>OX637468.1:42161703-42761703 GCA_951799995.1 Trifolium subterraneum
TTTCAAACTTGACAAGCCTTCATTAACATTGATCATTAACATAATCAAGAAATGAGTTGTTGTTTCATTTGCATTATATGAATATGTTGTTGACATCTGGACTTCTGTTATGGATTTCTACTTATAAACTAAGATAAACTTTCTTGAACTATATTAGGCTGCTAATTATGATTAACAAATGCTTTTAGCATATTGTTTTTCAAACTTATTTTGGTTAACAACCATGATGTATTATATGGATATTATATATTATTGATGCATATGTACAATATTTAATGTCATAACATTTTGTCTATTAGTACTAATGTTACATGTTGCTTATGGAGCAACATTTTTTTATTAAGTATGTCAATGTTGAAACAAGTTATCATTGTTTGAAGGACAAGATAAGTCATTGTTAGCATGTGACCAACTATTGTCATTGTTAGCTTTATAGTACATAACTGATACATCTTATTGTCCTTCATTGCTTTATCTTTTTCCAACTAAAGAATCAAAAACGAATCTCATCACATGTTCTTTCTTGAAATCAACTTTTTTCATGTGTACAATTAAGACACATTGTATTTTTCTGTACTTCAATATATAACATGTAGACAATTTTAAGTATCTTGTGACCCACTTTAAAACACAACAACTTAATTAAACACACTGCCCAATATACTACTTTTATTACTACTCACATCACATGAGTTATCTCTTTGATAAACATTTTGGTGTTGTCAATTCCATTCAGATAAAACAAATTATGGTACTTCTCAATACATCAAAATATATACTATTATAATCTTTTATTGACCTATATATAAATGGATTCATTGTATAATTTTCTCAAAAGCAATTATTTTCAACCTATAATAACAAATATCATGGGATCGAGATGGCCTAGCATTTTGCAAGGAAGTCCTCAAGGAATGTTTGTCACTGTTCATGTTACAAATCAAGTTTGTTGTATAATTCATAAAGGTCTTTTACGAACAAAATTTAAATGCAATTAATTTATTTAAAAATTTCATGCAGAATATTGCCGAATTGGATCCGTTTTTCATAGTTAACTTTTATCACGAAATTGGTGATCAGTGGAACTTGATCGATAACGAAGGAATTACTCACACAGTTGACTTCAATGGATCCACAATCCAACCATGTCTTACAAATGATTGGCAAAGTTTAAGAAACTATTATAATTGGATTGACGTTAAAGAAATCACTCTTTTCTACTATGGACAAAATTCATTCCTCATGATGATTTCACCAAACCCACTTGGGCCATCCAATTTTCCATCTTATCATACCATGAGTACTGCAACTTCATATGACGAGTCGCTCTTACTTTCAGTACCTGACCAACTTTCTATTACATCTGAATTTGTGAGTGTTATATTTTTGCATGTTATTTCCAAAAAATAAATCATTATTTCAAACATTTTTTTTTCCCTTCTTCTTCAATTGCAGGTTCTTTCTAAAATGTTTGGAATTTATCTAATGGCTTATGGAAATAAGGAAAAATTTAAGCTTTGTGGACCATTAGGTCAAATTGTGACATGTTATTTAAAGATTTCTTATCGACGCAATATGACTATCAAATTTGGAGAAGGATGGAGAGGTTTTTGTAGTCTTAACAACATTCAGCCTGGAAATCATTTGAAATTCATTTGTAATAGGTATTACGAAAACAATGTGGTTTTTGTGAAACAAATGTGACAACCTCAAATCTACTACATTTCCTTCTATTTAACCATAATTAGTGTATTTTTATTTAAATTCCAGTTATGCTTTGTAACATTATTATTTACTTAATGTCTACTTAAACAAATTATGATGCTTTGTTTGTAATATGTTGTTTAATTTAAAGTTCTCATCTATAGTTTAATTTTTTTTTCGTTTGTTACTCTTTTTTTTCCCTCTTAATTGCAACACCAATTTATTCTTCACATAATGAAATCAAATAACTTGAAGACAAAAGGACACACATTTATTCACATTATCTTGAATAACTACACAAATATTCTTTATCTAATAAATACAATTAACATCATGACAAAACTCACACTTTACCCCAAATTTTGTTTCATTCAATACAATAATATTTTCCACATATACTCTATTTAAGAATGAGAGCAAAATTTAGGGACCATTCCACTATCACTTTCATTTGTGATACTACTTTCATCCATGGCAAACAGTAGCAGGTAAAACATTTTTCCTTTATCAATTTCAATACTTATTATTGCCTGCTTTTTATTATCTTCAAACATCATTTGCTTCTAATTGTATTTTTAATATCTAAACATCAGTTCTGATGAAATCGACCCAGATTATGCTTATAATTTAGCAAATCATTATGTAGATGATGACGATATTGTTCCAACATGGGAATATCAATTTCAATCCAAACACAAAAGAAATTTGGTAAATTCAACATCTTAAATTTATTTCGTTCATTTCATTGTTTAAATTTCTTTTACTTACATTAATTTATTTTTTTAAAATTGTAGCATATTCCTGAAATGTTTTGTGACTTATTCGTTAATCGCGATAAAAAAGAAATTACAATTATTGATGATCACAGTGGAACAAGCTTTGTTGCAAAACTACACTTTTCGACGACCAATGTCAACAAAATCTACATTGGAAAGGGATGGAACAACTATGTCAAGGCAAATAATTTGAAAGAAGCCGATACTTTGATGTTTGTTTTGACCAAACCACAAAATTCAATTCATGTCTCAATTGTTGACTGAACCTGATTATGTTGACTGAACCTGATTATGTTGACTGTTGTACTTTCAGTTGCTATGTAATATTAATTTTAAGTATTTCTTTATAATAAGTGTTTCATTTTAAATGTTATCTTTAATATTAATTTTGTTTTTATTATATTTATCTTTAATAGGAAGAATATGATGAAAAATACTTCAAGCAATTATTAGAACAAAAATTACAATTATTTCCAACAATTATTTGATTGAATAACTACATAAGACCATATTACTTTGTTGGGCTTAATGATGTCCAAAATTAAACTATTCTGGCCCAAACAAAATACACTGAATTTAGGTTATATATGTCAAACAGGGTTTCATTATATTTGTTTTTTTACTTTGCCGAAAAACCTAACAACATTGGGTTCAAGATAAGACGGCAAAACCCTAGATTCGATTCAAACTACTGTCGTTATCATGGCTTCTTCTTCTTCTTCAAAGAGGTTATTCTTTTGTCCTACATTTATCTCCATAGGTTGTTTCGCGTTTTTTTCAATCATTTTTATATTTTGATTACATTTTGACATAAATTTTTTATGTTTAGTTATACCTTTTAATCCATTGATGACTTTGGTTCTTTATAGATTCATATTGATTTTAATCCAGATTTATGTAGAAAATCATTTCATAAATTTTTATATATGATTCATATGTAAACAGATTAACCAGATCTGAAGTAGACAGACAAAGCAGCAAATCATTTCAAACTGTGATTTATCCAAATAAGGTAGTAGCATATCAAATTGTAAAATACAGTTTTCAAATTGATTATATCAACAAACATGCAATTGAAATACTAAAATTTATCCTGTTTTTATCAATTATATAGGAAAAGATTAAATTATGTCCGAAATTCAAAGCATCATGGATATATCAATTGCAGAAACAGTCATATGGTTGGCTGAAACATATAAATAAGAATAAGAATTTTTGTCAAATTGATCTTTGCCTACATAACGGTGACTGTCATATGACTTCAGGGAGAGTTGTTGCAAACCATTTTGGTTTTAATGAACCAACTGAAGTCATACTTGATTATCAAGTTGTGGACAATTCCTTTACAATGAGTGTTATAAAAAAAGAAAATTTAGTTATTACAGAAAGTGATGATTCATCTGAAGAAGAACTTGACATTTCTGACAATGATTCAAGTGAAATTTCGTCTAATGAATCTGCTGATAATATATATCATCTATTCGACAATGATTCAAACATTGTGATGCATGAATTTCTTGACGATCGTTTCTATGGTTGGAAGCTCAAGGTAAGTAAAGCTTATGCAGACAAAACAAAGTCACAAGTGATGGTATGTTATAAATAGTTTACTATTAATTTCATTTAATCATTTTGTTGCTATTTAACTCATTAATAACAATATTACACTCTTTAAATGTTACAACATTTTCCCCCAGAAACAGCAAAATATTTACTTAGGGGAAAGAAATATGTTTACATCAAAACACCTCATAAACTGAATGGAATTAGGTGCACCATCACAAAAGCAATTAGAAAAGCACCATCAAAGAAAAGGATTAAGGAGACATACTTGACTACAGGATGATATTATTGGGTTAGGGCTAATGATCTTATGGAGGGAGATGAATTGCAATTCCAAATTGATGACCATTAGATGTTATTGAAGTTCAAATTGTTCGTGCCAACAACTGCAAATGAATTATCAGTTTAAATGTTTGTTTCAATTATGCTGCCTAATGTTGTTTGTAATATATTGTTTCAATGTTTAGAACTTCATATTGTCTGTCGTATGTAAATTAATGCAATATTGACCATCATGAATGTCTTCAATTTTAATCCTGATTATCTTTTCAATTATGCAATGATTCTGATTAATGTCAAACCCTTTTTTATGCTGGTATTGGATTTCATTTTGTTTTAGTATGATCCTTACAAATGAACAAGGAATATTTAAAAGGTTTCCTAAGTTTTGTAAAAATAGAATAAATATTATACTAAATAATGCAACTTTATTTTAAAAAATGTTCGGCTATTTTACAAAGTGTAACATAAATAAATCGTAGCGTAACCTCACGACCCGTGCGATAGCACGAGTATTTTACTAGTTAGTTAAAAAAGAAGAAGAAGAAGAAGAATTGAAATAAGAGTATGCGAGGGAGAGAGATGTTATGATGTTTACCTGCTTCAACAGAAAAAAGAGAGTTGCTTGGGTTCATTGATATCAAATCAATTTAGATTCTAGTATCAAGTGTTGTTCCAGAAATGTTAAATTGATAGATATCAACTTTATTTAATGAAAAATGTGGTTCGGTGGGTTTATATACTACAACAACATAAATAAAAAGAGTAAGTAGGGAAATCGTTATGAAAGTTAATATGAAACGAATGGATAGTCTCATACGATTTCCCATTGCCATTGGAATTAGTTAAAGAAGAAGAAGAAGAAGAAGAAGAAGAAGAAGAAGAAGAAGAAGAAGAAGAAGGGAAATGAGAGTGTGTGAGGGAGAGAGATGTTATGATATAAATTAATTACCTGTTTCAACAACAAAATGACAGTTGTGTGTGAGTTTGAACTTTGGAGATAAGATTTTTTTGTAGTGTGCAAACTTGTTTATGATCTTTGAAAAACAAACTAGAAAGAAGAACTTATAAAGAAATAAAGTGAGAGGAAGTGGCTGTAATTTAGAGGGTTCTGGAGGGTGTTCGAGAGGAGTCTCTGCACAAGGTACCAACATTTTAGGGGCATCAATTTTTTTAACTTATTGTGTGCATATGTGAGTGCGTGCACGTGTGTTAAAATAAATAAATTAAATGATTATTATAATTAAATTTTAAAATAGACTTAGACTTTTATGATCTTGATAGTGACATGTATTTGAAGAATTAAAAGTTATCAGCGAGATTCTAACAATCGAAAGTATAATATTTAACTTTTCTTTAAAATTGTATAATTTATAATTATAAGGAGGTGTGACAAATGTCAAAGAATAGGTAATATTTCCACGAGGAATGAAATGCCCCAAAAAGGAATCTTAGAAATCGAACCATTCAATTTTTGGGTATTGACTTCATGGGTCCCTTTCCTTCCTCTCATTCTAATCTTAGAGGTAAGTGGTACAACTGTGTGATCGAGTCACATGCGGTACATTTCCAGGGTTCCCATTTTTTTTTTTGTTGATATTCCCAGGGTTCCCATTTTTAAAAGAAACAATACAATCACATAACCAGCAATTTTAAATCAAAGTTTTCCATTCGCTATGATTTTCAACCTCAAATTTCCAGAAGTTTGAGCTCGACTCAACACATAACACTTTGATATATTTTAATGGCAAATGCTAACGAGCCCTTGGGGCACTCTTTAAGGCAAATAGTAAAAAATTTATGAGAATTTTATGAAAATATGTAAAGTCAACGCATTGGAAATTGAACTGTTTAACTTTTTAAATAAATAGTTTCTATAATTGGAATCCTTAAAGATTGTCCTGGGGCATCGGTTAGCAAGACCCTATTTTAATTATGGTTTTATCTTACATATATATCTTGAATTTATGTAATTTCAGTTTAATTATGAACTAATTATATTTTAATTATTGTTTATATTTAAAATCAAAAGAAATACACAAGAAGATCAAAACTAAAAAGTTACTATCTATTCAAAACATTTCCTCATATTTACTTAATTTTTTTTAAACCTCATTATATACTCATTTGAAGATATTTAATAAAGTATAAAAAATATTTATAATTTTTTTTATAGTTGTTTGAGTATAGGAACTTTTTAAGCAATTGATAAAATTTAATATTTACAATGGCTTATTGTATACAAATGTTTTCTTTTACGTCAAGTTATCTAATAGTCAAAATTTTATCCTCTTAAAATAAATAATTAAAAAAAATTAAAATTTAAACTCCAACTCTACTTATTACACAAACATATACAAATTTTTTATTTTAAGCATCCAAGCACTCCAACTTAATTTAAGAAGCGTTCCATATAAATTAAACTTCAATTTTTTTAATATAAAGTGACTTTTTGTTAGATATTTTGTAATTTATAATTAATTAATTTTTACAAAGTCATTCAATGGGAGATCCATATAAATGAAACTACTATTTTTTTAATATAATAATAAAGTGACTTTCTGTAGATATTTTGCAATTTATAATTTATTTTTACAAAGTCATTTAATGGGTGATCCATCATAAATTAAACTACATTTTTTTACTAAGATATTTTGCAATTTACTATAATTTACAATTTACAATACAGACAGGTGTGAAGCAAAGACAACATTTCCAACCAACCCAACAAAGAAGAAAAAGACAACATTTTCTTTTTCATCCTTAAAAAAAGAAAAAGCAAAAACATCATGGATTCGGATTCATGGAGCACGTGTCCCTTCTGCGATTTTCCAGTTCCCTCGCATCAACTCCAACGGTGTGTATCTTAAGCTTTTCTTTTTTATAGATGAATTCATTAATTATTGGATGAATCTTAAATATATTTTTTGTTTATATTTAAAATCGGAGGGAATATATATTGAATACTATGATTTTGCTTAAATGCAGGCACGCCAATGATCATTTTCAAGATACCTCCGATGATGCTGATCACATGCTGCACCAACAGGTTCATCTTTCTCTAATATCTGTTCATCTTTCCATAAGTACTTTTTAGCTTATTTTCATAAGAACTTAGGATAGCTTATATAGTACAATTAGAAAAAATGTGAGTGGATTTAGGATAGCATAAGTAGATGAAATGTTCCCCTTGTGGTTTTGAAGCAATGCTTTTATTGAAGTTGTATTTGAATTTTACATCGCCAATGTTGTTCTCGGTTGTTGGATGTATATGTGCGCTTGGATTAAGTTAGCTTTTGAAAGTAAGATCAAGCCCATTTAACCCATTTTTATACTAAGAACCGATTGAATTAAGAGCATGTTTGGATTGACTTTTTTTTTTTTGATAAGCAGTTTGGATTGACTTATTTGAGCTTATCTATTGACATAAACATTTATTAGGCTGCTTGATGGAGCTTATGAAACAACTTATGACATCTATAAGTAGTTTTCAGCTTGTTTTCTATAAGCTCTAGGATATCTTATGAAAATAGCTTATAACTTATATAGAAATAATGTACACACAAGTACTTACCTACTTACATTATAAGTGCTTAATTAAGATGTTGACCATACAAGGCCTAACTATTTGAGCTTATCTAATACTTGTGAGACTTTTTAAGGGAGTTTATGAAAATAACATATGACATTTCCTCTGTAAGCTGTTTTCAACTTATTTCCACAAGCTCTCCACGATATCTTATGAAAATAGTTTATAGCTTATACTAAAACATTTTGACTTCCTTTTATCTCTTGTTATAGAAATAGCTTTTGAATAAACACTTATTATATGATAATCGCTTAATTGAACTATTTGTCCAAATAAGACTTCAACTTTTAGTTTATAAGTTATTCTCAATCTACCAAGTAAGTTCATAAAATATCACACTCTCATATTTTGAAGGTAGCAAAGGGACTAATTGATAAACTAATTATTATATTCATATATTAATATTTTGCAGAGCGAACAATCAGTCAGTGGCTCAGGGTATGAAGCAGTTTCTGGAGACTGTAACCATTGGTATAGTGGTGAGACTAGTAGAGATAATGGACAATGCAAAATGGATGAAAAAGTCTCTTGCTTGATTGGTTTACAGACAAGGGGCAACTTTTACAAAGTTGAATTGGGTTTGACGACCTTGTTGAGAAATTGTTTGGAGTCTGAAACTGAGAATTTGAAAAGCATTTTGTCCAGTTATGTTGATCATTTCCAGAGCCTTGATTCTGAGGATGCTGGATGGGGTTGTGGATGGCGTAACATTCAAATGCTTAGCTCTCACTTACTAGCACAGAGACCGGAAGCAAGAGAGGTTTTGTTTGGTGGTTCGGGCTTTGTTCCTGATATCCCGTCATTGCAAAGATGGCTTGAGATTTCTTGGGAAAAAGGTTTTGATGTCCCAGGAGCTGCTCAACTTGATCATGTTGTTTACGGTTCAAAAAAATGGATAGGAACTACTGAGTGTGCTGCTCTCTTGCGTTCCTTTGCTCTTCGGGCAAGAGTAGTGGATTTCGGTCCTAAGGAGGAATCCAAATCTGTTGTAGGAACAAGTGTTGATAAGACTGTGGACAAAGTAAGAAATGATAAGATGGATAACAGTGAAGTTAAAAAAAGCGAGGCTTATCAAGTTGTAGGAACAAGTGTTGATAAGACTGTGGACAAAGTAAGAAATGATAAGATGGATAACAGTGAAGTTAAAAAAAGCAAGGCTTATCAAGTTCTCATGGATTTTGTTTGGAATTACTTTTCTGACAAAAACGCAATCCAATTCGGCCAGCAGCATGTTATGATCAGCGAGAAAACGTGAGAACACATTTTAGATACTCATATTTAACCATACCAACAATTTTGTTTCTTATTGTTTAAATTTTGAAAGTTTTGTAGGACAGACCCTTATACTTTCAACATGATGGTCACTCAAGATCAATAGTTGGAGTTCAAGCCAAACATCAACAAAATGGATATCTAGCGTATAATCTCCTAGTTTTGGACCCTACTCATGTAATTTGTCTACCTTGCCAACTTCATATTTATTGTTTAGTTATTAATATTTGTTCTCTCGATTGTAATTCCAATGATTTTAAGTAATTGCATATCACGTCAGACACAGGTATTCTGAAGCATGCATGTTTTGTACTGATTATGCATCCTTTCAAATTTCAAACTTAGTATTTTTTTTTTTAATTATAGAGTACGCCTGCTCTTGAAAGATCACTAATGAAGAAAATCGGATGGCAAAAACTCATAAAAAAGGGGAGGAATACACTGAAGAAGCCACAATACCAGGTCTTTCTTCTTTTAACAAAAAAGTGCAGTTGCTATTGATCCATGAATGAGTAGGCTTAATGGTCTTATTTCTATTTCAGTTGTGTTACGTTGATCCCGGAATTGCTAGTGAGGAAGAGATGGAAAAGCTGAAGACAATTGATAGTGTCTTCCTTGAATTATAGGAAAACATATAAAACACTTTGCTGCATCCAGGTCTAGGATCTTTCTTTTATTTCATGTCATCAAACTATATTTCTTGGCGTATACTCTGACTATAATTTAATTACATCAGAGAAGAAATTTAAGAAAGAAGTAGTTTTGTGAAAATAATACAAGTAACCTTTGCTGTTTGAGATATCAGATTTTTTTAGAACTATCAACCTATGAGGTTTCGTCAAAGCTTTGCAGTCTGAATAATCTTGAATAAAGTCCTGCATTCATTGATATTAGGGTTGAGTGGGAGCCCGTCTCTACAATTCTACCTTTTTCCATGACAATTATGGTATCCGAGTTTCTGACTGTTGAAAGTCTATGAGCTACTGTGATCTGAGTGATTCTTGAACACAAACCAGTTTCTTCCTTCAGATTCATTGCTTTAATTGCATTTACTATAGTTCTTTCGGACTCAGCATCGAGGGCACTCGTTGCTTCATCAAGGAGTAATATTGCTGGCTTCTTTAGTAAGGTTCTGGCAATGGCTATTCTTTGCTTTTGTCCTCCTGAAAGCTGGCAACCTTTCTCTCCAACAACAGTGTCATATCCATTTGGTAGATTACTTACAAATTCATGTATATTTGCTTCTCTTGAAACCTCCACAATTTCACTTTCAGAAGCCGCTTTATTGCCATAGCAAATATTGTCTCTAATTGAGCAGTTAAAAAGCAGTGGCTCTTGTTGTACCAGCCCTATCTGTGTCCTTAACCATCTTAGATTATATTCCTTCAAGTCTTTCCCATCAATTAATACTTTTCCCACCACTGGATCATAAAATCTCAGTAAAAGAGCCAATACAGATGATTTTCCAGCGCCACTTGGTCCTACAAAAGCAACCTTAGATCCGGCTTCAATTTGTAAACTGAAATTTTCAAGAACAGTCACTTCAGGTCTTAAAGGGTACTTGAAATTTACATTTTCAAATTCAACATTTCCTTGGATCCTCTCGGGTTGGGAATCATCCGGTATATCTGGTTCAATTTCAGTTTTACGGTCAAAGGTTTTGAATGCTGGGGTAAGCATATTGATGGCAGTGATAACAGTTGGGATCAGTGTGTATAATTCTGTGATAGAAGGAACTGTGAGTGAAAAAATTTGGTATGCTCTTATTCCATTTTCAAAGGTGGCTTGCCGTCTGTCAACAAGAATTGTTGTGTACCACAAAGCAACCGCGTGTGCAATGTTCCACAAGCAAAGGGAGAAGCCTTGAATGATGCCGTATTTGATACTTTCTTTCCTGTATTTTTTCTTTGGAATGTCCAGATATATTTTGGCTTTCTTCAGTACTTGTTCTTCATGACAAAATGATGCAATAGTTCTTATGTTGGTCGTGGACTCAGACGCAAGAGCAACAAGGTCTGAATGTGTAGCAGAATAGTCACCTGAAAATCCTTTGGCCGACTTGGCTTGAATGAGACCACCTATGAAGTGGCAGGGCATCACTGCCCATGCTACCAAACCCATTCTCCAGTTGACATACATGCTAACACTTGTTGCTATAAGTATGGAGGAAACACATTGCACAATCACTGACATGCGATCAGCAATTATGATTTTGACCATGGCAGTATCACTGATGATACGTGATGTTAATGAGCCGACAGTGTTCTCAGGTTTGTCAAACCAGCCTACCTCGTTACTAAGCACACCTGTAAAAGTTTAAATGATTATCGACTGTTGTTTGTTAAATCATACTGCAATTTTACGTATTTGTTGCATTGTTTTAGGCTTTTTAGCTCATTCCTAGAGTTTTTTTTCCTTCAAGGAAAGATAATTTCAATGAGTACGTAGCAATTTCATTAGGGAATATTCGATACCTGAATATAGAGCAAGTCTGAAATTTGACATGGCCTTTTCTCCAACCACTCCAAAGAAGTAATGCTGGAAGGTGTGGCTAAATAGTGAAAGCAACCCTATTCCAGAGAAGATGGCTGAGTACATTCCAACTTTTCGTTTTGCATCTTCTTCGAAGTATGCTACTCCTATTGTGATGATATAGAATCCGAAAAACGGCTTTGAGATGCCAGAGAAAGCTGCTGCAAACGAGCCGATAGCAATCTTCACCAGCTCCTTCTTTTTTAAATCAAACCAAATTCTGAAAAATATATTTTCTTCTCTTATGTTCATCTCGTTTTGTTCTTTGAGCACATGAGGCTCTGTCAGATCTCTTTGAACCTCTCTCTGTGTATCTGGTAATGGTGTAGTTTCATCAATAGTGGCTTCTTGGCGGGCACTTTTATTTTTGGAAAATGTAGTTCTATCCATTAAGCATTTAAATCTGGTTAGAGTTCTTCCTCGACAACCGTTGGTTTGAGATTAAAATATAAATATTACAAAGTAGCAAATTACCTTAGTTCAGGAGCTGATTCAAGGTTCTGCATGCTGAATAATGTACTATAGAATTTGCTTGTCTCCAACAAACTCTGGTGTGTTCCTGTCTCTACAATTTGTCCATTCTCCACTACAGCAATCATATCTGCATTTACAACTGTTGAGAGCCTGTGTGCAATCAAGATGACAGTCCTACCCCGCATAGCTGTATCAAGTGCTTCTTGAACCAGCTTTTCCGACTCTGAATCAAGGGCACTAGTGGCCTCGTCAAGCAAAAGAATTGGAGGATTTTTCAGAATGGCTCTTGCAATTGCAATTCTCTGTTTCTGACCTCCCGATACTTGAACTCCCCTTTGTCCTACCTTGTAATGTAAGGCACACATAATAGGGTATTAATGTTGCGAATGAAAGAAAAAGAAAAATGTAGTCGGAAGGTATATAAGTTGATACAAAAAATTGCAAATCAGACAAGATACAGTTAAGCTGACAAAAATGACATGCTAATTGAGTAGCTTACCTCAGTTAGGTATTGATTAGGAAGCTGTGATATGAAAGAGTGTGCATTGGACATCACTGCTGCCTTTTGAATCTCTTCATCATCCGCGTCCATCTTTCCCAGTTTCAAGTTGTCCTTGATCGTGCCTGTGAAGAGTGATGGTTCTTGGTAAACGGCCCCTATATTACTCCGAAGGAAATTCAGATCGAGGTCCTTGATATTGTGACTGTCAATAAAAATTTCTCCTGGATTGTATTGAACAATGTCAGGCTTGGCAGATTCATTTGCATTCAAGATCACACAATCGATTCCTACAGCACTATTATTCTAATGCACTATCAATGTCTTTTGGAGTCTTTTTATACTATCATCTAATCTTGTATTACATAATATTTAGCAAATTATGTTGACAAGTAACAAAATGCCAAGGTCAAGGTGTACCTATAATCCTATACTAAACATATTTGCTTGCATTAAAATAGTTTGCTTACTGGTAAAATAAAAAAGAACATTTACATGAGCATTAGCATTAGCCACACGATGAAATATAGAACCAAAAAAAAAAGAAACTAATTAAACTAACCTCGCATGGGGTCATAAAACCTAGTTATGAGGGAAATAACAGTGCTCTTTCCACAGCCACTGCTACCAACTAGAGCTACTGTCTTTCCTGCTGGTATGGACAATGACAGTCCTTGAAGGATAGGTTTCTCCGGGCGTGATGGGTATGAAAAGTGAACATTTCGAAGCTCAATGTAACCATTAATATTACTAGGCATCTCCCCTTTTGATTCATCGTGTATTAGCGGCTTTCTTTGGATCACTTGGAAGACCTCATACCCGGCAGCTTTCGCCTGATTGAATATTTGCATGTCTGGTGCTGCATAAGTGATAGATCTACAATTCACATAGAAAGTTTTGTTACTTTCATTGTTAACATTTATTTTCATTCTGAAATTAGCCTCAAGCTTGT
This sequence comes from Trifolium subterraneum, assembly GCA_951799995.1. Lineage (NCBI taxonomy): Eukaryota > Viridiplantae > Streptophyta > Magnoliopsida > Fabales > Fabaceae > Trifolium > Trifolium subterraneum. The sequence goes on from OX637468.1 coordinate 42,175,344, forward strand.
TTCTTCCTTACATGGCACCGAAAAGAATACTCATTACTGCAGCTATTATATCTCCTCCCTTAGCTCTCCCGGCTCTGACAACAACAGCTCCAACCCATATAATAAGAGACCAAGAACAAAAACTCACAGTTTGAAACATTCCTGTTCCAACTCCTTTCACAAGTGCCTCCCCTTTGCTTATGAAATACTGTTTTTCCATGCTCTCTGTGAAGGATTTGATTGCCAATCCCTCTCCAACAAACGCATATACCGTTTTTATTTGAGATATTGTCTGTCATAATATCAACGTTGATTTGTTATAATCGGATATGATTTAGTTCTTCAAATTCTGTTAAGTAGCAATTTAGTCTCTTAAATTGAAAAATATCAATCAATTTAGTAATTTTCTCAAATTTTGCACCGCAACTTTAAAGATTTTATACTTGTTTTGATGCAGCAAAAGACTATTTAAGTCAATATGCATGTTTATATCTATTTACCTGCTCTATCATAGAAGTGGCTTCAGAATGGTAAAACAATTTAGTAGTTGAGATTCTGTTCATTTTCTTAGTGTAAGTTGCTCCAATAATAAGAATAAGAGGGACAACCACTAAACATAGAAGTGCTACTTCCCAACAGCATATCGCGGCGATCACAATTCCGGCAAAGAAAGTTGCACAGCTAGAGGTGAAGTGACCCAACTGTGAGCAAGAAATTCACTTAGATAGTTCATTCATGAAATGTAGTGAAAGAAGAAAGGTGAAACTTATTGAGAATGATTTATTTTGCTTACCTTTTCACCAATGGCATCTTGTATTACACTCATGTGCTTGCTTATTCCTGTGATAACTTTTCCACTTGTTAATTCTGTATCAAAAGCTCCTATTTCTTGGCTTAGGACTGCTTTTAGATATGCTAATCTTAGCCGTGATAACTGTCTTTCACTTGCATACATCCAACAACCAATCTCTGCATAATTTTTAAATTAAAGTAAATAATCTAAGTACTAATCACTTCACAATAAAAGAATAATTAGTTACAGTTAATTAGAATTTTTGATAACTAAGCATGTATGAAAGAAAAATTATACCAAGTACTCCAGCAGGAAATGTGGCAATGGCCATGTACCATACAAATGGAACAACCTGAAACAGACAAGAGCAAGAGCAACTGATTGATATTAGTTATTCAAATTATTGTATCTGAATTATGTGTGTGTGCTTATGTGAATATCCAAGTATCTCAAACATGGATATTCATGAGTGTGCATATATTATATTCAAGAAATGTAAACATATATGATCTTTTGACCACTTCTTTTAATATTTATATTAAACTTATGTGAGTTGTATAACTTATGTATAACTTTGGGATAGTTGTGCCACAAAGAAAATGAGATTCATAAATTAGTGGAATGGACAACATTTTATCTGATAATAATATAACTGTTTGACTGTTGTGACTTCTGGTGTTGGGATGTATTATTATGTTTCTGGTTTGAACTGGATATCTATCATTCTATTGCATAATCTAGGCCTAATTTTATGGTATCAAGTCCTAAATGATGTAAACTATATTGGTAGGTATCAGATGTTCAATGGCAGGACCGATTAAAAGTGTTTGGACGGAGTAATTAGAAATTTCAGAGGATTTAAAATTATAAGTAATTCAAATGATTGTATTTGAATTACTTCATTTTTAAATGTGTGTTTGGATGGAGTAATAGAAAATTTCATTGGAAATATTTTGGGTCACTTTTATAAATTTGAAAAGTTTTAGGTCAAGTTTTTAAAATAGGGACCAATTTGCAATTTTTGAAAAATTAAGGGTTCAATTTGTAATTTTAAAAAATACTTTAGTGGTCAATTTAAATTTTTTGAAAAATATGGGAGGAATAAATATTAAATTCCTAGCTTTTTGTGTCATTTAAAATTTCTTAAATTTAAATTGGATACTTCATAAATTTCTATCATTTTAATTTTTTTTCCAAATTAATCGTCCAAACAAGAGAATTTGAATTCACTAAAATCATTACTTTACCTCAAAACATTCTTCCATCCAAACACACTTAGTGACATAATTAGCCGTTTTCCGTCTCTAAATTTCTATCGCTATTTTGACTTTTTTAAATAGTCATGTAAATTTTTTAAAATTTGGGTTGGATCCGACTAAATTCTATAAAATTGATTTATAAATTTATTTCTAGGTCATATGAACTTATAAAATTCTTAAGAAATGTTTCTCACTTATAAACTTATTTCGAGATCATATATATCATCTAATATGAGACTCCTAATACACATCTCTCACTCCTATAACTAACTCTAATACCATATCAAAATTTGGGTTGGATCCGGCTAAATCCTATAAAATTGATTTATAAATTTATTTCTAGGTCATATACACTTATAAAATTCTTAAGAAATGTTTCTCACTTATAAACTTATTTCGAGATCATATATCATCTAATATGAGACTCCTAACACACATCTCTCACTCCTATATAACTGACTCAAATACCATATCAAAATTCTGGTTAAATCTAACTAAACAAAACTGACTTTTAAGAAGATGATACGATTCTCATTTATACACATATTTTCATGTCACATATCTGATTTAGTGTATGAATTTTATATTGTATATTGGAAGATTTAACGCTACAACTTGCTTCTGTGTTATATATGAAGTTTCTCTCATATTACACTAGTGTTCTTAGATATTTTTAACTGAATTTATTCAAAGTTAGTTATACTTAACTACAAGTAGTTTGAAGTTTGTTAATATTGCTACAGAGCATGCATATAACAGCTCTCTAGTGTGTGTTTTTTGTACTCTACTCAAGTAGAAATTTGATACAAGAGAATATTGCTGTGCTCTGGCTGGAGTAATATATCTATGTTGGTGTATTGTATATATAGCAACATTTGAAATTTTGTTATGTAGAGTAAAATTTAAAAAACATTTCGGTACGCATCTTCTCTGGATATGTAGTATATCAGTACACTTCTGATAAATCCAAAAATTAATAAACACTATTTTCCATCAGAATTATCCACCTTAGTAGTATACTAATAAATATTTAAATAAGATGTGTACTGAATAATTCACCGTATAAAAAGTGTGTTAGTAGCATTAGTAAGTACCTTTTTAAGAGCAGGAACCATAGCATTAATGTCATGAATATTATTTCCAAAAGCATTAAGAGCTTTTCCTAACAACAAATACCCAACAGGAAGTGCCATGCCATGCACAATGGAACCTAAAGTTCCCAAACCCATAAGAATCCAATCCACATAATCAGCATAGCTTAATAGTTGAAAAAATGGCACAGCTCTCACCACATTCTTCATCATCATCATCTCATTATCATCATTACCATCTTCTTCTTCCATTTGCACAACCTTTTTTGGTCTACCAGGGGGTGCCATTACGTATATGTGCAATATTTTCTGATAAGTTGAAAATTGATGTCTAATGTAATTTAATTGACTTGTATAAATAGACTAATTACTTATATATTTAATTATGTCCATGATAGGAATGTAAGAAGCATATGCTTTAAAAAGATTACATTTAACTTAAAAAATAGTTATAGAGTGGCTTTGTATTCTTGGTTTAATTCACTTGTTTGATCGATGTTTACAAAGCTGCTGACAGAAGATGCATAAAAATACATGCAATAATTTAGCAAAGCAAATCTGTAACTTATCAATTTTTTCTTTATAGAAACTCTTTTCAATAAATTGGATTCATTTTAAGAACTTTTGTCATGTCTTATAGAAGAATGACATATGTTTGTTTGGTTTTCCAGCCAAACCCATGATCATCCGGTCAAAAATAACAGATCTAATTGATCAATTGATACAGATTAAGTATTATTTTGTATAAATAACATTGGTGCACTCATTTCATAAGAGTACTTTTACAAAACATTATTATGTATCCTATCAAATGTGTATCAGAATATGTAATGGCTCTTAAAAGACATCTTAGTTAGAATCGAGACTTGAGCTTAATTCAACTCTATAAAACTGGTTTGTTAGGTGAAGATTGCTTATACTTTATAAATTCATGTTTAGACCATCCAACGAATTTTTGAGAGACTCTAATATCGTTTTAGCATTGAGAATTGAGACCAACTCATTCCTACAAAACTGACTTGTAATAAGGTGAGATTGTCTCGACTTTATAAACTCATGTCCAAACCATCTCATATTAGATGTGAGATTTCTTAACAATGGCACCCCCGAGTACACCAAGAGAGATCAGAAGAGTACTTTTACAAAAATAATTTTATCATATTGGTACACTTATTTTTTCTTTTTTATTTGGTCTTAAATAAAGTGTCAAATAACATTGAAACGCGTTGTGTCATACAACAAATTTGTTAGGTAATATTTTTCTTGTGAGACGAAAAACTTATTTTGTGGGATTAGAACATAATTGTTCCCTAGTAAAATAAAAACATAATTGTTCTTGTCCCATAAGTGCATCTCATATGATAAAAGGTTGTGTATACATTTGATGATGTACATCATCAAATGTATATTCTTTATATTTAATGTGTATGAGTTTTACCGTTAAATTTTTTAAAACAAAAAATATCTAATTAGGATGTAATTTTTTTGTAATCTATGATATGGGATGTAATCTGAATACACAAAAACTAGTCTATTATATCTAGCCTATATATTAAACAAAAAAAAGTGGTCTGTTAGATGTTTAGGATATACTCTCTCAGTTTTGTGGGATTTGTTAAACTGACATACTATGATTCCATTCAAACAGTGAAATCAAAGTTGTTCACTTGCCTGCCGTTTACTATTCAACTCTATAAAAGACAGTGCATACAAGGACAGCTATAATTTTTCATTTTGATGCTTTTGGGACAGCTATTATAATGAAATGATAGCATCAACGGAACAAATTAAAATGAAAATTTTGTTAGTTTATGTTTAACAATAATAAATTACGTCTATCAACTTAATTTAGTTGGTGGAGACATTACATTATATATATAAGAGTCGAAACTCGAATCTCGAATCTCGATCATCTCACTTATTTACCTTAAGTGTGAAATTTTTAGCCATATGTTACTTGATAAAAGAAATAAAGTACGAGTTATATATATTTTATTTTTTTAGCTCTGGAATTTTCCTGCAGTTTAGTGGTTGGAAACAATTATAGAGGTACATAAGATTCTTTTGATCTCTATTGAATTTGTTTTTATAAGTAAAAGTTAGAGATTGATTCTATTAATTATTTGTTTAAGAAGTTAAAAACTCTTTAATTAGACTAATTTATTGTTTCTTTCAAATTTTGATGCTAGTGCATACATGTACATAAAGCGATATGGAGTTTTATTATAGTAATATGGAGTTTGATATAATAAATAAGTAAAACTATAGAAATTGGATCATCTCCTTCTTTCTCCTTTACATCTCTCTCATTCCTCTCTATCTCTATCTCACTCTGTCTTAATCTTACTCTCTCTCATAATTATTTTTAAAATTGAATGGAGAGATTGGAATTAAGAGGGAGATAGAGAGGACGGAGAGATATATAGAAAAACAAAAGAGAGAATCCAAACCCAAAATTATGGGAGTGGATCACCTCCTATGCAACAAGAGTGCAATTTTAATTTTGTAAGTGAGACGAGAGAAAAAAATTAAAAACAAAGAAGTGATGTTGTATATGAGAGAAGAAACTAACGAAAGAGAAAGACAAAAAAAAAAAAAAAGGAGAGAAAAAACGCCAAATGATCCAAATCAAAAATTATGTTAGTGGTTATTTTAGTTTAATAATTTCTAATTAATGAGACACGTCGGCAATGCCACATGGCACTAACATGCCACACCAATATTTAACGGATCAATGCTACTAGATTGATCTTATGCAATTACAACCAGATTATTAGTATAGAGCTTAGTTTTTCGTAATCATTATTGTATTATAATTTTATATTCATGCATCAATCAATTGTTTGTGTTTTTTATTTGAGATGAGATTCTATTTTGAACATCATCTCATATCGAACCTCTACATCAATGAAATGACTCATATCACCTAACTATAACATGCTAGAGTTTCCGGACATAACTCCATTATAATATTTTATCGTTTCCGGACATGAGATATGAATGATAGATTTGTAGCAAGTCGTTGGTTATAGAATATTGGTGGTTGTATCCTGTTATGAAGGAGGGAGTGGTACCTAGAGACATTTCAACTATCAAGTTAGTACACCGTTGAATGTGAGTGATATTTAGGGTTGAATAAAACATATTTAACTTAGTCCATAAGACAAATTTATATAGGAGGAAAATTGAAATTTTAGGAGGAACCTGGAACATTCTCCTGGATATCTTTCCTATGGAAATGTGTTATCTAATTAATGACTAGATAGCAGAATATGGCAGCCCACTTGACCCAACAATTGGTAAGCGTGTGAGTTTTAGGGCGTATTTTTAGTACGATCTTCCTATTAAATATGATTCGGTTCGTTGACGAGTCTTGCCTAATCCAAAATAATATTATTTTCAAAAGAAAATGATAAACACAATTTCATTATTTTAGTGCGTTGATATAGGACTTGCCAATACAATAGTTAAAGTTTGAAATTGAAAATGAAGTTTTTCTCTCTACAACAATCATTTCCCATTTCAAAATATCCAAACATGCCCTAATTAAAGTTTGAAACGCAGTCGTTTTGCAACAAAAAAACAGTTATAGCAGAAAAAAAAATATACCAACGGGTCGTTTGATATTGACAAAGGGAGAAGAAAGAAAGAGAGAGAGAGGGAAAGAGAAAGCAAAAGAAGAAAATGGAGACTCTGAAAGCAGCGATTCCAAATGAACTAAAACAAGCAATTAGGGATAGCAATGTAGAACATACTCTTCGCGATACTTGTTCTTCTCTTCATCAATTCTTTCTTCATTTTCAACCATTTCATCAGGTACTACTAATTACTCTCATTTCAACAAATCCCTAATTTCTCGCTATAATTTTACTCTTTTGCTGTTTTCAGATAGTGACTGAACTTGCGGACCCAAGCTATGCATTGTGCGGTAAGAGTAAAGAAGCTGCTTTGGAATATAAGCTGCTTGGTAATCAATGCTTCTCTGACGCTGATTATGTTAAGGCTCTGGATTATTATACTCAGGTATAATAATTACATTCTCTCTTTATCAATTTATTCAAATGTCCTACTTTCATTTTCATACTTGAATTTTGGCCTATTTGTTATTGATTATAAAAATAAGTGATTTTGATATTTACTAATATAGAGATTAAATTTTGGAGTATTTTTTAAAAAAAGCTAAGTTGTTTCTGTGCTTGTTTACCATAATAAAAATCATTTTTTTTAGAAAAATGGGTTATGAAAGAATGATTTTTTGGAGAAGTTACTTTAAAACAGTTTCTCATTTGAAGCATGTTTTAGATTTTTTTTTTAAATTGTCAACAAATGGGTGAAAACTTCTAAAAGTGATTATTTTTTCACAAAATAACTGTTTCAGATGGGTTTTGAAAGAGTACGAATAATTGCTCTGCAATGAAATTGTTAATTCAAAGTTTTAACTGTAATGGAACTGAACTGTTTTCCTTACTCTATTTTTGTAATTTGAGATATAGGCATTGCGCAGGGCTCCGTTTAAAGTTGGTGACACGAAAACTAATCTGGTTGCAACATTGTATATCAATCGAGCTACTGTATTGCATGTAAGTTCCATTTTAATGTTTAGCCTTAACCTTACTACACTTACAGTCACTTTTTTATGAAATACAAGGCTTGATGTAATTTCCATTATGCATGTGTGTGCCTTGCAGAAAATGAATCTTTTAGTAGAATGTTTGCGAGACTGCAATCGAGCTCTTCGGATATGTCCAAGCTATGCAAAGGTGTGTTTTTGCTTCAGTTACCTTTTTATTATCATAGTTTATTTGTTTTATGTACTTGACTATTTATATCAGGTTTGTTTTGATATGCTCAATAAATGTTCGTAGTTTAAATTATTTATGAGTGGTTTAAAAAATATCATTAGCTTATTTTTGTCTGTGCTTCCTGATGGAAACACTCACACACCCACATCTCTGTGTAATGTATCAAGTTTGTTCTGATATACTATGTGTATATGTGTCTATAGATGAGTTAAGTTATCAGAACAAAGTAATTGATTTTCTTTTTTCCTTGCCTCATTGCCATATGGGAAGTTTATTGGGTTGACATCGCTCACAAACTTGATAATTTGAATTTATGTGTATTTTGACATGCTTTGCTTCCTCATCCTAATGATCAGTCTCTGTTGCAACACAAATTTTCAGGTTTGTTGTGTGTTTCGATGTTTGCTGTAGTTGGCTATTCTAAAGAACAAGGATGCAAGCTTGAATTCTAGTTTTTATTCTTCTTTTGATAATTCTATTATTCTGGTGTCAGGCATGGTATAGAAGAGGAAAGGCAAATGTTTCATTGGGAAATAATAAAGATGCGATCTGTGACTTAAATATAGCTAAGAGTCTCGAATCATCAACCGGCGGGAAGAGACAAGTAGAAAGTGAACTGAAAATTATTTTAGACCAATCCAAGAACACAAATATAGTAGCACAGCCGCAACATAAGGGGAACAGCTTGAGTACAGTGGGTAAGAAGCTTTCCTTGTTAAGCAACTGGCAAATTGGTCAACCCTTTGTTGATTGCACTTTTGTTATAGTAATATCATTTGAAGTATGTTTAAAAAGTAATGTCTTGCATTTGGAATTCATAATGTTTCACTTTTGGATTCTGTGTAATCCTTTGCTTTGCTTGTGTCTTTCCTTTTTATGTCCAAAAGATAAATGTCCATAATCATTTATTACTCATGCCGAAACCCATAAATGTACTTCAATCCTGGAAACAGTAAACATATGTGGAGATGAGCCTATAGTAATAGTAGGTATTTATAGAGTTGCAGAGGAAGGATTGAAATATTTATGTGTAGGTTTAGAGCTTGAGATGCCAATTCAACCTTGGATACCTTTAAGGGAAAATAATTGCCCAAATTAAAGCCTGACAACTTAGTTTTAGAAGCAAAAGACTAGAAAATGAATGAAACTAGGGTTCAGGGATCAACTCCAAGAAACTTAGCCAAGACACTTTTTTCCTTATAGAATTAAATTATACACCTTATCTGGACCGGGGAGAACAACTCGCCGTTTTGGAGCAGAAGTATACTAAACTTCCCCTTGAAGCCCCCCGATTTTATTTAAAATATGTCTTCCTTTCTCTTTATATGTTGCTTTTCCATCCCTAAACAGCCTTCAAAATGTCACTTGCATATATCAAGAGGACCTTACATTATTCTTGTCATTCCTAGAATGAAATGTGTGCAAATGTTTGAGATTGTATGTATGCTAGACGAGTTAGAGGTGTTTCTTGAACTAACCCTTCTCCATTCTCTCAGAACTTTACCTCAGCAACTAATTCACATCAAATGCTTCACTTTTAACCCATATTAATAAACTAGTATGATAGAAAACTTCAATCAAAGATTTCTATATGTAAACCTATTCGGAAACAATCGGTGCCTTGTCGGTCACATTTTGTTTGTCCTGACCGCTATTTGATGCTCTTTTACATCTGGTGTAATTCATATATATTCTTTACTATGATGTAGTCCTTGCATATAATAACGAAAGATCCATTTAATTTTCTCTCTTTTTGAGATAGTAAGATGGTGCAGTGCATTTTGGCAGGTGAGATGCCTCAAATAAAGCTGCGAAGTGTCTCTGTGCCTGATAAAGGAAGAGGCATGGTGCCGTCACATGATGTTTCACCAGGTTCGTTGGTTCATGCTGAAGAACCTTATGCTACAGTAAGGAACAGCTATTTTCTTTGTAATATCAAGTTTATTTTAAACATCTTACGCATGTCATGTCAGATGCACAATACTTTTAAATACTTACATTGAAAGTAGAGATGTGTGTTTACACAATCTTACAAATTTAGGGAAATGATTGCTTCAATTGGAGGCAAACACAAGGGGGTTCCATTGCAAATGATCTGTCATTCATCATTTTTTTAATGCCTGATTTTCTTTCCAGAGAACTGGAGACTCCTGACCTCCCTTGGAACTGTAATTAGCAGCAGTTCAGATCTCAAAGTTGTAACCCAACTAATTCAAAGAAATTCACACTTGTCATCTATAATAACTATAAGAGTTTGCTTCTTATATTAGCAAATTTGCAAGCAAATAGGAACATGATTATAACTTATAGTCTTCTCGAGATCAATAGGTTTGTTTAACTGGACAGTGTTTTTCTTTTCCAGATAATATTAAAGCAATGTCGGGAAACTCATTGCCATTATTGCTTTAATGACCTACCTGCTGATAGAGTTCCTTGTATATCATGTTCAATACCATTGTATTGCTCCCAGCAATGCCAGATAAAGGCAGGTGGGGAAATGTTCAGGATTTCCACAGAAGATAGTAATATTCTTAAAAACTTACCCGGCAATATTGGAAAATATGCTGCTGAAGTGATTCAATACAATGATTGTGAACAAAAGATTGATGATGTTAGTGAACATAAACATGAATGTCAAGGGGTACATTGGCCTGCTGTACTTCCTTCTGAAATAGTTTTGGCCGGCAGAGTTCTAGCGAAGTTTTTGTCAAAGACCTCGTCTGGAGACATCGAAAGTTTTGTGGAAAAGCTGGTATGTTTTAATTGCTTGCATTTCTGTTAGTTGATTGCATCATTGTAATTTGATTGTGAGTATCTGGATGCTTACAGCTTCTATCCTTACTGTGCAGGAACTTTCTCATTGTTACGAACATATGCCATTTGAAAGTAAATTGGATTCACTTATATACGCCATTGTATTGTTATATTGTCTTAAACACTCTTATGGAACTATGTTTTCCATCAACGGAATCTCTATATCACAGGTTGTTTTTGCACTCTTTTTTTTTGGGGTGTGTGGATGTGTCTATTTGTACAATAACATAAGAATCATATCATAACAGAACCATCATAAACCTTGTATAGCAGAATACTTTCCTGTTTTCTAATATGATAGCGCATGCATTTGTTGTTGAAGAAATCAATTTATAATGATATTTTTTGTATTTAATCATTACATTAAACAATCATTATAAAGTTTCATCTTGTTTTGTCAATACAGGTTGTCATAATTATATCTCAGATTAAAGTGAATTGTATGACTGTTGTTCGTTTAAAATCAATAGACGCTCATGGACTGTCAGATCAATCTGGAGGATTTCCATTTCATTCCAGTGTACATTTAACTAGTAATGTGGAACAGGTACATGTTTCGCTGCACATATATTATCAATTTGTTACATATTTTCTTTCTCTCTTTATACATTTATTTGCTTGTTCTATATTTACACAATTTTCTCTGCAAATCCTGCTGTGATAGTTTAGACATCGTTGGTGATGGCAAGTTTTTTTGGTGATATCCTTCTTGATTCTGAGCCATATTCCGTTATATCTCCCAGGTCAGAGTGGGTAAAGCTATTTATAAAGCTGGCAGTTTATTTAACCATTCTTGCCAACCAAATGTTCATGCATATTTTCTTTCACACACACTCTATTTACGAACAACAAAAGTTGTAGCAGCTGGGTGTCAGCTGGAATTGTCTTATGGTCCACAGGTAACTTAATTTTGGTAATTACACTTGTCATTCTTATTGCTTGTTTAGTTTTTTTTGGTTTGAGACTTCAGTTTTGAATCATGTCTATACATTTTTCTCAATATAGAAAGCCAATAGTCAAGCATCCCTAAATTTGTACTGAAATATTAATACAGCGTGCATTATGATATAAAGCACATGAACTTATTTTATACAAAGAATTAGGTCAGGTATTGTTGTTGTAACTACTACACAAGCCCAAGCCCACTAATAGGAGATTGTTGCAACTACTGATCCTCCCATAGAAAAAATGGAGTCATTGCCCCATAAAATTAAAAGAAAGTATTAAAGAAATTATATACCAAATGAATCACACACTTCTATAGCCTCACATGAGTAGCATTGACCCCAATCTTGGCATACTAACCATTTTGAAGCAATTGTAACAACTGTTGAGCTTTTAGCAAACCTCCCTAGTTACATGAGTTGTATTTGCACGGCATATGGGTTACAATCATTTCCACTCAAAAAATGGAGAAAAAGAAAAACATGGAAGAAAAGTTTGTTTCATCAGACTTTCAACAATCAAGTCTGCTGTATAAACACCTTGTTCAATGATTCAATATAAAATATAGTTCTGTTTTGCAGGTTGGGTTGTGGGATTGTAAAGATCGCCAAAATTTTCTCAAAGATGAATACGCATTTCATTGTCAATGTACTGGTTGTTCAGAAGTTAATCTATCTGACATTGTCCTCAATGCTTTTCATTGTGTCAAACCAAATTGTTCCGGCGCAGTGTTGGAAAGCAGAGTACTTGAGTGTGAAAAGCAGAAAATCAAACACTTCCCTTTTGCTAACAAAGTAAGCCATTTTGACTTTGAGGGACATTTATTGATACTTAATTACTACTTTTTCTACATTATAAATGTATTTTGAGTTGAGTGACTTAGCATTTCCGTGCTGTCACATATGTTGCTTAGCATTTAGAAGTTGGGGGTTGGATATATGGTCCTGTGTTAGAGCTATTGTCTCCCTTTAAAACACTTTGCTCTTTCAGGTTATCAAGAATGATGACATCTATGAAGTATGTCTTCATACATTTAACCAAAATGACGCCTCTATTCATATTCAACCTGGATACTGTTTGAAATGTGGGTCTTACTCTGATCTGGAGTCTTCACGTACCACAGTTGATAAGGCCTTAATATGTATTAAAAGGTACACATTGTTCAATTTGGATCCTAATAACAGATTCTGAACTACAGCTTTTCTCTCAACTCTGAAAATTAATCAGAACTACTATCTAATAGTTTCCAGTTGGGGGCTAGCTAGATAATACTCCAGTTATCAATCCTGCATGAGCTCATAGTGAATATTAGATGCTTGCTTAATTTTTCAGCAGTTTACAGACTGAAATATGGAAATGACAGGCTGCAGGATGCAATACAGTCAAAAGACATTTCAAATACTTCCATTTCAGACGCTTTGAGATCTCTTCATTTGCTGAGATCAAATTTGCATGCATACAATAAGGTTATTGCAGAGGTGAGTTCAAGCCTTCACAAAAAGCTCTGCATCCTAAGTACAGTTTTCATATGTTTGTTGTGTCAATAGTATACTCCAGGAGGGAGAATCCAGTTAAAAAATTGTTGGAATGCTGACACTGTTTGATAATTCTTAAACATTGAATTTAACAAATCCAATGACATAAGTTGAAAGTAATCATGAGAGAAGGTGTCATGATTTTTAAAAAATGATTGATGCTTCATATAATTACCCCATTTTACCATGTAATGTATATTTAAAAAGTTTTCATATGTTTGTTGTGTCAATAGTAAACACCAACTATTAGTTTACATATGATTGACAAATGCTTGATTGGTCTCTACAGAAAATAATGGAATAATACTTTCATATTTTATTACTAGTCTTGAACTGTTTATATTGAAATAGAAATTACACTAGTAGTTGGACTATTAATTAGTTGTCAAATAAAAATAAAGAGAATAAAGTAAAATGATGGAGAATCAAATTACATTTATCATGTTTCTCCTACAATCTCTAACTTGGCATGCATGATAATATCACACAATTCACCACATGTCTTGAGTATTTTTTTTTTTGTTTTGTTCTGCAAAAGCATTCTCATGAAGCATGGTTAAAAAAATTCTTGAACTCAAAATACACTAATCCAAACACACTCAATGATAGGATGTGTGCAACTTCATGTTTATGCTTTATACAATGTTATTAATGGTGTTGTCAAGTGTCCAACACTTAATAGTGTAAGTAGATCTCTACCCGTGTTTTTGTGACCTGACCTCTATTGAAAGGGAGGGACAGTGATATACAAACAAGGTCTCGTGTTTTGAATATGATGGTGTAACTTTCATTTTCCTGTACATGATCTTTTGTGTGCAGGCAGAAGACAACATAGCCCAAGCTTTTTGTTTAGTGGGAGAATTACAATTATCTGTGGATCATTGTAAAGCATCTATTCAGGTACTTTTAATTTTTTTACAAGCCTACTCTCTGATAGGCTGGCTGGTTTCTGCCACTCTGCAAAAAAAAAAGTAAAAAGTGGCGGGAGAATAGAAGTTTGGTTTTTTAACTTATTGTATTGTGTTGTGTTTGAGTGAATGTGTTTCCAACATGGTTATTAATTAATCAGACTTTTCAAGTATGATGACTAAAGTAATTCATTCTTTTGTCCGTTGCAGATTCTGGAGAAGCTATACGATCCTGATGATATTGTTATTGCTTATGAACTTGTGAAGCTTTCATCCGTCCAACTTTCCTTGGGTGACGATAGTGCTGTCGACAGCATTAATCGGATAGGTGCTATCTTCTCGCGTTATTATGGACTTCATGCAGACTTGGTCTTTCCCTATCTTCAGTACCTTAGGAGAGAAATTTAGAAAATTAGAATTTTCAGTGAATGCTCTCCATGCAAATGCTTTTCCAGACAAGTGAGCTGTGAAGTAATAGAAAAATCGTCAATCACGGCTCAAATGACATAATCTGAGCAGCTCGGCAGTCAGTGATGATATGGTTAAATTTAAAGGGGAGGAAATATATTTTGAAGTTCACCTCAAAATATGTTTGGATGGAATATGAGGCTTGCTGTAATGAGAAGGGGTCACACCTTTGGTTCTCAAGGAAAATTGTTAATTGTTGCAAGTTATAACTTATAACACTAACTGTTTCAAAAAAAAAAACTTATAACACTAACTACAATCAAACTGGGATATTTTTCTTTCATAACCTAGTTTCAGGAATATGTGAAACATTATAAGAGAATGAAACATAGGATATAGTGGAAAGCTTCTGGTGGCTGTTGACAAAGCTAAAGGAAACAAGTTATGCTTAGTAGGAAGTATTTTTAACTAAGTATCTATATTGTTTAAACTTATATTAAAACTGAGAAGGGTGCATCAAATATTAAAACTGAGAAGAGTGCATCAAATGTTATCCTCTAATATCATCATCTCAACATCTGAAGTGGGTCATTGTTAATTTGCCTTTTTGTCTATGTATGGCTGGCTCTTCTTGATCTTGAGGCCATTGATCTAAATCGACCATAGGGAGAGGAGTGCATGCTTGGGTTGAAATCTCGGGAGTTTCTTGCTACTTATAAGCTACTTAAGTAGCGGATGAGTAAAAATGATAAATTTGAGAAAAAAAACGCCGTACACTACTTAAGTAATGGATGATATTTGAAAAGATGGTAAGGTGACAAAAGAAACTCTAAAGTCCCGTACTATCCTCCCCTTAGGTTGGAAGAGCAAAATGTCCGACTTAGCTTCACAAAATGTCTAAACAATCTTTGATCAAATTTGAATTTGAGACCCGTAATTTTAAACTGGAAGAGCTCTCTGCTATCTCATTCAAAATTTCAATTTTGTTAATTTGATATTATACAAAACTATATTTGCAAGACATGCTATTAGTTTGAAAAATGAGTTGGGTAGGTATTGAATTCCATGCAACATGACTCGATCTAAGTCTAACATCAATTAGGTTCGAGATTTGCTTTTGCCGCCCTACCGGTTACTCGCACACCTACGCCTTTCCCATTTTACTCTTCCGCTACTTAAGTAGCGGACGTTATAAAAATGAGAATTTTTGAAAAATGACCTCCGCTACTTAAGTAACAGACGTTATAAAGGTAGGATGTTTTTTAGGGGTGTCTGCTACTTAAGTAACAGACTGGGGTATTTTGGTCATTTCGTAGGGCGCACGAAAAAATGAATAGGGTGACAAAAGTAAATCTCATTAGGTTCGGCGAGTTTCTTTTGGCACCCTACCAACTTCTTGCGTATCTTTCTAGTTTCATATTTTATCCTTTCGCTGCCTAAATAGTGGACATTATGAAAATGAAAATTTTGAGGAAGGAACACCCCTAACATGAAATTTTTAAGATTTTACACATCCGTTACTTAAACAGCGGATATTTTAGTAATTTTGTACGGCGCGTAGGCAAATTGGTAGGGTGCTAAAAGAAATTCTCCAATTTGTGATGGGTGAAATGAGTTGATAATATTAAATTCTCTGTGTAGTCCAACCAAATCCAATTGAATTGAATTTATTTTATTTTAACAATGTCCTTGTGAGTAACTTTTTTGCAGGCCACAACATCCATATTAATGACTATAAATGAGATGTTATTGAACAATAATGCAGGGAGGAAAACCCCAAATTATTTCGATCTAACTTTGTATGGTACATATGGACCACTTTTACCTTTTATCGTTTTGCAGTATGGTAGTAATTGCTTGCAAATTGGAATCATTGCATTTCCCCGCCTAAAATATGCAACCAGCTGTTTTAATTTGTACCAAACTTCATTTATAAGAGAACGAATTTAGAGTTCTCTTGTTACAATGGTTTGTTGCGTAATTTATAGCTGAAATTGATAATCCTCCCTAATCTTATTTAAGTGTATGCCTCCCTTAACTTTGCGTTTTACACAGTCGGAAAGTCTCTTCATGAGTACCCTAATAAGGGTGACAAGAAAAACCTAGGCAACAATACTACGCAGGAGCAATAACTACATTTTTTTTATTAGTAACTACATTAGTTATATGCAATGAACAATGGAGGGACAGAACGATATGACCGAATGAACATTGGCACGTTAGAGAGAATCCATCGATAGGTAAACTTTCTAGGAGCCGAGGTAGGATCATATTGATTATAATTTTGGAGCAAATAAATAGAATAACTCGGACATAATTTAATGAATTTACAACATTCCATTCCACCCGACCCCCACTACATTTGAAAACTATCACTAATCTTTTGGAATAATTACTGATCTAGCAATCGTTTATGCAAGACATGCAAGAGAATAAGGGAGAACTCCATATTAATGAAATGGACATGTTCCCAGGATGATGGCATAGTCGAAAAATAATGAATCTTTGACTCAGGGCTTGGTTCCCCTAAAAGCTGAAAGAGAAAAGAATGACCTTGATCCTGGAACATGAACACGGGGACAAATTAGTAAGGATCATCACTGCTCAGAAAAGAAAAATGTGTAATTCCATGGCATGAACCATAAAGATCACAAAAATCATTTTTGCAACTCTTAGTCATGGAATGAAGACTGACCTCTTGTGGCTGTACCAGCACCTGAATCACGGCCGCCTTGCATCTTGTGGGAGCCCTTGCCATCATCTCCTGCTGCATGGCAGAAATTAATAAATGATAAGAATATTGACACAAGGAAGGTGTCTCAATCTGAAAAGCACAGCTTATTTTTCAATCAGTCAAGTGCAACATAAAATATAGCACAGAAACTAGCAGCATGAAATTAGGATACTATCTTTTCGACTTTCATTTCAGTCTCTATTGAGATTCCAGTTCCAAGGATGCTATATAATTCCGAATTTTTAGAAGATTAACCAAGATATGCCTGGAATAACTAAATCACAAAATTGGTATTAAAAAAAAAAACTACTAAATCACACAAACTTCTAGCTAAAATTGAGTACAAAATAAGTAGAGCATCACTAGTTAAACTAAGTTGCAAATATACAAGGTTATGCTGGCAAGACTTTTGGCACAAGACATGAGGAGGAGCACAAGGAAAGCATCAAATGTTTGAGCTTTTCAAACACATGTTAGGGAAAGAATTAATATTACCAGAAATTGACAACATTGAGGACACCAAAAGCAACTTAAAACAGAAAGGCAAAAATAAGAGAAGCAAACCAAAGAGAGAATCTACTATATAATATTACTAGTACCTAAATAGTCATATCCTTCATGTACTGAACTTTTTGGTTGTCCGTAGCTTTTCGCGTTGAGTGCAGCCTTTCTCAGTAGATTGTCGGCATTCCTTTTATTAGAATTTTTAAGCTCCTCGGCATCATCTTCTCCTTCAGAAAAAACAGACGGACTAGACCAGCCTGTAGAACCTGTATCGCCTTTGTTCTTCCGAGCAAATTTCAGAAGTCTTTTAAAACCTTTGGGTGCGTCTTTTTGGTATAGCATGGTAGGAGGATTCTCAGCATTTCCCCACTCACAAATGTCAGGTTCGCTAATTTCTTCTTGAAGCATCTGTGATAGAGAATGGCGAACACGTGGACTAGTTGATCCTGCTGGTGCAGCATTGGCCAGAGAAGCAGGTTTAAAATGGAAAGTGCTATCCTCGCATGGCTTTGGTAGCTCAAGATCATCTTCTGTCTCTACCCAGGCTGAAGGCGATATGGTTGATTCTTCTTCATTCCTTACGTTCAAAGAAGATTCTTCTATATATGTCAAGACATCTATGGCACCAGAATCCCGGTCTAAGTTTTCTGTCTCACCACATAGCAAATGGTTCTCTATCTGATTCTGAGGGTCTGATTCTGTAGCAGTATTATGATGATTAGGTGTCATAGTCTCTCCGTCTGAATGCCGACTGGCTGAGTCAGAAGCATTAACAACCAACTCACTGTCTTGATCTTCTATACGATCTTCAGCATCTCTGTGAGATTTGTCCAGCTTAGGAGGAGTTTTTCTCTTGATAGGATCACCGGTACCATTCCCCATTCGCGAACCCTTGCGCAGAAATGGTTTTGATTCCAATGGAACTACACTGCTTTTCTTAGTCCCCTTGTTACCTAAGGTAGTCTTTGAAGGAACCGTTTCTCCAGAATTTGGCGTCACTTTTGATTTGATTGCATTGCTCTTGTTTGGGACACCTGTCTGACGCTTCTCATTCGTGCTTTTGAGGTTCCTGGTATTATGGCTCTGAACTTCTTTCTCATTTTTGCTTCGCTGCTGAGATTTTTCCTTTTGCGGGCTTGTTTGGGGAACAGATGCTGTTGACACTGGCTTCCGATGTGTTGGGGTGCTACTAGCAGATGAAGTCCCGCCACGACCTTTGGCAGGAGATGTCCCAGCAGTCTTAGGTGAAGGTGTTGCTGACCAAGACTTACGAGTAGCAGGCAATGATGATGATCTAGCTGATGCTTTTTTCGCAACCGTGGGTTTAGGGGTTTCCTTTGGGGAACTTACAGGCTGAGGTGAACTTCTAAGAGGTTTTTGAGGTAACTTTGTAGCACTTTTTTTACTTGCACTCACATTTTTGGTCATTTCAGCCTTCTTATCAACTAATTGTTGCATTCCGTGAATTCTTGCTTCTTTTTCTACTCGCTTTCCAACCTTCTCTGCTCGGAGTTTCGCATCCCTTTTCTCCTTATAATGATCATAAGATTGTCCTCTCTGCTCAGATGAAATATTCTGTTTTTTACTAGGCTGGGGCTTTCCAAATAGAACAGGCTTACTTTCAACCATTTTTTTAAGAATCTGGTTGAACTCTGCTTGCTTTCGTTGATTCCATTCTGCTGACGCTGCTAACTTTTTGATAGTTTCCTCTCTTGCTTTTGGACCGGTTTCTTCTTTATTATCTACAGTATAAGAATCTATGTTTTCCTGTCTTTCTGGTTTTACATTGCAGTCAGGGATCTCATTGTTATTGTGACTTTCAGAAATAAAATCAGACACAATTTCTACTTCAGAATTCTTAGGATTCTCATCATGTATTGCATCGTTTGAAGTCACTGGAATAGGATCTTCAGGATCTTCAGGAACAGGATCTGCCAGCCCTTGAACAGAGGTTTCCCCCATACCTGAACTCCATCTTCTCAAGACAGATTTATTTGTACTAAGAGACACATCTGTTGATGATTTCTTCTTTTGAATATCATCAGATTGATCCCGCTGTTTGCCTTCAAAAAGACTGATGGCATCTTGCACAGTTATCCTCCTTACATCAATTTCTGTCTTCTTATAACGTTGTTCTGATCCTTCCCCTTCAAAACCATTTTCAGCAGCATCTCTATAAGATCTAGCAGGAAAAAAATTGAGACTCTTAATAGTTAATGCAGCAGCTCTGCGGGGCCCAGCTTTTCCTATTTGTACCCTTCGCATCGGGGATGCTGACCTTCTGGGTGTTACAGATCTTACTAGGGAGCGACTTCTCTCAGCCGATGGTTGGTCCTCATCACTTGAGTCTGAAGATTCCTCGCTTCCTGTTGAACTTTGTCTCTCAAATTGAGCAGCTTTAGCTGGTGAAACACCGTACTTAACTGGTGCGTCTGAGATTAAAGGTTTGGATATCTGCAGGTCTTTAATTGCCCTGCTTGCATCATTGCCCAATGCATGAGTTACATCACATGTAAGCATGGTAGTTTCATTGTTCAGGGGACCAACATCCACGCTCAATCGGTTCAGTTCTATAAACTTGTACAAAGTATGCCTGAGAAGATAAACAAAGTGAGATAAAAACATACAAGTAGAGCAATGTTCTTATTGTGAGATAAAAACATACAAGTACAATTGTGTACTTGCAATCACATATTCTGAGAGGCCAATTAATGAATTTGTCTGAAACTTACTCTATATTAGTGGCACCAAAATGTTGGGAGAATTTCACTAAATAAGTCATATCTTTAGGGGAGCATTTCGCATCTGCAGCCTTGTTAAATGTTTCAGCTAACTTGTTTCTCAATGCTGTGAGTCTTAGATCCATTGCTCGTAACAATTCATTCCTGGCAACATTATTTCAGAACGCTTAATAGTAGGTGCAGCCAATATACATCTGATAAATGTAATATCATAGTCATAAGAACATACTTTGAAGCATCAGATGACACGGTGCTAACTTCAGGCTGTTCATGCAATAAATTGTTAGTTGAAATAAGATCTAATGTAATAAAAAAAACCAGATAATTGAAGTTGAATTGTTGGTAATAGTGGATGAACAAATTTGAAAAATGAACCCATTCTACAATATTGGAGAAAAGGAATTACTACAGAAGATAGACTATCACCTTCCCGTATAAAGAAACATGGAATTTTTTTGTATCCTCCAATTGAGACATCTCATCCAAGATAGTCTTGATGACATTTATTGAATCTGGTGAATTAACAATATGCAGGAACCTGAGAGGCAAAATAATATCAAAGATAGTAAAATTTTCCTACAAGTAAAATGCAAAGATAAATAAAGAATAAACCAGTATTTGATATAAACCTTTTTACAGTTGCTTTTGAAAACCATTCAGCACCATGCAAATCTTTTGGTAATTTAAGATCAAAGTTTGCATCAAATCCTTTAGCTTGCAAATCATTTATTTCGGGTAAATGTCGCAGTAGATGTTCCAAATGTCCAGCTGCCACTTTCTCAGATTGATTCCCCTTGCAGACATATGCCTCATACCTATGCAACCACCATGGAGGGAAATGTATGCATATAAAGTAATATCAGATTAAACATAATAAAATCAACATTCACGATAGATTCAGTATAAGTTATTAAGACAGTTTCAAAGGTACTATAAGTAACTCGAATAGAGTACATACGTACAACAGTTGAGAGTCTATGATATATATATATTATAAGTAAAACCTTGCTAACAAGTAATAAGGACCGGTTTTTTCAGAGAACAACTTCAGTTTTATACTATTAAGACATCTCTAAGATTATATTCATTGATCTAACAAATTCTTTTTATAAATAATGATTTCATAATTAACGACATATCTACTTTTAAAGTTTCAAATTCAAAGAGAAGGATACTTTTTCTTTAAGTAGTTTCTTTCAAACTCCGTAAAAAATGATTAAACCCCATTAGAATGATTGTGTTGAATTCAAATTGGAATTTCTTTCTTTCTTTTCAAAATTTTCCTATAGTCATGCTATGGAAATACACAACCCTAACAGTTTTTCAAGCTTTTAATTCCGTGTTTTCATGTGACAGATTCTATTTCTAATCAGTGTTATTAAATCGCAGACACTGATTAGAAATAGAAATAGAACAAAACTGTTGCAAAATAGCGCCTATAGCGGAATTTGAATGAATTGCTATTTTCCGCAATAAGCGATAAGAGGCTGACGGTTGCATTTGCAGATACTAACTAATTACTAACCTGTTTTGATTCGGAAAAATCTGAATTGAAGCATAATCCAAAGATGCAGCAGCATGAATTGCATCTTCCATTTCGAAAATCAGAGATGAAAAATAAAACTCAAACCTGAGAGTAGATAGCAAGACAAAGTGATTACATGCAAAATTGCAGTTGGAATTTGTTGAGTAATCTATGAATCAAAGAAATCAGCATCTGAAGTTAGAATTAGAAAGTAATAAATTGGATGAAGAATGAAAAAGGAATATACTAGAAATGCGTTGAAATAAAGTCAGATCTAGTAAGTGTGAGTGAAGTGTGAAAAGGAAGAAAATGATGTTGGATTGTTGAAAAACGGTGAAAACGAGGGAAAATCAAAATCGAAAGAAATGCAGTTGGTGAGTACCTACCTGTGGTTTTGATGTAATGACGGTTGAGATCTGAAAACGAGTTTTGCGGATTAGTAGTATTTCAAAGAGAGAGAGAGAGAGAGATCTTGAAAACGTTCGGTGTTGCTTGGCGGTGATGCAGCATCCAAATTTGAATCTGCGATGAGCAATGATCCGCGTCGCGAATGTAAGTATGAATGTACTTGGAAGTAGTTATAGTTACTTACTTACTTCAGTAGTCCACCACCACCACCACCTTCACCGCATAACATCACCATCCAATCCAATAAGCATCACTATTATCTTCTCATTATATCACGCGTGTCATTCACGCGAACCACCACCTCTTTTCTTTTCTTTTTTTATTTTCCTTTCACTTTTTGTAATTCTACTAAATATTGACGCACTATTTAATATTTTTTCTCATCGGAACATTATTTTAAAAAGTAAAATTCTAGCCATTAAATTATTTTAAAAAAAAACAATAATGTAATAAAGTTAGTTTGGATTTCACATAAAATAAAATGACTTAAATAAATTTAAATGTAATTTATATGAACCAATTTTTTTACATTGACGATAAATTTTAATTATTAAAATATTTAATTTTATTCGTATTTATTTTAAAATTTATTCAAATAATAGTTTGTGATTTTTGGCCACTAATTAGAAATTCTATAAAAGAAACTAAAGAATATTAAATAAAAAGCATTCAGATTTTGTTTAATAGTGAGAGATTTAGATAATATACATGACATTTTAGGTTAGATCATCTGCTCTCTATTGTCAAGTAATCTAGTGGCTTCAACTAATCTTCTTTTGGATTGGCTAATGAAAAAATGAATTTTTATTTTTATTTACAATGGGCTTTTTTACTAAAAATAAAAGATATTTATTTATTCAAATTGATAAAGTACATCGATGCAATACAAATTCAAAACCGCTAAAAATAAAAGGATAAATTTGTGAAACAAACTCACAACTATTTTAATTCAATTTTAAATAGTATTATTTTTTGGCGTAAATCAAATATTAAATCGAGGATATTGGTTAAAGTAAAAGAAACCCACGTCAATTTATTTAAATGTTAAGCTATCTAAATACTAAAAAAAAGTTGAACTCTTTGGACAACCGTGCTAATTTATGATTTAAGTATGTATGTGAGCGTTAATTTGAAGTGGCAAGGACGGGTCCGGAGGGAAATCAAGGTTGACAGAGATTGGATTCAGAAAATCGAAATAAACGACAATTTCTCACCGCAACCAAATGCATAACACGCGTGCATTTGGGGTTTCTAGATCCACACATATACCAAACAATTTTACAATTTGAAAACACAAATAATATAAATATGTTCCTTTATCAATTTTGTATTCTATTTTTTTAGTATAAATTTCAAACTATAACTTGTCCATCTTTCATAGTAATTTACTATGCATGCCCCTCAAATCAAATCTCTACAAATCATATGTACAAAGCATAAGACAAGGCTAACCACTTCCCTAATTATAATTTTTTAATATCTACCCTTATTATTAATTTAATTGCATAGATCTCACTGTACATGTTCTCTTTGTGTCCTTATTGTATAGAGTACGTACGCGCTTGACGAACAGGACAAGGTTTCCATGTTCATTTATTTTGGTTACTTTATATCTACCAATTTTTCTTAACTTTAATTATGATTATTAATAACGTTATTAGATTGCCTTTTCTACAACTTGTTCGTGGGCCGAATTGGATTGAATTTCGTTAAAACCAAAATCCGAACTACATAGGGTACTCTGGATTATGTCCAATAAAATAATCATCTGTTACAACATTGGGTCGGGTTGGATAAACCCACTAATTTCCGGGTTGGGTTGGGTAGTGGGTTGCCCAATTATTATTATTTTTTTTAAAATTAAATAACTAAAAGATAAATTATCGTATTTTTTTCATAAAAATAACTCTATCATTGTATTTTCTTAAAAACTAATGTAACATATTTGCACTATGAAAAATAACCATCCATTTTAGTCGGGTAAACCTACTAATTTTAGGGTTGGATAGTGGTTACCCAAATAATTTTTCTATTTTTCTTAATATTAAATGACTAAAAGATGAATCGTCATATTTATTTATAAAAATAACTTAATCTTTTTATTTTTTTAAAACATGATGTAATTTATTTTCACTATGAAAAATATTTAGTATTTTTATAAAAAATATTTATAAAATTATAATACTATTGGGTCGACAGGTTTATTGGGTTGGGTCCGGTTTTGCCCGAAACCCGATTTTATTTATGAGTTTTTCATTTTTGAAATTAATATCCATCCAATTACCCGAACCAACCCAACCTTTTGGATTGGGTTGAGTGGATTTGGTTGGGTCGATCAGGTTTGTCCAATCCATGTACACCCCTATTTTCTAGTGCTACTTGAGTGTAGTCCCCACATGTATGGTGATAAATTAGGCCTTAATAAACAAGTATTTTAAGATTTCCAATATTTTTAAGGAAAAAGAATGAAATAAACTAGTTTTTGGCACATACAATTCTTGAAAACTTAATCATTGTTCTCCACTTAGAACAAGGGATCCAACATAATACCTCTATGGATAAGATTCTTCTTCGTTGAGAGACTATGTTATAAGATCTTCTACACCAAATGGACATGTTTAGGGATGTTACAAACAAAGCTTTTATAGTTTATGCCAAACATCTAAATCAGATTTCCTTCCA
This sequence comes from Trifolium subterraneum, assembly GCA_951799995.1. Classification (NCBI taxonomy): domain Eukaryota; kingdom Viridiplantae; phylum Streptophyta; class Magnoliopsida; order Fabales; family Fabaceae; genus Trifolium; species Trifolium subterraneum. Next base: position 42,200,472 of record OX637468.1, read on the forward strand.
CTGTCTAGTAGAATGATAAGCATTTTTAACATTAAAAAAATAAATTTCTTGTGAGGTCTCCAAATTAAATTATCCATCTGTTCTGAGATGATGGAATTGAAGGATTTGCATTCAAAAGGAAGAAAGGTATCATTTATCAAAACTGATTTTGACACCAAATTTGAATTTGACAGAACAATGTAAATCTAGCATGGGAATAGTAAATTTATCATGAGTTTAATATCAAAGTCCAAACATAATTTTAATCAAATTCTATTTAACAAAAATGTTATTTTTTTTAAAGTTAATATCAGACACCATATACTGTACAATTTTGCTCAAATCAGACGCTTGAATTTATGGTGTTTATGTAAGGTGTCAACTTTTTTAAGTTTAAATATATTTCTCTCTATTTAATCCTTAATCAGGAAGTCAGGTAAAGGTGGAATGCAAAGCTAGTATGGCAGCTTTTTTGGGCAGAAAAGAAGCCACCACCCAAAAAGAGTAAGACAGAAGTAGAATAGAACATTAAAGAGAATTGAATGGAGTACATAATCTTGGGTAGGAAAGATTGGCAAATCGTAAAGCTAACACACTCTGATTATTGATTGCTTTTGTACCTTTACCGCCTATTAGGCATCACTGCCCTTACAAGTTACAATCTATGTCATGTGCAAAGTGCAAACGAATTTCCATCACATGCCACAAAGTGAAAAAGAGAAAAATAAAAAGATGGGTTAGGATAAGTTAGGAAGAGGTGGCATGGTTCACAACATATTTTGGTCCATCCAAACCATTCCGTTAATGCCATGATAGATTACAACAGAAGCAAAATGTGGTGATTTACCAGCAGTGCACTTCATATAGATTTTGATGTTACCAACTATAGAATAAACTCTCACACATGGCATACATGACAAGTAAAAAAAGTGAATGATACAAACACTTAATGGTGTTACAGCTCCCAAAAGTTCTTACAACAGATCAAGATGATCAACTTACCCATGAAGAAAATCAATAAAGAAACACAAGGCAACATTGAAGTTAACAAAATACATCAGTTAGACCAAACATGAACTAGACCGTGTCTATTGCCCGTATAGATTTCATTGCGATCTTCATCGTAGAAGAGAGCAGTAATATCTTCCAAGGCTTCGGCAACTGTGCTCCTCATTTTGGAAACATGCTTTCGCTTTCTTGAATTACAACTTCCGCCTGAAGAACTGTCACAGCAACTGCACTTGTCGTCCATTGGAGAACTATTGCTTGCTCGTATTTTGGCAAGACATTTGCCAGATAAAATGTTGCTGACATTGATGGAACCCGCTGCATAAAGATAAAGAGCCTGTTAGTAACGCACTTTTGAAGATAGGTGCTTTATACAGCAAAAGATATACATAATACATCAATCAAACGACACATTGCAAACTATTTAATTATTATTATTTGCTAATTCTGTTTTATGTTTGAACAAATCAAAACCTGGCAGAGGGGATACTTATCTTCTAATAACTTAAAAATAACTTATTGAGTTTTTGCAACTCAATGTTTTCAAAAACTCATCTCTTTCTTCATAACCAGCTATAAACATATAAGCATTTTTCGTTAGTTAAGAACCAAATGCATAATCGCATATCTTAATTGAAAACCTTACATGCCAGAAGCTAATCCAAAATAAACCTAAGTTACAATTTTCGAAAAATATATGCCCCGCCCATTGTCTCACAATTATAAAAGGACAGAAAAGGAATAAAATAGGGAATGTACCATTTCCTTCGGTTAGTGAATCATCAGAATCAGCTTTGCAGTAGGATATGATAAGATCCTGGTCACTGGTTATATATATATTGTTTGTATTACAGTCAGGATGCCACAAGAGATGGTCCTCAAAAGAAGTTACAAGCTCTCCACGGAAGTTCCACACAGCCACAGTCCGATTTCGAAATGTCAGGAATAATTGGTTCTCATAAAGAAAGATAAATGCAGAAGGTGTCATAAATTCACTTCTGCTAACTTCTGTTAGCTCAAAAGTCCGCACCTAAAATTTATATGAAGTGAGATATCTGGATGTAGAATCAAGTATATAATGCAAGGAAGAAGAAAATTACTTACATCGAGGATTTGAAGGTTTTCATTTTCTTGCTTGACAAGTAGCTTTTCGTTGAACTGTTCGATAAAATCGACCTTCTTATTCCGATAAAGGAGATGGTTGAACGATTTCAAAACAGTACCATCTTCTATTGAAAGGATTTTAAGTGGGACATGGCTAGTTGCTTTAGCAAAAATCAACAACATGATCCCCGGACTAATCACAATAAATCATCAAACAAGAGCAAAGTGGTGTAAGTATGACAGCTCAGAGAACAATAAGACACTGATATTATTAAAAAGTGAAAATGATTATAAAGTATAAACCATGTCTATTAAAAAGTTTTCTACAAGTGAAAGTAATCACATCGAGAAAAGTTACCTGATCTTAATCTCCTGGACATTTTTATCAGAAATGGAGTACAACATCGTATAGTTTTTCAGATCAAATACCTTGTATATGCTATAGGACAAAAAAAGAGCAAGTGTCACTATCAAGAAAAGAAACCTTTATGTATGTATGTATGTATGTATACCCTGGCAAAAAAAGTTTCAGGACAGAAATATTTACCTATCCTGAGCAGAGTATGTGAGTACCTTCCCATTTACATCATCAAACTCTACGAAACCTGGCCACTTCAGAGACTCAGATTCAAAAAGAGCAAAGCCAGCATCCGGTTTACCCCTCCTAATGTATCTGAATAACATAATAGTTTTAGCGTAGAACACAACAACTAAAATCTGGAAATGCAAATATTGATATTAACAGCTTTTCTTTTAGTTATTGAGCATTTTGAATGAGTTGGTTTTCTCAGCGTTTATTCCTTGAATGAGGGGAGTAAGGGTAGAAATTATAAAACAACATAGAACTGTACATACTCAATCCTTGTGCTTCTGCATTTCAAGGAACTGTAACTGTCTGATGCATAGACAGAAACTGTGATAAGCGAGTCATTATTTTTGTTATAAAATAGACTCCTTATAACTTCATCGGGGCTGACATTCAAAAAGCATATCCTTTGATTGGTTTCTGCATAAGACAGTTGAAACATGTAACACATTAATATATCTATTATACGTTGCAAACAGAATTAGAAGGCATGTAAATACTGGTAACTAATGCTACCTCGGCTAAATGCTGCACAAACACCAGATTGTGCAAGAGCGAAAACAATGTCTTGTGCTGCCACAATCTCGATAATCTTTGATCTTTTTCTCAGAAATGGTAATACCACGGATGAAGGACCTTTTGGATCATGTGTATCGTATTCTTCCTGTAAATAAGTCCATTAGACAGAGCACAATAAGTGAGGGGAAATGAGCATACTTTATAGTAAAATACATGTCTCACTAATCAAAATAGGAGGAACAAAGGAGTCTTCAACATCAATGATTTGCAATGATTTTATTACACAACTAGTAGCAGTAATTTCAAATGCTGCACCAAAAACAAAGTGGGGAGTTGCAATTGATATGACCACAAACAGAAAACATACTTCATGAATTAACAGTATTTCATGAAATCATTTCACGTAAAAAAAACAGTAATACAGAAAATCAAAATGCTACAATCCATATTCTCTCAACCCCCCTGCAATGACCATATTATAACCTCAAAATAACTTCTCAAACGACTTGACCACAAACTCAGACCAGCGGGCCACCCACCCTCCTAAAAAACGAAACAAACAAGGGACACGTAGAACACCTCTTACAGTGAGGGTTTCCAGTGTAGCAGCTATAAAACTTACCTAGTTATAAGGAAGACTAGATAGAAATCTTTCTCACATCTAAATAACTTGCTTCTAGAACCATGATTTCAGACTCTCCATAAGGCATATCACTCCTTAAAGAAAGGTTGTTTATCTTAAGTGGTTGTGGCAAATAGCGCCCTACATTACGTACCACTTGTGTTAAGCATAAAGAGTCTAAGGTTTCAGAAGTGTTAAATCTTATCCTACTTAAAGCACTTCACCATGAATAAGAATCCTCAGGTCGGTCAGGCAAAAGAGTTGGTCATTGTTTCAGGTCATCTAAGCTCACTAATTGTAAGTACCATAGAAAATCAAAAGACTGTAAACTGGGCTTTTGTAAGCTCTGCCTTTCCCTTACAGTCTTTCTTCTATCCCACCATGCCTAGCCCATCCACTCACCTTATGATTAAGGGGGTAGGCAGCGTGGAAAATCACATTACCACCCAACTTTTCAATTCCTATCGTCACATTTGAGACACATCCCTTATTTTATACTGTAGTATACAACACAATCATGCTGCAGCAGGCTCAAACTACTAGTCTACAATATTCATATCCAATAAACAAAGAAACAATGTTCCATTCCATCCAACAATAATCAAAAGCAACTTAGCTCAAACCTAATTTAAGATAATAATAATAGTAACAAACAAAATTATATTATACTGATCCATATGAGCTATTATATCTTCAAAATCATGATAACAATAACATACAACACACTAAAACACAAATTTCAAGTTGGATCGAAAAACCTACATGCTTCAGCTCAACCCTAACCTAACCTAAAAAACAAAACCTCGTGAAAGAGAAAAATCAAAACAGAAATTGAAAATTGAACCTGCAAACGAATATTACGAAATCTCTCTTGCGCATCGGTCATACTAAAAGCACGATCACGCTTGGAACTAATTTCACGTCTCTGAAGTTTCTTAACGCTATTGACGAATCCATCTACCGTTTTACCACGACCGGTTTTCTTCTTCGCAATGATTCTACGACCGCAACAAGGTCTAGGACTCACCGTAATTCTTCTCCCACTACTTTCCATATTCACACCTCACAGTAACAGTTCCCTCATCTACAATATCGAGAATTAGGGTTTTGTACGAAAAGGTACTGTTACTGTGTGAGTATCATGAACGAAAAGAGGAAGAAGAACGAAGAATTGAAGAACGAAGTCCACGAATTGAATTTGCGTCGATCCCGTTTCAAAATTCTGAACTCGGAATCTGACTCTGACACTGATTGATTGCTATTGTTGATAATAGTAATTTTATTTAATTATTAAAATAAAAAATAAAAATAAAAAAGATTAAAAAAAAAAGATAAAACGAATAGCGCGGAACTGTGTCTGAAATGCGAGTGAAGTTCTGTGAAATGTTCAGGCCCATATTTAAAGCCCATTTCTTATATTTGGACTTTATTTTTTGGCGGTAAATTAAATAATTTGGACTTGTTTTGGAATAATTATATAATTACTTTCCATAAATAAATTGTTTTTAAAATTTTGATATGATTTGTTTGGCGGTAAATAAAATATTTAGCGACAACCAATGAAATATCTTGTGCAAATTTATTTCAGAATAATAATTATATAATTATTACCTTGTATGAAATTACACTGAAGTGTACTTTACACCAAATAAATTAAACTCTGAGATGAATAAATCATTTTTCGTTATACGACAACTTTCCAAAACTCAACTAAAAAGCATCATGAATGTGAAGTTTTATGGTTAGAATAGTGTATAAATGAACATAGACCGTGAGTTAGATTTTATAAGAGTGAAATTGTGGTTTTAGGTCATATAACATTCCTCTAAACAGTTGTCCCAAGGACAAATGTAGAGAGAATGACTAATGCCCTTCATTCTAATGGTCCTTGGTGGATTGAACGGCTACGACACATTTTCAGTGTGGCCAGTCTTAGTGGCAGCCCTTGAATATGGTCCATTTTAGTGTCACGCCTTGAGGTAAGGCATTCCAGTTTTTGGTTATTTGAGAGATATAAATTTTGGTGGTGATAAAGAGGAAGCTTGCGGGAGAGAAAAAGAAAGTTAGAGTAAAATTGAAATCATTAAACTTGTTTGCCGTCTTTATATAGATTATAGTCAATTGATAATTATACCCTCCACTTCACTCACAATTGAGTCATGTGCTTAGTCTTCTTACTAATTCTTTCTAATTCTCTTAAATTTATTCCAACTCGTCACTACTTCAACTAATATCCATAATACATAAAATAGAGTGAGGTCAATAGCTCATCGCTCAACTAGGTTGAGCTATAGGTTAAAAGTGAAAAAAAGTTTCGCGTTCAATTTGTGTTGGAACTTGTGTTCGAGTATCATTTTTTATAATTAATAGTCATATAAGCACACTAATTCCACATACTTTTTTTGTCTTAAATCCCAAATTCATTAGAAAAAATGTTGAAATTATTAAGTAGGACGCTGTGATTGAGTTTCAAAGTTCAACTCCTTCACTTATATGTAAATTTTTAGTGATTATTGTTAATTCGTCTGTCTATACAAACAAAATTCTTTTATGAAGTTTAGTATAAACAAAAACTCTAATAATTCTTAAAAAAAAAAAAACAAGAAGAAGTTAAACAACCACAAAATAATTCACTATTCATTTGAACATTAAAATATAATTATCATATGTGACAAGATATGTAATTATTCATCATTTCTCTTAGTATTTATATTTTATTTACAACTTACGTACATTAAATTAAAAAAAACTCATTAAAGTAATTGTTGGACACGATAATAAATTGGTTTAAGTGTTAAGAGTTTTAAAAATAAACCCATTAATTAAATGGTTACGAATTCATAAAAAATTGATTAGCATAAAATGATATAAAGAAGTAGTCCTATTCGAAAACTAAATTTCAGTCCTAGTAGGTGCGATACTAACATTTGTGGTCAGAAGTTAAAAATAGAAAACATTTAAATTACATAAAATAAAGCAAATTAAAAAGAAAAAAATTACAGGTTAAAAGAAAATTCACTCAAATTATATGGAGTAAAATACCTATTAATCAGCGATCGGAATGATGCTGAAATCATTTAATATCAGAAATGATACTTGAACTAAATAAAGCGGTCTAGTGATCCGGATACTGGTGGTAAAAAAACACCTATTAACCAATAATTCAAGGAAAATGTTAAAAGTGTCCCAGAACACTAGTTAAGTTTATTAATAAAAAAATGTGTCTTGAAACTTGTGCATTCAATATTTTCAAAGCATAAAAATGTTACTTTATCAACATTAATTCTATCTTTTATTTTCATTTTTAGTATACTTAACGAGTATTGTGGATGTACCATTTAGCATCACCCAAAATTCAATTATCTCTTGAGGATAAAATATGTTCTTTTGGGTCACTGTCCAATACAAACATCATGCTACATTGAATCATGCTGTTGCTGTTGCATCGGCTCCTCCTCATGTTGTTGTCCTTTATATCCACATTTTCTTGTGTCCACTTTCCAAGCAAATGCATACGTGTCGCAATTACAGAACACCACTGTATTTCACTAGTTCTCTCTCTCTCTCTCTCTCAAAATATTCCAAATACATGCATATAAATCTCTGCAACTCGACAAAACAACCAGCTTTTGCTTTCTCATACAAATAATATAGTAATGTCTTCGTGTATCTATCTATCTAGCAACTAGCAAGAACTGTATTAGAGTCAAATTAACAAACACAAACACAGAGAAATGGAAGGGGTGTTTTTCTTTGCTATGAAACTTGCTTCTTCACTTGCTATTGTGGGTATTTTCAGTTGGATACTTCATATTTATGGAAATTTGTGGTATAAATCTCAAAGGATAAGAAGGAAACTCCAAATACAAGGTATTAGAGGACCTCCACCTTCTTCTTTTCTACATGGCAATTTACCTGATATGCAGAGAATTAAATCAGAAGCTAGCAGCTCCAAAGATAATGATCAGTTTCTAGCATATGATTATTCTGCTGCTCTGTTTCCATATTTTCAACACTGGAGGAAACAATATGGTATAGTATACCCTTCTCTTCCTTTTTCATTCATCTTTTCAGCTTTAAGTAATATTATGAAGCACAGACACGAACACTGACACGTCAACACCGATAATTTGAGAAATGACATAATTAAGTGTAATCATAAATTAATTGTCGGATACATGTTGATGTGTAATTCTAAGTGTCGGTGTCGTGCATCATAATATTACATCTATTTATAGTATTGAAGAAATTAAAGTAATTAATTAGCATAAGGAACATGATTGATTTATCTCCAATGATTTTTTTATAAAGTTCTGGAAATTTTACATCTACCCCTATTAAGAGTGCTACATTGGTTCAAACTTCAAATGAAGTTTGAAAATGTGTTTATAGGAAGGAAAATCTTCACGTTATAAATCGGTTTTGTAGAAACTGCCTGTTAAATTCTAGAATAATATTATAATCTATCAAAAATAAGTTGAGTCATCTCCTTACATCTATCCAACTACTCTGGTTGAAAAGCGGATTTGAAACAATAATCGTTTTTTACCGTTCGATAAAAAATGAATGACAGAAATTAAACTCTATATAAAATTAACTAAATGAATTTATTAAATAAGAGCCGTCTGATCTTTTATGAGCAGCTGAGATCGTCTACTAAGCAGTTACCGCAGATGATCCAGCTCCCTCGAGTCACTCTCCAACTATTTAGTCTTGGACATAAGGGGTATGTCCTCTCCTTATGCATGTGACATAGTCACATCACACACTGTCAAAACTTTTATAAAATAAATTTATAATACAAAGTTAAAATGCTTACTTAATCTTAATCCGAGAGAGTGCATTATCTAAGACACAGTTTTAGTGTTGTTACCTTTAAGGTTTAGACGTGACAACACAGTCTTTTTTGGACATTCCTCGTTGGGTTTAGTTGTAATACTTTTGCTAGCAAGTGGGAAAATAATTGGGATGGCAAGTGGAAAATCACAGACTGATTTCCTACAGAAGCACATACCCTGCAGGAATCATCATCTTGATTCTTGATATTCATTCGGTCTTTCAAAAGTTATAATCAATGGACGTTAAAAGATGGATATATTCTTTACGATCTTTGTCTACTTTATTTTTCTATATTTTTTTTCGAGAGAGGCGTGTCAGACATTAAATATAAATATTTCATCCGATTGTAATAAAAATAAATAAATACACATGTCCCGTCTCATTCATTTGTACCCCCTAGGCTCCACCAATCTTAAGACGTTAGTCTTTGCATCGCTGCTAGGTCACCATCTTATTAGGAAGACTTTCAATACAAGTACTCGTTCACTTTTACTCAAACCATCGACTCTATACCAGAGTTGGGTCATAAGAGGATTTTGGAATATCATCACACTGAGCTAAAAGCAACCACATAAGTGATTTAGACACTAAATTTTCATCAAATAATGATTGATGTACCAATTTAGCCATTAAGTAACATAAATTTAGTTGATGTTCCTATTTATTGCAGGTCTAGTGTACACTTACTCCACAGGAATGAAGCAACATTTATATGTGAATGAACCAGATCTAGTGAGAGAAATGAACCAATGTATCACTTTGAATTTAGGTAAGCCTTCTTATATAACTAACAAACTTTCACCAATGCTTGGAAATGGCATTTTGAGAGCCAATGGCAATAGTTGGGCACAACAGAGAAAACTTGTTGCAGCTGAGTTCTTCATGGACAAAGTTAAGGTAGGTATCTCTATAAATTCATCAACCTTATTCAACTAATAATATCTCATTTTTTGATTAATTAGCACTAGTTTAGATCATAAATCTTGAGACTTGACATTACCAATTTGATATTTTTTCTGTAGAAAGGACAGCAATTATCTATCTTAGAACTAGAAGAGTCTAGTAGTACACTTGTTATACACTATATATTGACAGGACAAACATATTCTAGCTGGATAGCAATAAGCCAATAACTTCAATTTATATATGCAATTTGCCCCACAAGATAAGAGAAGATAAAGCTTATCATGTCCCCTGATCATGACTGGTCTATGTTTTTTAATTTTCAATTGCACAGTGCACACTATAGTAATTATATATGTTAGCCTTTTTCTGGCTCAATAATATATAGAGATAAATAAATGGTCCCGTAAGTACAGCTCATTTGGTAGCTGCAGGGTTCCTGAAATGGAGTGGTCTGAGTTCGAACTCGGGATTTTACACTTCTCCACTTTTAAAATGTATGTGTCTGGCCACTAGGCTACTAGACTATAAATAAATGGTGTTTGGAAAATTGAGAGGAGACATGGTAGGGACAGTGAATATTATGCATGGCATTATGTCAGGTTATGGTGGGGCTTATGATAGAGTCAGCACAACCATTACTATTAAAATGGGAGCAACTTATTGAGGACCAAGGAGGGGTCACAGCTGAAGTTAAAGTTGATGCTGATTTGAGGGGCTTTTCAGCTGATGTTATTTCAAGAGTTTGTTTTGGACATTCTTATTCTAAGGGAAAAGAAGTTTTTTTAAAGCTTAGAAGCATCCAAAAGATCATGTCCAACCATGGCTTCCTTTTTGACAAGAGTGGTTTCCTGTAAGCTAATTATATTTTATAGCATTCAAATATGTGACTAATTACTTGTTACTTGTAAAAGTTCATAAAAATAAATTTCTCCACAATAAAAAGTATTAAAAGGAATTTTGTGATTAATTAGAAAACTGATTGGTAACTAATGCCTGCAGCGACAAATTGAAATTTCGGACAAAGAAGCAAAACGAGATAAGCAATTTAGAGAAAGAGATAGAGTCGTTGATATGGGAGTTAGTGGAGGAACGGAAGCGAGAATCTTCGTCAGAAAAGGATTTGATGCAGTTACTTCTAGAAGCAGCAATGAGTGATCAAAGTTTGGGGAAGGACTTCTCCAAACAATTCATTGTGGATAACTGCAAAAACATATACTTTGCTGGTCATGAAACAACTGCTGTTGCAGCTTCTTGGTGTTTGATGCTTCTCGCTTTATACCCCGAATGGCAAACTCGTATAAGGACAGAGGTTGCTCAACATTGCCCTAATGGCATACCGGATGCAGATTCTCTCCCTCTTTTGAAAACGGTACACCGACTTTTTAGTTTTTGTTAAAAATACGCACGTGCGCGTCACACACATATCAACTTATGAGCTATTAGTACTTCAACAAGTGTATGTTTATTTTAAAAGTACTGATGTATATAATTAAAGAAAAAATATGTCTGACTGTTTTCATATAAGTTGTAAGTTGTTTTCAAATGCTATCCTTAGCTTATTGAAATAGCTTATGTCGTAAGCTATTTTATTAGCTCTGTTGAGTACTTACAAATGTAAGTTGTAAGTTGTTTTCAAATGCTATCCTGAGCTTATTGAAATAACTTATGTCGTAAGCTATTTTATTAGCTCTGTTGAGTACTTACAAATGTGCTTATATCATTAGACTCGTACGTGAATTTGGACAATTTATTGACTAGATTACTGATTTACAGGTGACTATGGTGATTCAAGAAGTGCTAAGATTATACCCACCAGCCGCCTTTGTATCAAGGGAAGCATACGAAGATGTCCAAATTGGAAACCTAAATGTTCCAAAAGGTGTTTGTTTATGGACTCTGATCCCAACTTTACATAGAGATCCTGAAATTTGGGGACCTGATTCAAATGAGTTTAAACCAGAAAGGTTCAGTGAGGGTGTCTCTAAGGCTATCAAGTTTCCACAAGCGTATGTGCCATTTGGAATAGGGAGTCGGTTGTGCGTAGGGAAGAATTTCGCAATGGTTGAACTAAAGGTTGTGCTAGCACTTATTGTGTCCAAGTTCAGCTTCTCTTTGTCTCCTAGTTATAAGCATTCTCCTGCATACAATATGATTGTAGAGCCAGGACATGGTGTATATATTCTCATTCAGAAGAACTGATGAAACAAATTCTTCAACTATGATATGCAACCATTTGATTTCTTTTGGCTTATGTTTGTGTTCATGTTTATGTTTAATGCTTTTTTGTTATAAAAAGAGTTTCTCCTTTGACTATAATTCTTTTCCGTCTATTTATTCAGTAATAGCATGGCTGATTATACACAGAGATTAGTCATTGTCAAATCGATTAATACTTCGGTCTATTATATAGATACAAACAGTATCGACTGTGTACACACACATATGATCAGACGAGGATACGATCAGACGAGGATTAGAGACTTAAAGGAATAAATAAGTCTCGTAAATACAACAAAGAGTAAAAGACTATATGAACATTTGGTATATTGAAATATAGATTCCAACATGCAATTTTTCACTTTTTAACTTTTCAAAGAAAACAAAAATACCTAAATGAAGAGCGCGGAGAGATTAAGTCTCTTAGAAGTAGATGTAAATGAAGGTATCAATTTAAAGAAGCTGATGGAGTGATGGGGTGTATCGGTTGCAGACTTCTATTTTGAAAGGTGAAAGTTTGGCTATGTTTGATGCGGTTCAACTAGCAAAACAAGGTTTAATTTTGTTGATTTTGAAACTCAACTGCCAAAAATGTCGAAATTGTTAGGCCGGACGTCGTAATCCGAATTCGAACCCGGATCTTACAATTATACGTGAGTTTAATTTCAGTAGATTACCACTTCATCTAAGGCTAAAAAAAAAATGTTATTCCCAAACTTTAGTTAACTCTATTAATTAATAGTTTAGGGATGTTAAGAGTTTGGTTCCCTACTAGTTTTATGTATCATATTGATCACCTTCATATATGTGTATCTAATAAGCAAGTAACTTCTACATAGTTGTAGTTATCAAACTGCATCAATTCTGTTGGATCTCTATGTGTATCTAATAAGCAAATGACTTCTATATGGTTGCAATGATTCAGTCTACATTCATTCTATTGGACCTCTACTTACACCAATTGAAGAACTCCACTAAACACAAGATGACAACAAGTAAACATCAGAACACAAATATGGTTCAGCCCACATATTTTATCTCTCTATTCAAGAGGTACGCAGCAATTCCCCAATTCTATATCCTCAACCATTCTCAATCTCTTTCTCTTTGCCCTCTCCATCTCGTCCTTCACCATAAGAAATTTTATGTTAGTTTTGAAACTTTGAAGTCTAGTTTGTTAGGCAACAAATAAATATAGTTGCTCACTTATTAGTGAGGGCGACCATTTCGTAGACTAGTCACGAAGTGTTTGAAAATGTTTGTTCTTTGTATTTAACATTTATTTATTGATTGATAATATGCAATAAGTTAATTTGAGTAAAAAAAAACTTTAAAAATGTAATGAGCCATTAAATTTTTAAATAATTTATAATTAGATCTTTAAAAAAAACACTTACAAATTCCTAATTTTGTTTTTTATGAACAAATTTTCTAAATAATTGATACTAACATAGCTCACATTTATTGACAAGTTTAGAAGTTCAGTTACAAATTCTAATTTTAAAAATTTAAGAATTTAGTTAAAGTTTAAAAAAATATAATTTTTCTTTTTGACAATTTTTGTTTGTTTATAAGAGAAAAATACTTTGATAATCCAGAGTTTCAGTCAATAGATGAGTAAATACAGACAAAAATTTGTTCTTAGAAATCAAACTTAAATTCTCACGAACAATTTGTTGAAGAAGTCATTAACCACTTGTTTCTTTAATTTTTTTCTTAATTGCAATTTTAAACTCTATTTCCCCATCTGGATATTTAGTCTTCCTAATTTAAAATTCGACAATTTTAGTCCTTATATCATAGTAATATAATATTACTAGTTTTTTAGTTTAAAAAATTATCATAAAATTATCTTAATTTGTTTTTAAACATGTTATGCCACCATATTTTATATCAAATATTTGATGGAAAAAACTTAATTAAGCATAATTTTTAGATAATTAATTGAAGAGTGAACCAGGGAATTGGAAGTAGTACCTTGACTTTCAGTTATTTTATCCATCCATCCAAAGTGGTTGTTAGTTGCAGACAAAAATGGTGGCAACTGTAGTTGCAGCATCATACACTCACATACACTTCACAGAAATTTCCGCTTCAAAATCAATGGAATTGAAATGGATAAAAACAAGAATCACCAAAACCTCACAAAAACTTAACAACAACAAACAAAAATTGCTATCCACACCCCTTCTCCCAGTTTACATTTCCACTAACCCACAACACGTCGATCCTCAAAATCTCCGAGACCTCTGTTCCACTTGCAACCACTCTTTAAACAGATTCCCTAACCTCAAAAACTCCGAAACCTCTGAACCTGTTGATATCAACAAGCTCTGCATTGCTCTTTCTCATAGTGATGTTCTTGTTTCTGTCTTCTGTAAACCTCGTCATGTTGATGGTTTAGTTGAATCTTCTTCATCTTCTGTTGTGGATTTTTTCACGCCGGTTTCACCTTCATGTGATTTGTTGGTTGGGTTTGGTCGTGCTGTTTCTGATTGTGGTCTCACTGCTTCTATTTATGATGTTATGGTAACACTTAACAGATACTAAAGAATGAATCTTTTTATCTTTTCTTAATAGCCCACAAGCTGAATTTGATATCTTAGTTCTTCGGCATGATTATTTGTTTTTGGGTTTTCTTTAGTTTTGGGATTTGTACTTGGCCCTGTTTGGATAAACAGCTAATTTGTAGCTTATTGCACAAGTGCTTATCATGATAAGCATTTATGTATAAACTTACATAAGCTATTAAATTGTTTTTGTATATGCTATATGCTGTTTTCATAAGATATCTTGGAGAAATTATAAAAATAAGCTGAAAAAAGCTCATGAAAAATGTAGCTGTGTTTATAAAAGTTCTAGCAAAACAGTCTCACAAAACTTATGTCAATAGATAAGCTCAAATTAATGAAAAGCATTTTCCCCCCTTTTCAATATTTAGCATTGATTTGTGGACATTGAATTTTGTGTTTTTCCGTAGTTAACGTGCATTATTCAAAACGTGCTTCAGTATCTTGCAGGTTATTCCATCCTTGCGGAGAATGGGAATTGGAAAAATTATTGTTAAAAAAATCTTGAGGTATGTGAACACCTTTTGGGTCTCTTCTTTGATGATTCAATGTTAATGTGCATTGTTCCTGAATTAGATACTCACTTTTGCTATGTAGCATGGTAGACTAAACCTTTGGTTGATGAGATTCTAATCTTATTCATGAAGTTTTCGTCATGCTGTTTTTGGTGGCATAGAGTTTTTGGTTTGATATTTGCAGCATTGTTGTGTGTTTCAATTTGAATATGTACTAAATGACGTCAAATTGATGATAACATTTATGCTTCCAATTTGAAATGTCCATCTAATGACTCTGGTCTTATGAACATAAACCTTGTAGAAGTTGAATACTAAAGGGTGATGAGTATAATCGTTTTTTTCCTTCCTATTTTTGGTTAAAGATCAACACATAAAGTTCCAAACATCTGAATATGATTCATTTTGCAGATTGCTTACAAATAGAGACATCTATGACATAGCAGCCCTTTGTTCAGAGGATGAGAGGTTGTTCATTATACTTCAAGTGTGCTTAATTTTATCCCTTTGTGAACAGCAAATTGATGTTCTCAACTTTTTGTCAGGTTGTTTTTTAAGGCTTGTGGATTTGGTGGTGACATTTTGGACTCTACTACCATGATGTACACAAGAACCGCTTCATCAACAATCCAGGAAGGTGAGCAAACCGTCATATGCGCAGGCCGAAAGCTATTGTTGGTTCCACCTCTGATTGAGAGACCCTACAAATCATCAAGGAAAATAATATAGAGTCACGCTTCACTCACTGTATAAACAACCAGCCAAAAGAATATTGTTGTCTGATCAACCAGAAAATGTTCAAAATGTTGCTGTTTTATAGTCGTTCTTTACTGGTGTATATTCAACTGAGCAGGGAAAATTTGTAGTTGCAAGATTCTTTTGTCATGCTTTCACTGTAAATGTGAGAAATATTGCAACTTCTGTAAGATCATACTTTTGTACAAAGCATATCCTAAATTCACCTTCTAAGGATTTCAGTGTCATGCACAAGTATTCTAGATGTGTTCTTGATCTTTTATATAAAACATCACATGAACTCCCAAAACACTTCAAATAAAATAATTAAAATAAATAAATGTGTTCTTAAACATTATCAGATTCATGTCTTAGGATAAACTCAACAGGGAAAGAAAAGATCGGCAACACTTTGGCAGAAGGGTGACCCTCAAATGGCACTTTGGTATAAAGTTCTTTTGGTATCAAAGAAAAGAAGCCTTTTAAATACAGCAAAGCCTCTTTTTCTCTGCAACCCTTGTCTAAAGAAGCTTAAAGGATACAAGATCCGTTCAGCTCTTGTTTTTACCTTCTGCATCCTATATGGGGATTATATGGGTCGAGTTCTGTTTGATATCTGCTCATGGACTGCAGCATTCAACTTCACTTTGGAAGCGTCAATGGTATGCTGTTGGTTGGATTGATCATAACAGCAAATATTGCACCAAAGTTGATGATTCCGGAAATGCAAATCCAGTTTGGAGAACCAATTTTGCCGTTCCTGTTGATGACTCAAAGCCAAACATCCAAGAGTTGGAACTAAACGTGGAAGTTTACAGTGTAGACCCCATTTTCTTCAAGGAAAAGCTTCATGGCTCAACAACAGTTAGTCTGAAAAAGTTTTTTGTCAAGCAAGTAAAGAATGCAGAGGTGTCATTGCCAAAACAAGAGGGGGTTCGAAGCTACCAATTACGAAAGAAGAAATCCAGCAAACCAAGAGGTTTTATTGATATTTTGATTTGTATTTCTGATGATGAGAAAAAACCAAATTCTCACACAGGTACACAACTATTTCATAGCAGTCCCCAAATATTTTGCCTTTTTGCTTTGCTGTTGCTTCTCTTATGCATTTAGTATCTCATTTGTTTCCCTTCTTTTAGTAAATGTCCATTTTGTCCTTGAAGTTTTTAGAGTTTTGTCTTGTTACTCCTAAAATCAAGATATTGACAAACAAATATGAGGACTAGTTTGACATCCACAAACTGTTTTTTAAGAACCAATTATTTTAATATTCAACGTAGAGACTAATTTGAAACATTTGGCAATAGTAACTAACATTTGGATTAAAATGATCAACACCTTACAATTTTAGAGACATTTTTGTCCACTTTTTAATTTTAGCACCATACAATTTTGGAACCAACTTGAGGGTTCAGGCTTCAATTTACTAATAAATGGTTGCATTATTTCGGAGGAAGTTGAAAAAAAAGTTATTTAAGTTTACCTCTAGCTCTTTGGAAAATTCTTATCATGATCTGAGTCTGTAAGTTGGTTCACAGCAGGTAGCAAGGAAGGAACAGTGCTCTTAGATTATGACGACGATACCCAATGGATTGCAGAGGAAGGATTAAGGCAAGCCTACCCACAGAAGCAGCCTCGGGCTTCAATCCATCAGACAGAAAATCATGAACACACAAACTTGCCAGATTCCTATTCAGTGCCGTTCGGCACTACAGTATATTCTGATCAACATGTGGGGGAACCAAGCTACCATGAAGCAGCTGGACCAAGCTATCAACCACAGAGAACTATAACTCCTCCTCCACAATCCCAACCCTCTAATGTTGGTTATATTCCCACTTTTCTCCCAAGAAATGATGGCTTGCCTCCAAGCTTGACAGACATACCGCCATCCAGAGACGAACTTGATCAAAGGGTGCCTCCAGATCCAGATGTTGTATTGGAAATAAGTGCTGAGGCATTAGCAGCTGGTGCTGTAATTTTTGGTGATGACTTCTTGTCAGGATTTGATGTCCTGCAGTCCTAGGAGATGCTACTGGTAACATAAAAACTGATCCTCCTTCCTGAACCAAGCATTAATCAGCTCAAGTAATTATATATGGCTGCGCGCAGCCTATCAGCTAGCTAGTTATGATCATTGTAATTTTATATGGTTCCACATTCTTAAGATTGAAATTCTGTCAAAAAATAGTGCTGAGTGATTCACTTATTGGTCTGAAACATTAAAATATTTTATAAATTTATATATTATATTTGCAATATTTTATTCCAGAGAAGTTATCTTCAATAGCTCGGCGATAATAATGTTGGCAGGTCAAAAAGGTGGTAGCTTAATATCAAAATCACAGATCAGGATCATCTGCAGTTGTTTACAAACCGTATGAGCTCAAGCCCTTAAATACATTTTATTGTATATATTTAATAAATTAAATGACTGGATAATCAACTTCACTCCCCTTCAGAAATTTAATACATAATTTAGACATTGTTCATCAAATGGTACGTCTGGTTACATCCGAGACCTCTATGATAGCCCTCACAGCCTATGCTATATAAATGGAGTTACATATCATTCAGGCAGGTTCACATAAAGATCTCTTCAAGGACTATAGAAAGCTAGCACTATACTGTAATTGAGACCAGCTAATGAAAAGTTCTAGACTTACAATTATTTCATTTTTTATAGACACTTTTCCACTTTCAAGCTTTTCATTAACTGGCCTCATCACACTTGACGAATTTAACGAGTATATGTATCAATACACCTTCAAATGATCTTCATCCTTCTGATCAATTGCATTAGTGTCTTCTTGTATTATATGTATTTTCGATGAAGTAAAATGGGAAGCCCGAGTCATACAAATTTCACAATACGGCTTGTAGATGTTGTTTGTTTGAATCACCCGCTAATTTACTTAGAAAGTTTTCAATAATTGAGAGAAACTCCTCCACTTTTTCTTCGTGTGGCAAATGGCCACATTGCTTAATTACTTCAAACGTTGCTCCTGGTATGATTCTTGAAAGCCTCTCAGCATTCCATGAAGGAACTAGTCGGTCACTGTCACCAGTTACAATCAGAACTGCAAAGTCAAACAATATAATTATATCGCTACATTAGAAAAAAGATACATGATTCAACATGAAATCAGGAACAAGAGCCGGAAAAAAAAAATTCAAGGAAACAAACAAGTAACTGCAAATGAACCTATAAATAAAAAGTTTGAAACTATGTGCCAATTATTGATTTGCTCAGTTATAAAAAATAGTAACATTATTTAGCACTTGAGCAGTTCTATTTTGTCAACTGGTCATCTTAATGATCCAGATTTGACCTTAACACAATATAGCATCCATTGGACCAAACAAAGGGTAAAGGCATGAACCTCATTCCTTCTTGCATAATCTCTCAAACCAATTAACCGATTCATTGCCACCAAAATTTACTCCACATAGCCATTCGAAGATGTTTTCTATCGTTCCCACTTTACTGTTTATTAAACATTCGTCCCAGTACAGTATTCAAAGACAAAGGTAAAAGATAAAAAAGCAAATAAACATGGACATTATATAGGGTCAGTAACATCACCAGGACAAGATATTTCATTAAGTCTTTTAGAAACTGCTGGCTTTGTATTAGATTCCTCATCCAGAAGCATTGCAGCAGTGAATTCCACCAGTGCCCTATCCCAATCCTTAACCCTCAATGGCTGCATTCAATGGTAACACCCAGGTGAGCACAGACTGATTGAGAATTATAACTAAAATAAAAAGAAAGAATATAGTTACAAAATAGGAAATTGTCGTGATGTTACCTTTGTATAACCACTAAGGACATGTTCAGAGACCTGCTTTGGATCATACCATGAATTTCGAACTGCAGCAGTACCAAACTTATCAATTGCCATTCTTACCTGAGATTCATATGAAGGGTCATCAGTCCGGTGATCATGACAAATTATAAACGGTGTCAGAATTGCAGTCAAACTAAAGATAGAAACTAGAATGCATAAAAGTGTATCAACAAGAAGCAATTTAACCAGATTTTTTCTTGCGTAGTTGACTATATACTTGAAGAAAAGGAATTTTAAGGAACATTGAGTCAGTGAAAAGGTTTTCATGAGTTCAATGTAATTGTATTTGAGCTAATAATTCCATGTTTCGCTTGGATTATTATATTTTCCAAAAATGATTGAACCTTGTAACTGGAACAAAGATTATATAGTATTACATGAACAAGTGTATTACCAGCATTATTGCAGGGGAAGAACGCAGGATAGCTGATAACAGTTTCCTATACAGAGAGTTGAGTATATTTATCATCGGCTTCATCATCTCGGTTATTATCTTCACAATGTTCTTGATAATCTTGGACAAAGAATTGTAAAGTTCAACAATTGGATTTCTTCTGATAGAACTTTTGTCTTCTTTCATTTGATTATCTTGTCCTGATTGATTCTCTTTAACAGTTTTGGGTGTAGTAAGTGGAGCAAAAATTGCTGGGGCAATTAGGATTAGAGCAGCAACCCGTTCAGGAGCTTCAAAATAAGTATTCACCGCTACAAGTGAACCAGCTGAGTGCCTGTCATATAATTTTGGAAGCTTCTAAGAAAAGGGACTACAATGTAGAAGCGTATGAGAATATATTTCTTTCCATTCATAATATTACTAGTTATACAGTTTTAACATCTGATTTCAATGGAGTTCCTAACATCTTCATGGCAGGGACTAGATTGACGTATTCTATATACTTTATAAACTGCTTATTATATTTATATAGTTTATGGACTAAATTGAAAAATAAAGGCACTCAGCAAAACAAGAGATAGAATATTCACATACCCAACTAAAATTGCCTTCTCAGCTTTTAATAAATCAAAGAAGTGCAAAGTAGCAAGCACCGAAAACGCCATGGAGTATGCATTTATAGGTTTTGCATCTCCTGTTCCAGAAGATAAGCTTACCCTTGATGTTAATCCAAATGCTGGCCTATCAAAAGCTAGAACTTTTGAACAAGTAGCCTCAGCCAAAGGCTTCATAACTTTATTCCAAGAGAAAACCGAGGCTCCGAATCCATGTAACAGAATCATAGGCAAACACAGCTTGTTAAATTGTTGAGAAACATCATTAGTCTGGTTTTGGGAAATGGATTCAGCCTCATATATCTTGTGATGTATATGAACTCCATTGAACTCACAAAAATAACTATCTGGATCAGCTAAAAGCTTTGGATCCACTAATTCATCCTGATCTATTCCAGCTATCTCTTTTCTTTTCTTCTTTGATCCCACACCCAACAATTGCTCTGGAGAAATTAAGTTCAACTCAACATCAAGAACAATCACATAATATAAGGCTCTACTTCGAAAAACAATTTAATTAAGTTCTTATAGCATAATCGCATACGATATTGCGTTTGATCTGCTAAAAAATAAGGGACTGAACATGATAATTTTAGTTGTACTGTGTTTTATTTTAAAAATGTTTCTAGAACCGGACAAAAACTGAAATTCTTATCCCTTAATCAACGACGGGACAACTGCGCAACTTGTCTAAAATA
This sequence comes from Trifolium subterraneum, assembly GCA_951799995.1. Taxonomy (NCBI): domain Eukaryota; kingdom Viridiplantae; phylum Streptophyta; class Magnoliopsida; order Fabales; family Fabaceae; genus Trifolium; species Trifolium subterraneum. The sequence continues at coordinate 42,221,629 of OX637468.1, forward strand.
CTAAAATAACATTTTGTCCATCAAACATCCTAGGACTAAATTTGTTCTATACATTAAACTTTGTCATGTTCTATCATGTAATGTTGTGTCCAGTAGTTACATTTTATAGATCAAACAGATCCTTATGTTTATCTATAAGCTATTTCTATAACGAATTATAAGTTGTTTTTGTAAGCTATACCGGTTTGCATTGATTTGAGATAATGAAAGGAAAAGAAGATAGAAGAAGAGTGAGAACCTGAACCACCACTAATGGAAGAAGAAGAAGCAGAAGCAATGAAGGTGTTGCTGTTGTTACGAGTAGCATAAGGAAGCCATGAAGAAGCAAAAACCATTAAACGAGAAGGACGCTTATTGCATGAATGTGAATAGGTGTGAGAAGAAGAGGTGGCACCCAATTGGCCACAATTCACCGGGATTCTCTTCATCATTGATAATCGCTTTTTCAGCTTCTCTTCTCTTATTAAGCTCGATGTTCCATTAACTCATTCACTGTCTTTTTTGTTCCACAATTTTAAATGGATGGTTGGATGGATAAACTGAATTTAAAATGTATAAAATATGTAAATTGTGATATTTAGAAATGTTATTTTGCACGACACGATGTTTTTATTTATTTTTTTAGTCAAAATCATCTTGGTCTATCACAAATTTCTAACGGGACAATTTAGTCTCTGACAACAAGAATAAAATTCAAATTAGTTCTTAACAATTTCATACTTGAAGCAAACTGGCATACGATTTGATATAATAGAAGGACTAATTTGAATTTTATTTTTGTCAGGGACTAAATTGTCCTGTCAGAAATTTGTTAGAGACCAAAATGAGTTTTTACTCTTTATTTTTTGTTAAGTAGTTTGGTGGATAGAAATTTCACCTTTAAGGTGGATAAGTAAGATGATGAGGTATACCAACTGAATTAAGCTCACGCGATAATGCCAAATATAGTATAACAACCTTGGGATTTGTATAGTCAACATATTTAAAATATGAAAAATGTTGTTTTGTCCACAAATTCTAGCTCAAATGGTAGAAATACCGAAATTGCTAGTGTCGGACGCCATGACCGATGCTCGATCCCTGGTCACTCCACTTTGTGTGTGTGAGTTTCCAATGACTTTGCTATTTCGTCTACGAACCAAAAATAAACTAGTGGCCCGAGGCAATGACCCAAAAAATTATATTTTACTAAAAATGTAGATTGAGTTTTCAAATAAACATTTCCATGTAATAGTGGATTATTAGGATCCAACTCCTACTTTAATTAGTTTCCGTGTGGTAATAATATTCCATCATATCCAATTATAATAATATACTCCCTCAGTTCCTTTTTATTTGTCGTTTTAGAAAAATTACTGCAAATTAAGAAAGTGTATTTTTATACCTTATCTTTCTATTATACCCTAATTTATTTTATTTTTTGGAATATATCATGTACAAAAAAATAGGAAAAAAAAAACAAACAAAAAAATAGGAACAAAACAAAAACAATAAAAAGATTATATGAAAAAGTTTAGTAAAAAAAAATACAATAAAAAAATTATATAAAATCTAGTCAATAAAAAAAATGAAGAGGGTATAATAGACAAAATATAACCTTAAACTATCAAAACGACAAATAATTTGAAACAAATAATTTTTTCTAAAACGACAAATAAAAAGGAACGGAGGGAGTATACAGTATGATTCTAAATTATCAATATATATAGTCGGAATCAAATGACACAAAAGTGTCAAACTTAAAAATATGACACATTCGGATATTCGTCTTACAAAATTGGTCCTTTTTATAAGGACCTTTGACCAATATTTAAATGTATTAGATGTTTAATTTCATTTGTGTCATTATTTATTATGAGATAAAATCTTAAAAACTAAGTTTGTGGAATTTGAGTCCCGCTAGTGTCTTTGGAGGGATGTAAATATAATTAACTTTGTAAACGCTCTTTGAGCCCCAAGGTATTCCCTGTCTTGGACTGTGGCATCATTCCCTCACCCTAAACTTTTTATATATAAAAGAAATTAAGTTTGTGAAATTATGAGTGATTAAATAGAGGTATTCAAGAAATATGTTTAAATTTATAGAATTATTAAATGAAGATAACTATTATTTACAATGTGTTTCCTTGGTCTAGTAATTTTTTCAAAGTGTTCCTTATAAAAAGCACCGGAGGGAGTATGACATTAATCAGAAATCATTTGACATAATGAAAACATCGAAATTAACTTATTTTTTGAATGAATTTTGATGTATCTTTATTTATTATTCCTCCATTTATTCTTCATTAATAGAAAGATGGACACAAGTAAAAATTAGTTGCATTCACCAATTAGTGAGATATGAATTCCATCAATATTCATTTGCGTCTATCACTTTTTATATTTTATAAACATTGAATACACAAGTTCCAATGTAGTTTTGTTATTTTGGATATCCTTAACTAGGGCACTAGTTAGCATTTTCCAAATAATAAATAAAGAAAAATACTAAATAGTGTCCCCGGAGCACTCTTTAAGCATCTTAAATAGTAAGTTTGTGTTAAAATTTTATGGAAATGTGTGAAGTCAACACATTGAAAATTGAAATGATTCACTTTTTGAATAAATTATTTCTTAAAATGTAGCACGGGTAAAAATGCGGTTAAAAACATATAATGATAAAACATAATTTAAATGTATATGTCTTAAAAAAATTGAAATGTATATACATATAATACACATACATACATCAATTTCTAAATTAGAAAAGATGACATTATTATTTATTATTATTAACGGCAATACTAATGATCATTTAAGAACAATTTCTTTTTTTTTGATACATTAGAAATAAGAGAAAATAAGAAAACAAACTAGGCTCGAGGGCGAGCAACGCCTAAAGCATCAGCTAATAAAACATGACTAAGCTGAGGAGGACAACTATGCCAAATCTTCATAGAGACATCTGAGGTAGCGCCCTTCTTGGCAAGCCAATCTGCACACTCGTTGCCTTCTCTAAGAGTATGATGGAAAGCAATAGTCCAATCCATGTTTTGGAATTGTCTAATATTCTTGATGAGAGGAGCATAAGGATGGAGAGGAGAGGTACCATGTTCCACCAAACCAATTGCAATTGTAGAATCCGATTCAATAATCACATTGTTGAAACCTTGGTCCATTGCTAAGCAAAGACCATTGTAAATGGCATGAAGCTCAGCTTGTAAGCTAGTAGCAATCCCAATAAAACCAGAAAATCCGAGTAGCCAGTTGCCCATATTGTTGTGCATAATACCACCAAAGCCGGCTCTACCAGGATTGTTGAGAGAGCTTCCATCCACATTGACCTTGATAGTGTTTCCTAATGGAGCAACCCAAGATACATGTCGTAACGGCTTCTGCAACTGGGATGAATCAAAAACCTGCAAAAAAGTGTCAACAGAGCAGTGGATTTGGCTAAGGCAATGCCACCTGTTATTATTAAACACAAAATCATTCCTAGACTTCCAAATAAACCAACAAGTTACCATAAATAGAACCCCATTGGAAGAAGTGGCATGTATGGTAAACCAATTCATAAATTCAGTAGTTGAATAAAACACTACAAGAAACTTGACATATAGCTACGGCGAAATGTTGTTGCTAAAGGTATAAAATCCGTGGGTATAGGTCATAAAACCTATACCCACGGGCGTTTTGTTCCGTCTACTTTATCTCGCTGTACCCATGGCAATTTGCCGTTGCTATAGCCTATAGCAACATCATTTTTTGGCGTTGGACTAGCCTAGGAGCTATACCCACGGACATTACAAACTATTGTAAATCGGTTTACCCACGAATTTGTCCATTGGTATAGGTTTAAATTATTTTTTTTGCATCTTTTTTTTTTTGACAGATTGTGCATTTTTTTAAAATAATAATAATAATAATTTTTCGATATGCATGTTTTCTACACTCCAAGTCAACTATAATTATAAAAGAGAATTTCCATTATATTGATTAAAAAAAACTAATAAGTCTTACAAACTAACAGAGTACATGAAAACACCAAAACAATGTCACCTAGCTAAACCTTCCAAAATTGAAATTGCACCAAATAACTTAAGAGAACTACTAGTTACTTCTAATCATATCCATCCCAAAATTACAACTCTAAAAACATACATATGTATGACATCCCTACCAAACATTAAACTCCAACGGCTTACAGCCCACAACAGAGTACATGACATTCCTACCAAGCAATAAACAACAACAGTTTACATTGTTTACTTCTAATCTCTCTCTTCAATCTTCGCCAGTGTATGGACTTTGAGAATCCGTTTGGTATGGGGCACTAGAAGCATCTGTAACCTATATGAAATAAAAGAGATCAAATTACAAACTCAAGTTAATTGATGTTTTCATAATATTCGAAATATGAACACAAAGAGTAAAATAAAGTATACATGTCTTGCAGCTTGTAAAATGTCATTCACATCTTCTCTAACAAATCATTAATGACAACACATTTGCCAACACCACATTTGTACTATCTTGATTTTCCATTTGCTTAAGTTTATCGCGCAACTCTTTATTTTCAGAGAGAAAGAAGCTTTCAATTTTTTGGGTTTGGGAATCTTGTCAATACATCATGTAACTATTGATTAACAACTATGATAATGTTTTTTTTACGGTCAATGAGGCATCTAAATACTATCAATAATTTATATAATAAATAATATTAATTGATTACTTCCGGGTCATTGATGCATCCAATAACCCATCTCTTATATTATGAAATAATCAAATTCAATTCATATCAATATCACATCGAAGTCATCAAGCAACTTTTACATTATGAGTAGAGTTCATAATCTTTTTTTACATTCAATGAGGCATCCAAATGCTATCAACAATTTATATAACAAATAATATTCATTGATTTCTTTCGGGTCATTGAGGCATCGAATAATTCATCGCTTATATTATGAACGAATCAAATTCAATTCATATCAATATCACATCGAAGGCATCAAGCAACTTTTACATTATGAGTAAAGTGCTCATAATGTTTTTTTTACGGTCAATGAAACATCCAAATACTAGCAACAATTTATATAACAAATAATATTATGTTACCTTTCGGGTCATCGAGGCATCTAATAATCCATCCCCATATATTATGAATGAATAAAATTCAATTCATATTGATATTGCATCAAAGGCATCAAGAAACTTTTACATTACGAGTAAAGAGTTCATAATGTTTTTTACGGTCAACGAGGCTTCCAAATACTAGAATCGAAGGCATCAAACAACAGAAGTACACACATGACAGAGAAAAACCCCAACAAAATTGAAGAAGAAAAGTGTGGAATAGAAACCTTACCCAAAATCAAACGCAGAGCTTAGAGAGGGGAGTGTTGATCTAATCTCTAAAACACCTTTCACAGAGAAATCAAACCCTAATCAAAATAAAAACCATTAGCCATGGATAGAAATCGAAAGAAGAGAATTAAAGAAAGGGATTCATGCGAGAGTTCGAGAGAGAAATTGAGAGATTGATGAGTAGCGATGTTATATCCTGCTTTTTTTTTTGTTACATATCCTGCTTTGAGTGTTCCTTTCTCTCTCTTCTTATTATTTCCTAATATGAGTACTCCCTCCGTTCCTTTTTATTTGTCGTTTTAGAAAAAAAAAATGTTTCAAATTATTTGTCGTTTAGATAGTTTAAGGTTATATTTTGTCTATACCCTCCTTCCAATTTTTTTTATTGACTAAATTTTATATAATTTTTTTATTGTATCTTTTTTTTTTTTACTAAAATTTTTCATATAATCTTTTTATTGTTTTTGTTTTGTTCCTATTTTTTTGTACATAATATATTCAAAAACTAACATAAAATTAGGATATAATAGGAACATAAGGTACAAAAATACACTTTCGTAAATTTTCTAAAACGACAAATAAAAATGAACGGACGGAGTACTGTACTTCTGGAAAAAAAAATATATAATACTATACAATACAAGTAATAAGATTGATTAACCATAAAAGGCACTAGATTTGATATAGTTGTGAGGGATATGCATGAGGTACTAGGTTAAATCCTCATTGGAACCATTGTAAACAAAAAAATGATTACCACCAAATTTATTAATAAAAAAAAATAAAAAAAATATTGAAAAAAATATAAGATAAAAAAGCAAAAAAATAATATAGAAAGAATATAATGAATCTATACATAAAAATAGAAGAAACAAAAATCTGAATCTATACATAAAAGCAGGAACAAATCTATATCCGGAATTAAAAAAAAAAATATGAATCGCATAAACTATAAAAGTATAAACTTATCCTTTTCTAATTTTTAAGTTTCAATTTTTTTTAATGAAACATATCTATACCCACATTTAATAATTTTTCCCGTGAGTATAGGACTGTTATACCTACGACATATGTGGCTGTCACTAGAAACCTCCGTTGGTAAATGACAATTTTCTTGTAGTGAAAAGACTGTGAAGAGAAAAGAAGAGCATCCCAAATAGAAGTAGAATCGGGACAATCTATGAATAAATGGAAAAGATTTTCATACACCTTTTACAAGAGGGGTCTGTGGTCAAGTGCCGCATAAACCTGAAGGCATTAGTGGGAAGGCATTTGTGAAGAACCAACCAACAAAAGTGCTTAATATTTTCTGGAAGCTTAGATTTCCAAAGCCAAGTCCAACTATAAGTAGAAGAGGAGGCCGAAGACGAGTTAGCAATCAGAGAAATCCAATGATATCCTGACTTAGCTGAATAAGTACCAGAATTAGAATGGCCCCAAATGATGGTGTCAGAGGAATCTGCATCAATGAAAAGGCTCTGAATTTGCAATTGAATATGAAAGGGAATATCAGTTGTTAAAGAATTAAACATCCAGGAACCCTGATGATAAATATCTTGAAGCAGCATGGTAGACTCGCTAATATGAACATAAGGCACCAAATTACATAGACAACCATCATCAAGCCAATTGTCATACCAAAGCGACACTTCACCTTTGCCAATTCTAAACTTAAAACCCGGCTTCAAAATTTCTACTGCTTTGATTATAGAATTCCAAATGCAAGAGGCTCCTTGACGTTTAGGGACACTAAGAATGTGATTTTGATTTAAGTATTTTTCGGTGAGTAGCTTCACCCACAACTTATCAGATTGGTGTAAGAGATCCCAAACAAGTTTACCAAGAAGACTAGTATTGGAATGTCTAGCTAAACGAATACTAAGACCTCCCTTAGATTTTGGCTGACTAATTGTATTCCAATTCACCCAATGGCAATGATTGCTTCCCCAAATAAATTTTCTAACAGAGGTATCAATTTTGTCACACACTCCCTGAGGAAGCCAAAGGTTTTGCATTGTATAAACAGGAATGAAAGTTAAAACAGATTGAGTTAAAGTAACCCTGCCAGCTCTACTGAGAAGTTTACTCTTCCAACCATCAAGCCTACCATTAATTTTATCCATGATAAAAGAAAAGTCAGAATTCTTAATTCTTCCTGAAAGCATAGGGAAGCCAAGATATTTTCCAAGATGAGAATTGTGGTTAAAATGCACAATAGATTCGAACTTAGCCACCTTGACCCTTGAAATATTGTGAGATGCCATGAATCTAGATTTTTGAATGTTCACTTTAAGGCCTGAAGCATGACAAAAGGAATGGAGAACCTGTTTAACCATGCGAGATTGGGAGGACTTTGCTTCAGTGAAAAAGAGGCAGTCATCTGCAAAAAATAAGTGAGAGATAGCAGGTCCATGTCTCGAAATCTTAACAGGTTTCCAATGGTTAGATTTGACCTTCTCTTGAATCATTAAAGACAACTTCTCCATGCAAAGAACAAAGAGATAAGGAGATAAAGGATCTCCCTGTCTCAAGCCTCTATTAGGGGAAAAACTAGGAAGTTTCTCATTGTTCCACTTCAAAGACAAGGAAGAAGCAGTTATACAATTCATAATAAGATTAGTGGTAGATATTGGAAAACCAAAGTCTGGAGAGTAAGCTTAAGAAAATCCCAATTCACCCTATCATAAGCTTTTTCAATCAATTTTAAATAAAAGATGAACTTTTTTCCCCTTTTTATTATGCATGTAATGAACAATCTCCTGAGCAATAATAACATTATCAGATGTACTTCTACTAGGAATAAAACTACTTTGAAAAGGACTTACAAGACTATTCATGTAAGGCCTAATACGTCGTACAATGATTTTGGAAATCACTTTAAGTAAGACATTGCATAAACTTATAGGCCTAAAGTCTTTCAAAGTAGTGGGATCATTAATCTTAGGAATGGGAACAATAAGTGTTTCAGCAAGTTTAGGAGCAATAGTACCTGAGATAAAAGCAGTAGAGATGAGCTTAAAAACATCAGGAGCCACAATATGCCAGAACTTTTTAAAGAAAATAGGCTGAAAACCATCGGGGCCAGGTGCCTTAAACGAGTCCATAGAAAACAAAGCTGATTTGACTTCATCCATTGAAGGCAGAGAAGACAGACAGTTGAATAAGTCAGTAGTGATTTGAGGGAAATAGTCAAACTGCAAACTAAAAGGATTAATAGAATCTCCCTGTTGAAAAATAGACTTGAAATAAGAAAGGGCACTGTTCTTTAAAACCTCCTCGTCTGTACACCAAACACCGTCTATGTTAAGGCCAACCACCTTATTTCTCCTGCTCCTAATAATAGATTGGACATGAAAGAATCTAGTATTTTTGTTACCGTACTTGACCCATTTCTCCCTTGATTTTTGATACCACATCATTTCTTCTTGTGCAAGAACTTTATTGTACTCTTGTTGAAGAAATTTCTCAAAATTAACAAGGTCTGAGGATTGGCAAGAATCGAGCTGAATGTGAACGCCCTTAATTCTTGCCTCTAATAATCTTTTATTCTTGTAGATATTACCAAACACCTCTTTATTAAAACGAATGGAAGTGTCCTGGATAGCACGCAACTTAGTAACCACATCACCATGAGCATGACACCAAGTAGTATGAACTAAAGGCTCATAATCTGGATGAGAAAGCCAAGCTGCTTGGAAATGAAAAGACTTAGGTCTCCTACTGTTGGCTTTCATACAACTGACGAGTATAGGATTGTGATCTGAATCATGAGCTGGGAGTAACTCAGCTAGAGAATCTGGAAAAGCCATTCTCCAATCAACATCAGCCAAACATCTATCCAATTTTTTCCTTAAATGACCTCCAAAACGAGTATTTCTTCTCCAAGTGAAAAACCCACCAATAGTATCCAAATCCATAACGCTGCAGTTATCCATCATATGAGAGAAAGAATTGGCACGTGAAATAATAAAGTCACCTCCAACAACTTCGGTACAACTCCTGATTTCATTAAAGTCTCCCAGTAATAACCAAGGTCCTCTGATTAAGTTCCTCAAATCCATAAGATGATCCCAGAGCTTGAGACGGATAGAGTGAGTTGGAGAAGCATAGATAGCCGAACAGTACCACCTTGCCATACCATGAGAGATAGAAAAAGTGATCGATTGGTGCCTTAAACTTCTAATATGATTTGAAGTTTGTTCATTGATATTATGAAATCAAACTCTTACCACTTATGTGACACCTCTTAAACATAATTTAAATATAATTAATGATCAATTTGCACTAATATAAATATTAAATAGAAATAATTAATGATCATTCAAAATTTAAATTCTATTTAAAAAATCTATTTGATTTTGGTTTTTTTTTTCTTTCACAATTGATGTTTAAGTTTTCTATATTTTAGCTCCGGATTAAATGAGAAATTTTACACCTATAAATATAAACAATTTGGTTTATTTTTTTGAATTATAATATAGTGATTGATTTTTTATCCTTTTCTGTTTATGATATGGTTAATGGTGTAAGTCGATAAAAAACTCATGATAACAACAAATATTATTTTTTGTTATTTGCCTAATGGCTACCACTTGCAATAAACAAATAAGCTGAAGCACAAAAAACGAAAAGTATAACAATAGCTAGTCCTTGTAAAAAAAAAAAATAGCTAGCATAAAAAATAGTTTTGTAAAAAAAAAAAGCAAATTGAATTAATTAATTTTATCCCAAGCGGTGTGCAAGAGATATGACAAAAATTACAAAGTAACATAAATGACATGATACAATCAAAATGATCTAAGCACTTTTTTACGTTACATAAGACATCTAAGCAATTGCATTACGCATTACATAAGACACGTAAGCTAATGCACCTTAGCTCTCGAGAACCACTTCCAAGAGACAAAATGCCATAGCACTGAAACAAATAAGCCTTGATATTACTATTATTGCATTAAGAAGACCTATAACTATAACCACTATTATTTCCAATAAATAATTCAATTTTTTAATACATCCCAGCATCACTGGTAAAACACTCATCTCCACCTTCTATGAAGGATTTAAGAGGTCACACAATCATGTTGTCCCGCTAGCTGAAAATCAGAGTAGGACTACCACTACACCACATAGTAAGTGAGAGCACCCAAGCCGCCAGCCACACCCAGCAAAAATCCCAACCTTCAATAAATCAGTGTTATAAACTTCACCATATATATAAATCACAGAATCATGCATAAAAATAAGACATTAACTAATTCTCTCCCATTTAAATACTCTTAATCATCTTTATTGTGGAATACATAGCTAGTCAAGAAAAAAGCTAGCTCACAGGCTTCGCCACTATATTAGCACTACTAAATTTCACACTTGCTTCAAATTAGCTATCTCGCATGTTTCATCGAGCCTGCTCGGTCTATCTAAAGTATAAAAAGCTTTAACTCACAAAATAAATAAACATTTCCTAGATAAATAATTCCAAAATTCTCAATAGAATGATAAAAAGTGATATATCAGCTAACCTTTTGAAGTAATTGATTGTTGAATTAACTTAAAAATCAGATATCATTAGAAGAAAATCAACTGAATTCAAATAAAAATCTTATCATATGGAGTGCTAATATTTTAAAAAATTCAAAATGTGAAATCATACCATAGTTGATAAATTAATGTGAGCTTCACTGTCTATATCTGATATATCAATGAAAAAAATATGATAAAGCAGCATCAAGAATATTGTACAAAAAAAAATCAAGAATGGATGCAAAACTAATGAATATATAAGCCCGCCGTAAATAAAATGTATTATTAATGATACAACAAATTAATCGGAGAGAAAGTAAATCAACCATATTCTTTGAGAAAAAATGTAAATAGGGATAAAAAAAAGAGATCTTTCTATGTCAATATACACATAGAGACGAATGATTCAACTATTCAAGTTAACTTGAAGACAGTTTACATTCAAAGAATACTATACAAAAACTAATCTCATGAGCAATTCAGACAACTGTGAAGAGGTAAAGACATTAATTGGGAGGTGCATTATGATCTAGCTGATAAGGTTAAACATTAAGAAGTATGATTAAGGTGATTTGATACTTACCGTGAAAGATAATTTTGAACTACAATTACATAAAAGTATCCAACAGAGGAGGTATGTGTCGAACATATGCTAACAGTAATCACCTCAAAAAACGTATGCATTTTTCACCCAAAGCAGGGCACAACCATACATGCAATACATGTAACTTCTCCTATAGATGAATTGGTATCAAGCAAATCAAAAACCTCTTCAAAACTTTGTTGTTCTTCACCTGCACTTATATCAAGGAAATGAATGATATATGTCAAAATAATGTAACTTCATATCTCACAACCCTTGTATGTTTATTGAGAACACAAAATATTGTGCAGGCTAAAATCATTGATCATCTCCATACAGTGAGAAATTTATTAATTAGTGGGAAAGATAAATATTACCAATCACTAATCACTAATGAAAAATACTTCTTTAAAATTGGAGAGTTCTTTATGTTGGAATCGTTAGCCTAAAAATTGACATAAGTTATGAGTGGCTCACCTATAAAAGTTCAAATCATATTAGTTATATCATTTACTTAAACCAAATCCAAAAAACCAATTTCCACACCACATGTTTTTGATACAAGATAAAAGGAAAAAAAAGGGAAAAGAAACAAACACATATAAATCTATGCCTAACAACAATATGAGAGTTTTTCCGGTGATTGAAATGACAAATATGTACCAAGATTAAAATCAAATAAAAGAGAAATAATGGGAACCAATATAATCTCACATTAGCGTAGATGGATAAAATATTCTCACCTTGCAGTTGAGAGAAGATGAACAATGGAAATACTTAATTCCTGTGACAAAATAATAAGAAAATAGAATAAACAATAATATATTTAAAAAATTTCAAACCTGTAAAAAAAAACCTAAAATTTCAAGTTGGTTAAGTGAACGAAGAAGGAAGAAGTTTCTATTGCTTTAATCTAGTTTGATGCTTTCTTTGATAAAAAAAAAAAGTTTGATGCTTTTTTTTCTTCGTGAGAGTTTTAGAAATTAAATATAATAATGTGTGATTAATGAGTAATTAATTGACATGATATTAGAAAGAGAACAAAATAAATAAGTGAGTGATTCAAATAGTAGAATTAAAGTATTTAATGTCAAATGAAGGAGAGAATAAAATGCATGAGAGGCCAGCAATTTTAAGGAGAGAGAAAGGGAAATAACTTTGGCTTATTCATATTAATAGATGCCCCGAAAGCACTATTTAACAAGACTCATATATAAATAAATCGAGTAAACTTAAACTCCTAATTTATTGTTTGTTTGGACAACGTGCATTCATGGATCTAATCAAAGAATTGGTTGGAGTCATGTGTTAAGGGAAACTAATCAAGTGAGTAGTATAGAGTTGCCAAACATGTAGGGATGTCAATTTGCATCCGTCAGAGCGGATCCCCGCGGGGATTGCCCCGTTCGGAGATCCGAAAATGGGGATTTTTTCCCCGTGGGGATGGGGATGGAGGCAAAACTTCCTCCGGAGGCAGTTCGGGGCGGGGATCGGGGATTAAACATCCGTCCCCGCGGATTCCCCGAATCCGTCTATATATATTTAAATATATATTTTTACTACTATTATTATTCTAGTTTTATTTATATTTGACAATTCTAGATTTCTATTTTGCTTTGAATTATAAGATATTTTGGTTATGAATTTTTGTATGATTTTTTTTTTTGACAAAATGAATTTTTGTATGATGATGCATACGTTGTTATGCATTGTTTTTTGGTTATGAAATGCATTATGTGTTGTTTTGATCATTAAAAAATAAATATGCAAAATATTTATTTATTTTTTAATAAAAAAGGAAAAAATAACGTTATAATTTTGTCCGTAAAATATAAATTTTTTCTAATATTCGATCTCCGTGGATCCCCGCGGGTACCGTGGGGATCTGTGGAGATGGGGATGGAGGCAAAAATTCCTCTGTGGGGATGGGGATGGAGGCAAAAATTCCCCCGCGGACATTTTGGGACGGGGAACGGGGATGCTTCCTCCGCACATTCCCCGCCCCGTTGACATCCCTACAAACATGGTCTTGAATTTGATCATGATTTTAAATGTTTCTTGGTGGGTGTATCCGAGGAGCAATGCCTCCAGTCTTTCACAGCCAGCACTATCATGACTAATTTAAGAGTGATGAACAACAAATAATTGTCCTACGTCTCATTTATTGGTTGGTTTGGAAACGTGTATTGGTGGGACTAACCCAATACAACCTGATTCTCTAATTATAAGACTCTATTTGATCACTACACATATGTCAATGCACAATTTTAATCTCTAATATTTTTAATTGTTTATTAGTAAAAATTATAAAAATTTAATATTTTGAAAATACCCGTCATACCAAATTGAACAAGATCTTATATGCTAATATTTACAGTACATTTATATATTATTAAAAAAAAATACGGTCAAAACAAGGTAAATGAATAGTATATTTTTGTCAAACTGGATCTTATAATTATGGACGGAGGTATTATAACGTGTATTCATTAGCCTTTTAATTTGAGTATTTGTCACGGAAGTCTATCTTTCTTCTCTCTCACAGCCGTCGCTCCCTTCTAAACGCTAGTATTCTTTGGGTCATGTTAACTAGTGGCCCGGGGCACTAGTTAAGGAAAAAAATAAACAAGTCAAGATGAGATATATTATATACACAAAATCAGATAATCTCCTCAACACAAGATGTATCAAGGTAGATTATGAGAGATTTCATAAAAAGAAAACCATAATCAACAATTTTAAATAACGATAAAAAGGAAAATTTTAAAGAAAAAAAAAATTACATAGAAAATAATGAGATCCCAAATTTACATAGAAGTTATTTTAGGGTCAATTTTTGAACCAAAATCATCTTCCAATATTACTTTAAATTTTAGATCTTAAGATCCCATTTATTGTTGGCTGAAATTAGAATTGAAAATTTAGATTGATAATGTTGGGAGTTAGATGAAGTTTAAACTCAGTTTTGGCAACAAAACAGAAAAAAAGTAAAAATGTAGCTGATGGAAGGTTTGAGGATTTTCTGTTATAAAATATAATTCCGGATCCTAGGGTTTCATTCGCTACCAATCGAAAGATATATTCCAAAATCAAGTTTCATCTAGGTCTTGCCTCAAGTGTATCTTGCCTTATCCTGTTTCAGATCTTATCTTCCAAACGAGTTAAGATCCTCTCCATTTCCTATTCTTTTCATTTCTTCCATTACTATATAGTTTTGGAAATATAAATGTAAAAGTGTGACATTAAGTGAGTTCAAATGTCTTTTATACGAATTTAGGTTTACTCCATTTCCTATCCCTCCATTTGTTCTCCATTTAGAGAGAGATAGACACAAATAAAACTAGTGGGACCAATTAAAAGTGGGTCCCACTAATTAATAGGTCCCACTAATTTTTATTTGTGACTGTCTCTCTCTAAATGGAAGACAAATGGATGAATAATAAATGGAGGGAACCCAAACTCCTTTTATACACTCAAAAACATTTAAAAACTTTTGTAATAGAAGAAATGGAAATGATAGAAAATGAAGAGAATTCAAACTCCTTCCAAACTACCTGTAATTTAGGGCAAATGTTAGCTTTGCCCTTATAACAATTAAATTGAAATATTACTAAATCTTGTCATGATAATAAGAGGTTGACTTATATAAGAAAATGATCCCGCACATATCAAGAGTTTTAATTATATATAGTCTTTGTAAAAATATATTTTATTTTATCTTAATCCTGACAAATATATATTTTACTTTTGATCGTTGAGGCTTTATTTTAGTCTTTACTTTAAAGAACTAAAATAAAATATTTTACATATTACAAGGACAAATTTCAATATGAATCAATTTTGTAAGGACAACAATAAAAAACAAGGACAAAAAACAAAACATCATATATTTACAAACTAGTTTAAACACTCGTGCATTCGAAGTAAGAACAAAATTTGATTCTTACACGATGTTTTGCTTCTGGTCTTTGTTTTTCCATGGAAGCCCCACATAAAACGCATAAAGGCATCATCACATCGCTAACCACCAAATAATTTTTTTTTGTCCAGTAGTGTAGTGGTTATAAATTTCACCTTAAAAGTAATACATGAAGTGTTCGGCGTCGACTCCTAACTCCTGTATAATATATACGATGTTCCTACCATCCGAACTAAACTCATGGGAACAACCACCGAATAACTTTATAAAATACTCTCTCCGTCCCAAATTATAATTATTTTTTTTTAGTTTTTCCCCTTATAATTTGAGTCGGAGGTAGTACTAATCAATGATATGCTATAAACACTTTATCGTAAAGAAAAAAAGAAAAAACTTTATAAAATAGTAAAATAAAAAGATTACTCTACAAATTGCTCCAATAAAAAATAATCATTTTAATGTACTTTTTTTTTTTTTTGTAACTATCGATGATACACGTCGTTGATATTTTGATGTCAAAGCAAAAAACAACAAAATCCAGATAATGAAACGAACAACGAAAATTGATGTATGATAGAGAAACAAACAGATGCAGGAATAATTGAGAATTTGGAACAGAATCTTCTGTTTTGCATTCCGATCCCGAATCCTTCGCCTCTGGCAAAAGACTACGTACGTCTTTACACAATTCATTATTTATTTCATTTCATGATCTTATGCTTTTCATTTTCAATTCGATTTTCCCAAACCCAAATCAACCTTTCCTCTTTGTAATCTTGCAATTTTGTTTTTTATACATTGATTTCGTTAATTCCTTATTCGGTTTTTCGTTTTTGCTGTTAAAGACTTCATCTTTGTTTTTTCCATGTTGAAAATACTGATCTTGTGGTATTTGTAGAATTCATCAAGTAAAAATCTTTGTTTGGAAGAGTGAGGATTTGCTGTTTTTGATTAAAGTTGCTCTGCTCTGCTTTGGGTGATTGCTACCACCGGTACCGTCTTGTCTCAATCACATTTTTACATTTCCTTACATATATTTCATGATGCATAATGGAGTTTGTTTGTTGACTTTGAATGATTATAGCTTAGTGTTCTGTGTGAACTTTGTGTTAATGGGAATTGGGGAGCAACATTGAGTCACTGACCATAAAATTAATAAGGAATACTCCTTTCGGTTATTTAATATTGAATAACTGATGTATGTGTTATAAACTTGTGTCTAATAACTGAAGACTTTATTATTGATTGTTTTGTGGTTAAGTAGCCTAGTGGCTAGAAATTCCACCCTTAAGGTGGATAGGTGGGGTGTCTGGGGTCCGAACCCCGACCCTTGCATATATAATGCAAATGTCCTTACCAACTGAGCTAAGTTTATGGGAACGACTTTATTATTGATTTTATTAGTATTTTAGTAGTGTTATCATTACATATATGGTTGGTTGCTTTGCATTTATCTGTTGTATGGGCAGAGTTGATTGGAAAAGTATAATGAAATTGGAATCCTAGGTTGTCGGACTTATATTAGCTCGGGGTTCTGGTGGTGCTGGAACTGATTCATGAAAACAGAAAACTTGTAGAATTAGGAGGAGTTGCAACTATAGGGTACGTAAGTTAGTGGAAAATATGAATAATGACCCTACCAATGAATGCAACTGTGCTGCACTAAAAATTTGATTGTGGTGTAGAGGAAACAGGACACTATTTACTTCATAAATATATATGCCTAAATACATAATGGAAATGCTCTTTATCTGCAGATCATTACTTTGTGAATCTTTAATAACATCTAATTCTCAATTCAAACTTATTAAATTTGAATTCCTAAACATCTTGTGGACTAACCTTCCGGTTTAATCCCTTTTGACTTGTTTGAGTTACTAGTAAGACACTCGACTATTCTTAAATACATGTAAAGACGGTAGTAATATAAATGTTGCATTAATAGTGCTGACAACGCCCTCCCGCTACTTTCATTCCCCAGGTTGCAACTTGCAAATATACGAGTCTGATTAATCATTTATTTCATGTAATATGAAAGAGTTTTTCTTGTTTGTTACAATAGTAATCACTTTGATACTGTGCTCAAATGTGGTCATTGAATGCAGAAAATGCTGGCAGATACCCCCTCATCTCATATGAATTCGTCTGTTTCTTCATCTCAAGGAATATTTTCAAATTCAAGCATCGAAAATTGTGAATATCCCAATAGTGGGGCCTCCTCTTCTCTTTCCCGGCCTGATGCAGATATCAATGGCAGTGATGAATCTGATTTGTTCTCGATTTCATGGAATCAGGACTACGGTTGCTTTGCTGCTGGAACAAGTCACGGTTTTCGTATCTATAATTGTGAACCTTTCAAAGAAACTTTCCGACGTGATTTAAAAAGCGGTGGTTTCAAAATTGTAGAGATGCTGTTCCGCAGCAATATCCTAGCACTTGTTGGTGCTGTAGCTAATTCCAATTACCCACCCAATAAAGTTTTGATTTGGGATGACCATCAGAGCAGGTGCATTGGTGAATTCACATTTAGATCTGAAGTTCGTGGAGTGAAATTAAGACGTGATCGAATTGTGGTTGTTCTTGAGCACAAGATCTATGTTTATAACTTCATAGATTTGAAGCTTCTTTATCAAATTGAGACTATGTCAAATCCTAGGGGGTTGTGCTGTCTGTCATACCATTCAAATACATTTGTTTTGGCTTGTCCAGGTCGTCACAAAGGACAGGTTCGAGTTGAACACTTTGGATTGAATGTGACAAAATCAATCAATGCCCATGATTCACAAATTGCATGCTTCACTCTGACGGCGGACGGTCTCCTCCTTGCAACTGCTAGTCTAAAGGGCACTTTGATTAGAATCTTCAATACAATGGATGGGTCTCTTTTACAAGAAGTATGTTACTACACCATGCATTTAATTATCGTGATAAATCATTATTATGCTGAACTTGCTGTTTTTATATTTTCCTTTTCCAGACTTTTCTTTTTCACATTGGTATAGTATGAGATCGATTGACAGGAAAATATTTTTTTAATGCTTTATTTTGTTGAGAAGTTTTCCATATTCTTATACTTGATTGAAAGCGAGAAAATAGAGCAAAATTCATCTAAGTCTAGTAAGACATTTTCATTGCTGTAAGTTTTTTATTGTGTTGAACAGTCCTGCTTCTTTGTCATTCTTAAATACATATGAAATATAACAATTTTTTTTGCAACTTTTGGAAGACTCTAGTTACAATAACAATGTTTTAGCATGTCTTGCTTTTACACCTCAATATTCTTGGCTTGTCCACAAAACTTTGGAAGCGGAACTTCTTTTCTCTAGGAATTTGTTTGATCTTCTTTATCAGTTTTCCCCTTTTCGTTGTCAATAATCCATTTTCTCTCACATGTAAGGTAAGAAGAGGCGTGGATAGGGCTGAAATCAACAGTATAGCTCTGTCTCCAAATGTCCAATGGTTGGCAGCATCAAGTGACAAAGGAACTGTTCATATATTCAACTTGAGAGTGAGAGTGTTTGGGGAGGATAGTCTAATACGCCCAACTACTGTCCAAGGGCCTGTACTGCTTCATCAGAATTCTTCAACTGCTTTAGATCCCTTGATTTCTCCAAATACCGGTGCCAACCCCAATTCATCATTATCT
Source organism: Trifolium subterraneum (assembly GCA_951799995.1). Lineage (NCBI taxonomy): Eukaryota > Viridiplantae > Streptophyta > Magnoliopsida > Fabales > Fabaceae > Trifolium > Trifolium subterraneum. Next base: position 42,240,646 of record OX637468.1, read on the forward strand.
TTCATGAGAGGTAAAATTGTTTTACTTTTGTAATGTAGGGTGCCTGAAATTATCATAATTTGGAGATTCATTCCGATCATTTTTTCCAGTTTACCAATTCGAATACTTATCTTATCCAGTCTAGGAAGTCACATTATGTTTGTGCGGTTTTTAGATAATTTGTAGTCCTTTATCATGTAGAAAACTTAACGGAATCACTTGATTCATAGCATCAACATTTGGATTTGTGCAGGGTAACATCAACATTTTTTTCCTGCACAAATCTACATGAAATCAATGATTTTGCGCATTAGGTTTGTTTGTTTCTTTAATTATTTAATTATTCTCTTGGTTTATGAGTTATCGACATAGCATTGCCTCTTTGAGAATCAACTCCTTGCAAAGCATGTAGTATCTTCTCTAATAGAAGCCTTATATTTAAGGATGTTCTCTATATATCAACTCATGATTTTTTATTTACTTTTAAGATGGAAAATTGCATAACATTTATGGTACATTTATTTTTTTGTTCTTACCTATTATCTGCGAAAATGTTGTAGGGGTTTTACCGAAATATTTTAGCTCAGAATGGTCATTTGCACAGTTCCGCTTGCCTGAAAGCACTAAATTCATTGTGGCATTCGGATCACAAAACACCGTCCTAATTGCTGGAATGGATGGAAGGTATGTCTGTCTGCCATCATCTTACTTTTAAGTGTGGGCTTGTGAATTGTGTGCATTTAACCCCTCTGTTTTTCTGAAATTGAATCCTTTATTTTTGACATTTTCAATAAAGTTGAGGTACACATAATATAGCAGCGTTGCATGCTGTTGAAAACTTGAAATTAATGGCTCATTAGTGAATAATTTTTGTAGTATGCAATTTTTCAATCCTACCATCAAATCATGTGATATTTTTGTGGTCATCCTACATACTAAATATATTAGATAAATCTCTGTCATAAAAAGAATATATGTCAAACATTCATATAAATTCTAATATTGCTGTTGATATTTATGTATTCTATGAAAGTATATTGTTGAATGAAATGCATTAGATTAATCACAATATTTTATAATCATAAAGATTCATGAAATTTTATAAAAAACAAGTTATTCATAGTTAATTAGTTATTGTTTCTGCATATATACTTTCAGACACCGAGAAAGTGTGGTCAGCTTCTTTTATAAATTCACTGTTTCTGCATAATCTGTTTTGCTACCATCCCCTTGCTTTGTAGTTGGTCGCATGTTATGATTTAATTAACCTCAAAAGAATATATTTTAAATCAATAATAAAATTAGTGTATACGACAATTATTAATAGTCAATAGTTAACTAGGACAATGATGTAAAATTGTTACATATATTCTTTTATTTATTGTTTTTCTTATGTGAAAAAATCTTAAACGTCACTTATTTTAGAACAGATGGAGTACTTCCTCTTGGCCTCTTTAAGATCATTTAATGAACTTGATTCTCCTCATCCTTACATACAGCCTCTCTTTTTTGTATCAGCTTTTACAAATGCAGCTTTGATCAAGTAAATGGAGGAGAGATGTTGCAGAAGGAGTATGTTCGCTTTCTAAAATGTTAAAGGCACAAATGAACTATTTCAAGCACTATTTGTGAATAATGCCCCAACATCAAGCAATAAACACTTCTCCTTATATGTAAATATGTATATTTTGCTTGTAAATATTGTGTAAAAAAAATGAAACAAAATTGAAAAGGAGATAAATTGATAGCAATTGCTAAGCAAATAAATTGCTTGTTGGACGTGTTAGTTTACTTACACCAGCCCGTGGGAATTTTGTTGCAGTAAACAAATACTAAAATTATGTTACATTGGTACATTCATGCCTATCTGCTTATAAATACATATTTACATGCATGACCAATGTAACATGATTGTATACTGCAGATTTTTCTCTTAACTTAGATACACCTTGCTCGCTTAAAGGAACTTTGTCAAACTCTTCCAAATACCAAATACTAGATGTTATCACTTGGTGATTTGTAATATCCGCAGGACAGGAGAAACAAAGAGGTGTTGAGATTGCTCTGAGAATAACTAGAGGAGACAAGGGAGCTGATTGTGTGGTAACTGATTATTTGGTAGCTGATCATGTTGAGATTCCACATGGACGTAGGTTCACTCTATCAGTAAATTGGATATAGATTTTGAGATATTATCCAGAAGTGAATAGTTTGGGATAATGCATATTATTACGAAAGTGGAATGCACTAAACTAACGACTCAATAGAAACAATCGCCGCATGTATTCACCCAAAAAATTCCTTTATACTTGTTAATTAACGAATATAGACAGGTAGACGCCTGTGTGTTGACTACATTGCAATTTGTGTGAATCATAATACCATTATTTGCAATAAATAGCATTGTTCTACAACATTTTGTCTTTTACTGGCTTATTGCTCTCTTATTTGATTTTCTTTTATACTGGCATTCCTTGGTCTCTAATATGATCCTCTGATGTTTGAGTGCCCAAGAGTATTCTGTCAACTGTATAGCATAGTTTCAGAAAGATCACAGCTTAGATCTTGTACTTTTCTCATCGAATACAATCATCACCTTCCCTATGACTTTCCTATCTTTTATGGCAGAGAAGGCGAGGTTGGCCTGCAACAATAAGAATTTGTTTACACATCATATAGTACTAACCCCCATTGATCATCAATAGGACACATGTACGGAGAATAAGGTAAATGGTACAAATTTATGGGGTAAATCAGCATTTTAGTCATTGAAATTGTATGGGTCAGTCAATTTATTTATTCAAATTTGCAAAATAGCAATTTAGTCCCTTAAATTGAACAATTCAATCAATTTACTCTGTTTTTCCAAATTTAACACTACAATTTTGAAGGTCTTATGATTGTCTTAATGCTCCAAGAGACTACTTAAGTCAATGCGCAAGTCTTTCATTGGTTTTGATGGATGTTTAAAACAAATATATTTTGATGGAGGGACTAAATAGATTAACCTTCTTTAATTTAAGAGACTAATTTGCTATTTTTTAAATTTGAAGGGACTAAATTGCTCGACCCTTACAATTGCAAGAACAAAAATGATTCCAAATTTCTGGCTAAAAATTTCTTTTCTCAAAAAGGCAAGTATAAATGATAAATTCAACCTTTATAATGAGCCAATTATACAGTACATCAAATCTAAACTAAAAAGTAGTGAATATTATAAATAACACCTACATCGTCCATTAAATATTTCATCAAAACTGTAAAAACTAATGAGAATAGACCGATATATAACATTTATCGTATTAACAATTGCCCATTGGTCGTCATTGATATCACAACTAGTATATCACGTACTCCTATCTAGATAAATGCTTTGTTACCTTCAAGTCTAAATGGCAAGAATATATGTGTAACCATTCCTATTTCCCCACCCTAACCACACTAATTTTAACCTGATCAAATAGAACCCCAAGAAAAGTGAACATTTTGCTATATATTATGATGAGATCCCCATTTAAACTAAAGTCAACACTGAACCAGAATAAGGTCAGTAAACATGCTGAATTAGATATACTAGGTGACCTTAGATATACTAGTGACCTATCTAAAGCAATAGTTTCCTTCAAAGAGTTGCAGCAGTAGTCAAATCTCTTTCAACAAAAAGGTCAAATCTTGAATGTACATTGAATTATAGAGAAGAGAAAGCAATACACAAATTATTAGACCAGTTAAGACAAGGGAATTTCTGACCTCTGCTAGGCTGTAAGAATGAGAAATGTGAACGGAAATCAAGCCTTTTGCCAACCAAGACAGTAGCTCCTTCAGAGAGTCTTCAAGAACAACTGGGCGGTGTATTTTATAACTACCCCAATACAGGCCATGTACTGTCCAATTCTGCCAAAAAAAAAAAGAGAACACAATATTGTGTGCATCATGACAGCAAGCCAGATAAGTTTTTTCTATTACAGATTATAATATTTAATATACAAACTTATGTACAGTACATTCATTGGAAATACCCTAGCAAACTTAGATTTGTTTATATGAAAGATGTCCAGGTTACATATAAAAGTATGTGCTTGTTAATTAAAGACCCTGGCACCCTGCTCACCAATTTAACAAAAACTAAAAGTGAGCAACATTACAATAATGCATAAATTATACGGATATGTATGCTAGTACGGGTACATCCGTACATGTAATGGAGGACATTGTTTTGGGAAGTGGGATATCTAGAGGTTTATCAAACAACAAAAGCTACAGGCATGATATCAAGCACTGAAGAGAAGAAAGAAGAGATTAAATCAATGTTGACGGGAAATAGTAAGATGTGCTCCCTCCATATCCCTTCCCAATTAATTTCAAAATGATTCTCATTAAAATGTAATTTTAAATTCAGTGTATGTGAATAATGCATGACCAGATCAAGCAGCAAGCTGTCCACGTATAAAGTTATTTAGTGATCAAGCAAGACAAGGTAATTGCATAGTCTGAAACTCCATTCCTGATGTACCTTAACAAGAGCTATGTTAGCAGGGATGACAGGAACTTCTCCACTTGCAAACCCAATTATTAGAATGTTAGCTCCCCATTTCAGAAGCCGCAAACATTCTTTGTTAAGCTTGCCTCCAACTGGGTCATACAGGACATCGACCCCTTTAAGCCTTCTGACCTTAAGGAACTCTTTGACACTCTCGGTGACATTTTGATTACCCAAGTCCACCACATGATCCACACCAAGTGATTTCAAAAGCTGCACCTTTTCAGCTCCTCTGACACCAGATTATGCAAAACAATAAACACTCAACTCTAATGGATACCAATTTAGATATTAAAATGCAGAAATGTAGAACGAAAGCTTCTCGTTGTATAAGCTGAAATTAACGCATGCATCTCAATTTTTTTTCCTCAGAAACTCTCTCATTCAACCTATCCGTAAAACAGCTATAAGTTTACAAAGACTTCTCTATGAATAAAAATCCATAAATTCATTTTAGCTAAGAAGCTCATGGGAGCTAGAAGCCAATCCAAACTGAATCCTACTCAAAGCATAATGCCATTGTGCACAAAATATGCAAAAGCAAAAGAGTACCTAGCAACAGCAATGACAACGGCTCCGCATGCTTTTCCAATTTGCACAGCTGCAAGACCCACACCTCCTGCTGCACCCAAAACCAACAATACCTACAAACAATTCCACAGCCCACTTAACCCCACCAGTAAACAGAACAATATATACATTACCCAAGAACAAGTGAAGTAAACAATATATATTATACCTGACCAGATGTCAACCGAGCTCTATGAACAAGTGCAACATGTGAAGTGCCAAATGCCACAGCAAGTGCTCCAGCAGCAACCAAATCGCAACCTTGCGGCACACGAAACCTTCAAGTAAAAAACTTACAAATGTGACGCGACAAAATAAAAATTGAATTGCATGCATGCTTGGATTCACTTTTAGCTCCCAACAGTGATTTAAAAACTTTAAATTAATTTCAGTATGTTTGAGAGTTATCGATTATAATTGATTTTGTCTCCAGAATTAATTTTAAATTCTAAGTCACAATTTTTAGTTTTTTTTTACCTCAAAACATGATTTATACACTCAAACATATTACTCCCTATGTCTCTAAATATAAGCACGCATTTGATAAAAATTTCCCTACATATAATCCCTTTTCAAATTACTCCTACTATAGATACATTAATCAATTTTTTTCAAATAAACCCCTAATTAATACCGCTAAGTATCTAAAAGTAAAAAAAAAATGTATATACATATGCAAGTAATTTAGGTACACTTAAACAATAAAATAGACATATTAACGTCCCCCTGAGCACAATGAGCTCGGTTGCTAAGGACATTGCATGTAATATACAGGGACCGAAGTTCAAACCTGGTTGGAATTTGGTACATTATCTAAACACAAATCATTTTGACTTAATTCAGTTTAAACAAAATAAATTATACAAAATGAAATTTCATTGCTATAGAACACAAACACAAACTTAGAAAACACAGAGAGGAGGAGTGAAATCTCACAATTCGTTCTGATCAACAACTATATACTGAGCATAAGAACCAAGAGCTACAAAAGAACAAACAGGGTCACCAACACGAAAATTGGTAACTTTGGAACCAACGGAATCAACGATGCCTGAAAAATCAGATCCAGGAATGAAAGGCAAAGGGGGTTTCTCTTGATACTTGCCAAGAATCTGCAAGTAATTAGCGAAATTCAAGCTTGTAGCTTTGACTCTAACTCTCACCGATGTAGGAGAATTCAATTGAGGGATTGGATGATTTTTGGATACAATTATTGGGCTGTTATCATCTTCTACGTTCACCGTTGGGTCACCCAATTTTCTGCATACCAATGCTTCCATTTCTATGATCTTCTCGTTCGTTTTGGTTCACTTCTACTCCGATTCTGATATGAAATGTAAGAGTGCAACATATGTCAACAAGTTTTATTATATTTAATTTAATTTAATTAATGTGATGAATTTTCATACCAAAACTGGTCTGATTTTGTTTTGTCACCTAGCGTTTCTGGATAAGTGGGATCCTCTACAGGTAAAATATGATTTCGTATCGCAGCATAACTCCTAATTTACCTGAAAATTTTTTCGAAATTATTAGACTAGATTTTGTGACCTCGGTTTGAGATCTTACAATTATACGTGAGTTTAATTTCAGTGGATTAATACAAAAAATAAAATAAAAATATGATATCATATTAATTGAGTTAAGTTTGCGTGGAAAAATATGATCTAATTTTTTTTTGTTACTGTGATATTGGTACGAAGTTTTTACTGTCATTAGTGATGCTTAATCTTCATCGGAGGATCTGTGAGGCACACATAGGGATTGCAATGGGTGTCTAAGGGTGCAGGTTTTACACAACCCAAATCCACACTCGAAACCACCACCCGAACCCAAACACAAACTCAGTCAACTCGAATTTCACTCGTTGACTTGGGTTTGAGTGGGTCTTACGTGTTTGGTTTTCCTGCCATCCCTAGGCACACACACAAAGTGAGTTCTCTCCTCCCAACTAAATTTTCTTTATTTGCATGAGTCATGAATCGAACCCCTGATCATATGCGTAAGGGAATCAAAATCCTTACTACTTAGACTAATTCGTTGGTAAATCTGATCTAATTTTATCAAGTCATTTCTAAAATATTTGTAACGTGATTTAATTATCCCAAGTGAAATTGGTCCTCATTGTTAAATGGATGTGTTTTTTTTTTTAATGATTCCACATCCATTATGCATGCATTTTGTAAGAGGAGAGCCTTAATCACTTTATTAAATACATACAAGTTATATAGAGGATATTGGTAAAGGGTTGCAAAATCCTTCAAACTGGCGGAAAGATATCATTAGCATTAAAAAATATCTTTCAATGGGTTTGATGTGTAGTTTGAGAACATTTTTTTTAGGCAGGTGGAAAATGGGAATGATTCTTTATTCTGAAATGATGATCTCTGATTGAAAGAAAGGGGTGATTTTGAGAGAACGTTATTTGGGTTAGCATGACTTGTTTTGGAGTAGTATAAAGTGACAGTGGGAGAGGTGCGCCGGTAAGGATTAGGGGAGGGGAGGAGACCTCTTTTTACGGGGAAGGATGAGCTATTGGAAATGGAGTTTGGATTCACCTATTTACTACCCTCCATTTATCCTCCATTTAGGAGAGAGATAGATACAATAGAAAATTTGTGGGACCCACTTATTAGTGGGACCCACTTTTAATGGGTCCCACAAATCTTCTATTGTGTCTATCTCTCTCCTAAATGGAGGATAAATGGAGGGTAGTAAATGGAGTGAATCTAAACTCTTGGAATTGTGTTATAGGATTTTAAATAATGTTGTTTTGCAAACTATGTATACGAAGGTTGATTTGGAGGACGCTTCATTCAGTTTTTTTTTTTTTTACACGAAGCTTTTTATTACATATATATATATATATATATATGTGTGTGTGTGTATATAACGAGCAGAGATGAGAGATTTTATAACAAATTTATATTTACATCCTTGTAATATCTTATAACAATTGTAAAAAAATTACAAATGATCAAACACAAAATTTCTAATAAAATATTATGTGTTAAAAAATATTAACTAGAACATTTCCAATATAGGTTAGTGTAATATAAAACAATTTAAAAAAAATTAGATTTTAAAATAGAAGAACTATTTTCGTGAGTTTGATAAAATAGGTGACCAAAAATATTATCCAACATATTTTCTAACCCTGGCAATGGAAACTGCAATGGAAATGACGAGAAGTAAGAGTAACAACGTTGCTATGTCTCATAAAAATAGATAAATAATAATTGAAATCCATTGAATACGCTAGAATATAAAATGATGGTAAAATATACTTCCTCCGGTCCTTTTTATAAAAAATATTCGACTTTTTATATTCATTCAATAATTAATGTATTTAGGCTATAATATGGATCAAATACATTAATTTTCCAATGAATCTAAAAAGTGAATTGTCTCTTATAAAAATGATCGGAGGAAGATGAAGTAGTAAGTAAGAAGGCTAATTGTCCACAAATCCTAGCTCAACTGACAGAAATATCGAAATTGCTAGTGTCGGACGTCATGACCGAAGTTCGAACTCCGATCCATCCACTTTGTGTGTGTTAGTTTTCAATGGATTTGTCATTTCGTCTATCAATAAAATAATAAGAAGGCTAATTTTGAAATTTAAAAATAAAATTGAGGATAATATTGACAATATAATAAATTCGTAAAGATCACAAATCACATCCCCACCTCTCCGAATCCCGTAATCTAATTTAGGAGAAAGCAAAAAGTGGCTCCAGGAGGAAATTTGCTCTTGTTTCCTCCCCTCTTCTCTTCTACCCCAACCAAACACATTCTAGGAGTTTTCTTTTTGAATTTTTTGTGTGTTTGTTTTTTGGGCTCCCATTTGCTCCAAATAATATAATATTAATAATGCTAAGTTTATAATATTTTTAGATAAAAAGAAAAGTAAAAAAGTTTTTGTACTCTGAAATTTTATTAGATAGAGGTAAAGTTATTTTAAAATAAAAAAATAACATAACAATCGAATGATTGAATGATGAGTACATATTTAACAAAACTTCAAAATAGTGCAATGTTCACATCAAAAATAATTGTGCAATATCTCTACAAATACTAACTCAACTAATAGAGATATCAAAATTATTAGGTTGAACATCATGATCGGAGTTCGAACTTTAATATCTTTATTTTTTTAGGTTGATAGACGAAATGGCAAAACCATTGAAAATGAAAACTCACACACACAAAGTAGATTGACCAGAGACCGAATCCCGGTCATGACATCCGACACTAGCAATTTTGGTATGTCTATTTTCTACCATTTGAGCTAGGATTTGTGGACTTCAATATCTTTATTTTACGTGTAAGTTTCTAATAACTTGCTATTTTGTCTATTAAAAAACAAGTGCAATACAATGTGATAGCAAACAAATTACATTTTGTCTAAAAAAACAAATTACATTGACACGCATTCAAAACTTACCAATTTTTTATAGACGAAATGACAAAGTCATTAAAAACTTATACACACAAAGTAGAGTGATCGGAATTCGAACCTGAGTTATAGCGTTCAACACTAACAATTTCGGTATTTCTACGTGTTCAAAAAAGAATAATAATTCTATGTCTTGAATAATTTGTTGATCTCTCTCTCTCCTTTTGTCAACTATTGACAAATTAACAACTTAACTAAATGATTGAGCTAAAATGATTTTCACTTAAGGACAAATTATATGGGAAAATTTGAGTTCGATTTATTAGTGAAATAATTATTTGTGAAACTTTAGTACTATACTTACTTCCTGACTGAACTTCGGATTACCAACAACTTCTTCTCCTAGAAAGCGAACGATTAACACACAAAAATGAGAGACAATGTGAAAGCTAGTTGAACGATGGGTCAAGGAGCTGGAAGTTCAGGGTTCGAGTCCTATTAAAGAAAAAACTAACATAACATTGTAATAATATACTAACAACTAATAATTTGCCATTAAAAAAAATTATAATTGAATTTTCTTTATATAACTTATATTTTTACAACAACAGTATAAAATATCAAAATAGTATAATACTATGAGTACGCTATAAAAAAAATTGAAGTTACGGATATGTTGGTATAAACTACTATCAAAAGAATTGTCTTTTACCAAAATAATATAATTCACTTAAAAAAATATTGTTTTTGATATTTTATACCACCTACTTACCTTTAATTTTTTACCGGAGACCTGATTCGCATACAACCGAGTGCTTCCATATATATATATATATATATTAACGGTTATGTCGGTTTCGAGTCTGTGCTCAGCCTTGTACTACTCAATAGTGTATACTCCTACCTATGTATCATACTGTGTATATTGGACATAATGATTTTCCTCCCAATAATATTCATATAACTGCAACTAGCCTAATGTTGGGCAAGGGCAATGATCTATATATTAGACTATATATATAGTACGTAGTGAAGATGTAGTTATAATAAAATCTATATATACACTTACCAGAAGGATATACGATCATGAAGATGTTATATAAGAGTTTGATTGAGACATATACATACTAAATGGAGAGGCAACAGAAAGAAGGAGCTCCCCTTCAGTCCAAGCACATATATTGAGAGATGCAAAATATATTCTCGTTTCATTCATTCATATATGAATTGAATCAAGTTATATATGTATGGGCTGAAGGAAGCCCCTTCACTCTCTTTCTCTCCCATTCTCACACTTCAACAATCTCCTCTGCTAGCTGCTGCATCACATATTAAAGATATGTGCCGTTTTAAAAATGTATTAAGGCTATGATGTACCATACCAAAATATATAGTTTTTGAAAAATAAATGCATGCATGATGGTTTATATATTCAAAACAAACTTGAAACTGATGAAGAACAGAAAGCTCAGAGGTAGATGCTGACAGGAATCCTAATTAAAGCTTTTATGTTTTTATGGCTATATGTGCTATGATGCTTAGATAAAAGAAAGAAAGCGAGTGAGTGTTATAAAGAAATGAATACTGTATACAAAGACCAAAAAGCACATAATATATAATGGCCAACAATGAAAATGCATTAGTAATAATTTTATACTATACACTATGCAAAATTCATAGAGACATGATGGGTCAGTGTCCCTACATGAGACTCAAAGAGCACAATACTAATGGGTGAATAAATAAGTTTGATCACTTACACTCACATTAATGTTGCAGTACCACTTTCTTCAATGCAAAAACTAAATGTAGTCCTTGTATATCGGGTCTAATTTATCCTTACAAAATCAGTTTGTAAGATGATAAATGTCCCTATTTGTAACTAGATTTTTTTTTTGCCATATTCCATCTAAGTTGAAACTCTTAATGGATGCAAATAAGTTTAATGCGTGACATGTTTATTCAAGGTCACACTAGCTAGTATTTTTCTTGAAAATATTGGATCTTTGCTTGTTTTCTAAATCCTAAAGTGTCACTTGCATCCTTTTAAGTAGTATAGATCAACCTATATATATACTAGCTATTCTCAACAATATGTCAATATTCATAAAAGTATTAAGCTTAATTGCTAACTAATCATTCAAAGGGGATAATGCCTGGATCCTCATAAATGCATAGGATCCAAGCTGCTATACATATGTCTTCAACTAAAGAGCGGTTGTAGTTCTATCTTATTGATAGTAAAAGAATGAGTTGTAAACGTAATACTCATATGTAAATACTACGGTTCATATTAAATCGGTATCATGAAAATATTTCCTAATGTTCCCATATGTAAACATAAGATACAAATGGTGAGCTATTATATTGAGCAACACAAGAGAAGCTCCAAGAATACTCCAAACAGACTAATGTAAAACACATTGTTTGTCCTAAAATGGATATGTCATTTTTTCTCTAAGTGTCTCCTTTTATAGTCTACCATTCCTTGACTTACTGGGCATTTCTAAGATTTGGATGTCCAAACCCAATAAGCTATAAATCTTATATTCATATACAATTTGTTCGTACAGGACACGTGGAGCGGAAGCATGTGAAGTTCCTGTCTCTGGTCCGTGTAGATCACATGGAGCTGAAGCATGCATAGCTCACATCACTGGTACATGCATATCACGTGGAACAAAAGACTTGCATCGTTGAACTAAGGGTTGAGCTCAACATGACCTAAATGACCACATTGAGGTTGTTGTGATGAAAATTGAGCTTAAAATGACCCGGATGGTCAAGTTGAGCTAGACATGTTGAAGGTAGAGCTCATGGTTGAGCTGGGTCAGACATGTTGAAGATGAAGCTCATGGTTGAGCTGAGCCAGCCATGTTAAAGGTGGAGCTCGTGGTCGAGTTGAGTTGGACATGCTGAAAGTAGAGCTCATTGTGACCTAGTCAAAATGTAATAGAGTGCATATGGTATAGTCCTCCATACTAGTCCACAATCCACCAAGCGTCAAACTTGTTAAAGTATAGACGTTTGTTCTTCATTTGCGTCAACCAATATCAGTCCAACTATGAATCATAACCGACATATACCACCCATAAATATATATGCAGTGCTTTTCATATACAGTCTTATTCCCTGTCATCAAAACTGCAAAAAATAACCAGTGGTCATGTCTGTCAGAGTACTATCTTACAAGCATGATCATTAGTACACGTGCATTGTGCTCCACGACTGGCTTGCATTGCAGAACATTTTTCAAGCAACTTCAATTCAATTCCCATTTGGGATCTGATGTTCACTTACACAACTGGTTGGTTTCGGACTACAACTATTTCTTTGCCAACATTTCCTTCTACAACGGACACAGTGTAACTAACAGGTTGTGCTCGGAACAAACCAGCAAAATGTGCTTCTGAGGAAGAAAATGAAAGCATTATACTATTATTGTTAGTATTGCTTATCTAATGGTTGCCTTTCTTTTTTTACGCAGACAAGTGACAAACATCACCTGAAACTCAGACACACAACTACGAAGTTTCGAATTTGAATTCGGATAAATATATTTCAATCTAACAATATCAACATTGTCAGCTGAGTTAGACTTTACATACACTTTTTTTTATTAATTATTTGTTTTAACTTATTGGATTTAACCATAATTGAAAAAATAAGTCACATACAGTGAAACATATAAAAGTTAAAGTGTTTATAGTTATCAAAATCCAACACAAATTATCATAGTTGTGTCAAAAACTAGATCGGAGCAAGGAAGGAGTACAGTACAGCTAGCTAAACTCAAGGAAATGGACGTGTCAGAGAGAGGAAATCAGAGAAAAATTCCCACCAAAAAAGGTGATGAGTAAAGTCATAAATGTAAAGATGAATGTGGCACTTTATGTGGGCAAGAGGGGTCAAAAGTTTCAGTGATGAAATGGAGGAAAGGAAGATAGGTAATGAATTATGTGATATCCCACAATGCCAAAGTGGGGAACAGCAACCAGACCACTAATGGACCACATAAGATATGGATTTCAAAAACTTTAATCTTCTACTGATTCTGCTACATTTTATTAATTCAGATATAATGTTGAGTTTGTAGAACTACTTTTACTCAATCATGTTTACACATTAATCATGTGCTTCATATGGTGCCTATTCCTTAGCATGGATATTATAGTCTTAAACTCATAGTATAATGTCATTTTGACAAAAACTAGCGGATAACTAATAAGTCAGTTTATAGCGAATGAGAAAGATTTTTTAAATGATGATTGAAGCGGTCCAAAATCCGCCTTTAGATATATGCAATATAATTGCAATCATGCATTTAAAAACCTTTGTTTATCACACAATTGTGATTGTGGATTGCACCTCAAAACATAATGATTGTGAATGACAATTCCACAATCTATCATTCTCATCAACCAACTCAGGTGGTAAGTGAGCTTGTATTATTTATTTTCCTGTTTTCAAAATAAATATATTAAAAACAAAGTTCAAAAACACACTAATAATTTATAAAAGTAACTTTTTTCCCAAATTATTTTTCTTCTTAAAATAGCTTGAATTAAGAGTTCTAGATTGACAAAATGTAGTGTCCCGTAAAAAAAAAACACTTGTAATTGCCATAAATGTAATTTTCTTTATTATTTCCTTCAATCTCAATTCCATAGAATCCATTAATTAATGAGAAATATTACCAAACCAAAGTACTAAACATGACATTTGGTAGGCAGATTTTACTTTTTAGCTCAATAATATGATCCAACCTAAACAAAACTATAGATCAAAACAACTGATAAAACAAACTTGTTGATCCATCTCCGAAGGTCCGCAGATCAGAAGGTTTTACCAATGTCCTGCATAACGGGCAAGTCCATTCTCTCTCAAACCTGGAAAACAAATTGGTAAAGACACGCGATGAGAAGATGATTTTGAACAAATCTGAATTATTATTTTATAATATAAAGGAAGGTGAATTATTATTCTAGAATATAAAGGAAGGTTAATGAAATCAAAAACTTGCCATAGACTCAAAAGTTCTAAAGTTAGGGTTAGGGGAAATCATAATTTCCGGTCATTAGGTGCAAAGCAGAGTAGCACACTGCACTTTATATGAAAAAATCATTTCCATTAATGATACATTTTCTTCCATAACCATTTTCTCATGCTCCATACAATTATTAGCCGAACTCAACAATGCAACACTTAGATAATTATGAAAAGCATGCAAAAAGAAATCAAAAACTATCAAGAGGTAGGATCCAAGTCCAATAAAAATAGTCTAAGGATGCCTAACAAACAAGGGTTTCAATTTTTATTAGTAAATAAATAATCACAAATTATTTATGTAAACCATTTCCATATTCTGAATTTATTTATAGACCACAGACGTATATGCCAAATTTTAGGTGCAATGAAGATGTAAACCTAAAATAATTATGTGGACAGCCATTCTGATAATAATAAAGGCAATTTATTATGGGATATACTCTAGACCGATGGCGTACACACCAAATGATTATCTGCTTTTATAAACCTATAGTTTATTTGTTCGAGAGCAGTGTTAGGAACACTCGCTCTCTAATTGGTTGAAATCAATATGGGTCTGTCACTTTGAAAATAGATCCCACATAAAGTGATGAGACCCATATGGGTTTCACCCAATTAGAGAGTAGGTGTTAGAGTGTTCAAAAGAGATTGTTGCTAGCACTTCTCTTTGTCCTAAATAGACAGTAAGTTTTCAATTTAAAAGGTCTAAACATGTAATAAAACTGTGAACTGACCATTCGGATACACACTCCTCGCAGAACATATGGTTACAGCACAACAGAATAGGAGCATGCATCTTCTCTTGGCATATAGCGCACAGATCACCAGCAGCATTTACCTGCATTTAGATACTCAACTTAGAATCTTAGAATCACCAGTAAAAAGACTAGTGAAAAAAGTCTTTCATTATACAAATATTGGTATATACAGAATAACAGCGTTAAATAACAAAAGGGAGGTCAATAACAAACAAATAATACAGAATAAAACCACATCGATATTTCAAAGACCTCCATCTCTTCAACATATTTATATAAAGAAGCCTTATGAAAGTATACATTATCCAAGCACTTCAGAAAATAAAAGGAAACCACAATCCAATAAAGGAATGTAAAACCAAGAAATGTCCCAAGTAAGATGCTTGGTTGGTGAGTTGATGAACGTTGAAGGAGTTCTAATTAGGAATTCGTTCAAACCCTGAAAACTAATGTAACAACTATTAACAAACAACTAACATTTGCCTAATAATTTTCTTTTGTTAAGAGTCCCACATTGGATGAGGTATAATTTGAAAATGTGTTTATAAGTGGTGTTGGGTAGTCCTCGCCTTACAAACCGGCTTTGTAAGAATGAGTTAGGCCCAACCCAAATTCTAATCAAAGTCTATCCAACATTTGTTGAGCCACCTGCTATTAGGCCACTATATGATCACATACCAGATATCTAGTATTGGGCGAGAATAGGTGTGTTAAGAATCTCACATTAGATGAGATATGACCTAAAAATGTGTTTATAATTTGGTGGGTAGTCTCCTCACCTTACAAGCTGGTTTTGTAACGGTTGAATTATACGACACCTAAATTCTAATAAATATATGTAAAAGCAAGAACTTATCCCTGAAATTTTTAGCTTTTCTCTTTACTCAGAAACACAATTAAACGCAGCCAAGGCATGCCACAAAGTTCTTCCCCCCTTACTTGTAACCCTCTATAAGCTGACTTGGTAGAATTTGCTCTAAATTTGAAGCAAGAATAAGGAATTTCAAAAAACCACAAAAAATTTAATCTGAAGATACAAACAAGGGCAGCATACAATGTACATGTATAGAAATAACATTAGTTCATCAAACCAATGAGTAAAAACTATGAAGATTGGAAGCAAAACCATAACTAAATAAGTAACAACATTCACAAAAAAAGTATACAAAAACCTTACTTGTCCCTTGAATATTGTATCAAAGGTTTTTTTTTTCAAGGATCCC
Source organism: Trifolium subterraneum (assembly GCA_951799995.1). Classification (NCBI taxonomy): domain Eukaryota; kingdom Viridiplantae; phylum Streptophyta; class Magnoliopsida; order Fabales; family Fabaceae; genus Trifolium; species Trifolium subterraneum. The sequence goes on from OX637468.1 coordinate 42,257,164, forward strand.
TTCCCAGTCCCCACATCATCCATAAAAAATTATGTTCTATTATAGCACAACTTCCAAGCAAACAACTAAATAAATTGAGAGTCGTGAGAACACAATGTATTCTGGAGAGAATGCAAACATATTCCACATATTTTTACTACAATCAAAGACTGTTGCATTAATTTATCTAGTTTTATTTTCAGATTAATGAAGTATGTTGTGGGCTAAGAGGTAAAGTTAACTCCACTTAAACATATAATTGCATTATTTAATTTAAAAAACGTTTATAATTGAAGGGAGGACACAAGTCCCTTATCTTCTGCATCTAAAATTTGAATATCCAATTTTAAATATCTTTGTAGATTTTGTATGCATTAAGAAATATAAAAAAGCTACAATGTCCGAACAAAAAAATGGTATTGAAACAAAGGATAGAGAAGTGTCATTGTGATTGCAATTATTCAGAACCAGATTCGATCAATTTCAGAATAATTACCTGTTCTGTTGTGGCATAAACCCCATAATGAACTTCCTTTTTTGACAACGCTTTCAAAGCACAAATTAAGCACTGGATCTAATAAACATATAGAAGGTTAAAGAAAATGGAATAATTTAGGGTCATGCATAAACATCTTAATATACAACATAAGTAGGAAAGCCCGATTTTATAGAATGAAAGCTTACCTTCTCAACTGAAGATGTTAGCTTGAACGTTAGATACAATCCTGTGATCAGTGATGAGAAGAAACTTCCAAAGTCCTTGTTAAAGAAAAATCGGTACCAAACTGGTGCTGGCAAGAAAGCACGATACAGCAGCAGTGTGTACTCAACTAGAGTTAACATTTGAGCCTTGAAACAATTTAAGACATTTTCAGATAGCTGCAGCAGGAAACTATACTTGAAAACTACAGGCTTGTTTTGAAAAAAGCAAAGAAAACCACTCCTAACCTGTCGACGGAAATTATGGCATCTGCCATTTTTGTAGTAAACCAGCAACAGACACTTGAAAGCCATTGCTGCTTGCCGCGCCAATATATCTGAAAGCCAATGAATATTGTGACCATGGATACCAATTGAAATGAGAGGTGCGACACTATATGCTTCAAGCTCAAATAATGCTTGATACCAGACAAAACTTATTTGGACATTTAGAATAAAATGCTCTTAAGCTATTGTGAAGTTGTGTGAGTGCCAATCTGAGACTTGTTTATTTATATAAGCACTTAACACTTTATCTAAATGCCCTCCAAGGGAGTGGACATAGAAGATAAAACACTTGAGAGTTCAAAATCTGTCTTTATGGAAACACTGGATTTTGACAAAATTCCAGCAGTAATATTCCCTTTTTGCTTCGAAGATCAAGCAATGACAACTAACTGAAAGTACAAAAAGGATTGGTTTTTCTTCACATCAAAACGCTGACCCTGTGAGACAACCCCCATTGGCAAAGAACTGTTAACTTGATCCTAAAAAAATTATTCAATTTTGGTTCTGGCCTATTAACTAAATACAGAAGATCTATTTCACTGTACTTCTTCCACGCCCACAATATACTTTAAATAATAAAAATCTTTCAAATATAGTTAAATTATGAAACCAAAACAAAAAGGAAAGCTTATCTTTCATTATTATTGGTCAAGCAAATAACCTTGCTATCGAATTGAAACTTAAAAGCACCATGTATGTTATTAAAGCATTCAGAAAGGTGCATAATAATTGATAACAATGCAATAGCTGCATATGGTGCATAATATATACAGAATGAATTCATACCATTAACCAAAATGATGAATATTGCATGCCAGAAAGGTGGTGTTGATTTTGGCGGAAACATGGCCAGAGGGTATAGAATATCATCATCTTGATACCACCAGTAAATGCATATCACATACAGCATGAAGGATAAAGAAACACCAAGAAGAACAGAGATTTTCTGATCTCCCTGCAAAACAAAACTTGAATTTAGCCTCTCTAATTATTTTGTCGTCTTTTTATGAGGAGGATACTTGATTTTGAAATGAAAATTCTAAAGGACTTGCAAAATTATGAACATAGTACCTTTAGAGCAGTCTGTTTCTTAACAAGTTCATTCGACTTGAACATCACAGCTGATAAACTGATTGTAACAAAGAAACCTGCAAGTTTTAATAAACAAATATCACAAAGGTAAGTGCGGATTGATAAGGTGGATTGGTTGTTTTGGGTAACGGGCATAGGGTTAGAGTGATATGGAGGTCATTATCCCAACTCCTACCACTAACATTTTCTGTTCAGGAAACAGCCAAAGTAGAAATTCATAGGAAACTGAAACTAACTATATATGAGACGCAGTTCACCATGCCCTTAGACCGTAGAATCAATTAAGCAATTAGTTCAATACAACTGAAATAACAGTTAAAAATCAAACCATGTTGTTTATTCCCCTATTCAAAAGAGGTGAAGCGGTTGCAACGAAGAAGAAAAGATACACTCACTAACTCACTGGGAACATAGATTCTCCAGCACACAATATAGTCTTCTTCATTAAGTACAACATAGATATTATCAAGTAAGGATCATTAAAGAAACACAAGACATCAACATAATATCTCAATCAAATCTACAAATTCATCTTTACATTTCTAGTTGGGTACAAATCAAATCCAAATTCCTTATAAAGGATAGGCACCTCCAAATCCAAGTACGAGAAACAGTCAACGAAAGACATGGTAAAACCCTACAAGGTCATCATAAATCATTCAACATAACATTTTCTTATACTCAACCATCTTCATCACAATTTGAAAGCCACACAACCCTCTTATATGTGAGCAACAAAATGAACTTCAAATAGCCATATGATTCAAGTCTATACTCTATACTAACATATGAGTACTACAACACATCACAAACACCACAATCCAATATACAAAAGTAACCAAGTAATTGAGCTCAAGTAGTTAATGAGCTCCCCTCTACGGCGAATCGTTCAGGAGAACCCGAATTCGATTCCTGGTGGGAACATTCTTAGTCAAACTTTACTTAACTTGCGGCCGAACTATGAACTACCAGGGCCACCAGAGGATTAATACAAAAACAAATCCAATATACAAGAGCATTATTATAAGACAAAACAAAAGCCATGAAAAACATACCTTGAAAATGTTGTCTGATCAAAACAATCAACAACAAAAGAGAAAAAGGAAGAATCTGTTCAACAAGCTTAGCAATATACTGAAAATCAATCCTTGGATGGGTAGAAGAACTATCCCTATCACCACCACCAACACCACCACCGACAACATCAGCCAAAGACACAAGAGGAACTCTCTCTTCAGCAATAGCACGACGAGCCTCCTCCGAAAACATCATACCACCACCACCACTACCACCAATGACCTCATTACAGCTCAATTCCTCAACCCGATCCCTCAAAGAACTATTCTCTTCCTCAGAACTACCACGAAAACGAGAACACGTTCGAGGAATCATAATCACACTAACTCCGCAAAATCAATCACCAAGAAAGAAACTTAAAAACCGAAAAAAAACTTGTCTCAAACTCAAACCAATTTACAATAATGTTGTAACCGATATTGTTATTTACACCTCCAGAAAATGATAATGATAATGATAATGATGACGATAACCGTTGTAATGATTCTGATACCATAGTGTTGAAAATTCTAAACCCTAATTAATTTTTTTTGGCTCTACCTACGCACACAGTTTTGTTTTTTCTTCCCAATTATGCGTTTTTCTTTGAGGGTTTTACGCAAAAGGAAAAAGCGTTTGTTTGTGTTGAAAGGAAAGAATTGGGTTTTTTATGAAGCAATTAATTGTGATAGAGATAAGAAATAATTAAGGGATGTGTGTGTATTGCGAAATTGGAAAGAGGGATTAAAGAATTGGGTTTTGTTTTTACGAAACTTGGGAAAGGGGTTAGTTGATGATGATGATGGTGATGATAGGATTTAACGTTAAACCAGTGACGGTGGAACCAAATTGAAGGTGAAAACAAAAGTCAAAGTCAACAAGTTCATTTTTTTTTTTTTTTTTTTACTTTTTATTGTTCTTTGTATGTGCGTCACTGTAACTGTTTGGTGCCGTGGGTGTGAGGAGGGGATAACGTTGGTGTCTTGTCTTGGGGATAAAGCTATGCGTTTATTTGTTGAGGGACTTTGAGGTGTTATTTTGACACAAAAATTGGACGAGTATTTTTTTTCTTTCTTTCTTACTACGATAGTATAGGTTTAGAACTTTAGATTGATGTATTAAACAAGTCATTAATCTTGATTGAAAAATTTGTAGAACATATAAGATGAATTTTATACTTTTTCGATGGATTTTTTTCATTAATACCAGTTAGATATCAAATGTCAATCATTTATTTAAGAAGTTCAAATCTCTTATTTTTTTTTTTTTTGGTCAAGTAGCCTAGTGGCTAGAAAATCCACCTTAAAGGTGAATAAGTGGAGTGTCTCGGGTTCGAACCCGGGCTCCTGCACATATAGTGCGTTGTCCCTACCAACTGAGCTAAGCTCATGGGACCAAATCTCTTATTACTTTAACAAATTTATTGTTTGTAATTGGACATATATTCTACATTGTATAAGATACAACTTGAATGTATTTAGTAATTGGTCATCTTTTCTTTTACCTATAAAGGAAAGTTTTAGTAGCTCTTAGGCCTCCATTTTGCATATGTGGCATGTTTTAGAAAGCTTCTCATATCTATTTAAAATTTCTTCCACAATTTATTTTATGTGTTCATTCATCCTCCAAAATAATTATCTATATGTTACAATAATAATGGCTCCCAATAACTTTTTTGCAAAAAAAAAAAAATTAAACAAAAGTGATACAATTTTAAAATAGTATGATATAACATAAATTATTAGCAAGGGTAACATATAACATAAATTAATAGTAATAATGAAAAAGAAAAAAAAAAAAGATCAAATCTTAAAAGGAAAATGAATATTAGATATATGCCCCTTCATCTTTTACACTACTAAACATAAAAAATAAACCATGCAATCATAAATATAATTAGAAAAAGGTTACTTTAAATAAATAAACCAAGTCAAAAAATTAACCCAAAATATTTTTTTCATGCTTGACCAAATAAATAAATAAATTTTATACAAAAATACTTTAGTTGTATTGTTTATTCATTAATATTTGTGCTATTATTATTTTTATAAAAAAAAGATCAAATTTTAAAAGGAAAATGAATATTAGATATATGCCCCTTCATTTTTTACACTACTAAACATAAAAAATAAACCATGCAATCATAAATATAATTACCAAAAGTTTACTTTAAATAAATAAACCAAGTCAAAAAATTATCCCAAAATATTTTTTTCATGTTTGACCAAATAAATAAATAAATTTTATTCAAAAATACTTTAGTTGTATTGTTTATTCATTAATATTTGTGCTATTATTATTTTTATAAAACATAACTTTGTCACATCAACCTTTAACCTACCATTCTTTCATATTCCTTAACTCTTTTTCTTAACTATGACAAATAAATTTATCAAACAATCTTTTAAACTATTATCTTTTCCCATCCCTATCCATTGTGTGTAGTATAAATTTGAGTTTTCATCATCACTTTCCTCAAACAACTATTGGATTGCAGTTTTTCAATTTTGAATAGGTTTTATATTTTTCCTCTAAATCTCTTCATCTCTTCACAATTTATTAGTTTCTATATATTAACTTATGTTACTCTTACATTGTGTGAAAATGTTAGACATTTTTGTTTCTATATGATGTTTGTTAGCCTACTTTTCTAACTTTTTTCTTATTTTTTATTTTATTTCTTAATGTAGATGTGACAATTTTTTCAGGTAAATTAGGAGAAGAGAATAAAAGAGAGACTTCTATTTTTGTCTTTGTTGCATCATTGATTCTTAAGAAGTCTATAAAAAATGACAATTTATATGTAAGTGTATATCTTTGAGTACATTTCCACTATGTTATTATTCACGGTATATACTGTATTCATATGTACCAAAATTTAATTTTTGTTCTTCATATGTAAATATCAAACAATTTATTTTTTTGGACAAACTAATTTTTTTTATTCTTCATTTGTAGTACATTTCGTGCTTTTAACCCAACCCAAGCGGAAGAAACTTATTCAATGGTCACCGCTAACCGCTTTTGGTCCCAAATCTTTGGGGTTGCTTTTTCCAATAAACGTTGGTTACATTTCTTTATGTTATTTGTCCCAGTAACGGGTTTATGGATGAGTAAGGTATCAGTTTGAAGACAATTTTTACATACTACTCTGGGCAACAATATCACTTATTTTTTCAAAGAAAACATACTAAAAATTCTTTGCGATCACACAATTTTTCATTTATATTCAATTAAATTTGTAAAACCACAAATCCACCTTCATTTGTAAATTACTTACATTAATAAGAAAAAACATATTTGAGTTAGAAATTACTTACATTAATAATTTCAATTTAATGGAGAGAATATGTATGGCCACGAAGATAAATCTATACCCACAAGATCAAGAAAATAATACACAAGGTCAAGAAATATAATTAGGTACCGTTGATATTAATTAAATTATAATTTGATTTAAGGTTATGCTTTATGTTAATTTATTGGTACATTATGAACAATACACATTCTGAAATACTAAAATTGTTCCTTTTGATTTAATTTTTTATTACTAATCTTTCATTTTCGTTATCGTCACAAATATATCATCTATAGTCCTATAATTTTTTCCCATAAAAATATTGTATTAATATGTAGGTATATTTGATTAAAACTTAAAAGTTTCGATTTTTTATTAATTGATATAACCTTATTTATTTTTGGAATACAATTATAAACAAGGAAGTATTAGAGACAATTTGGTGGGGATGAGTTACCAATTTCTCTTAATTTATTAAATCTAAAATTTATTTATTTTGCAGAAGTTAGATTTAATGTCTAATGAATAGAGAAAGAAACCGCCCATATAAAAAGCTTTCCAATTTCTAAATTATTAATTAAATCTAAAATAGTAAAAAACAATTTAGTCTAAAAAAAATTAATGCATTATTTTATTTATTTATTTTTATAATAAAATTAATGCATTATATTATAGTGAGTTGTATTACACTATATAAAATTAATTTTTTTAGTGTGTCAAATTACTATTATTTTTTGAATCATGTCAAAATAATATTCAGTGATACAACTTCTTATAAAAGGATATATCAATAATGAAAAAATTAATTAAAAGGGATATATCAACTAATATATAAGATCTTCAATTTTATGTTTCGGTTATGTTAATCTGAAATAATATTCTTTTTTAAAAATAATATAGATAGAGAGAGACATAAATATTTTTATAAAACAATTAATACCAAAATAGCCACATAATTATCATGATTGTTGGAATTCTTTCAATATTCTCTCAATATAATAATGATAAAAAAAAATGAAAATACGTCACTAAAATATATATATATATATATATATATATATATATATATATATATATATATATATATATATATAAATTATATGTATGCTAAATAAACATAAAAAAAATAATTTATAAATAACTATTTGCCTTTGAAGCATAATTCTATCAACCCTTATGTAAAATAATTTTTTTGTGAAAGAAATTTTTGAGATAATCTTGAGCTATATCTAATACTCTTTGTCAAAAAAAAAACTATTTAATATTCTGTTATAATTTCACACCCTTAATTATGTGTTAATAATATTAACCTTGGAAAACTTTCAAGTCACAAACTTATCATCTATTTTTAATTTTTTTAAAATAGATATCATATAATTAAATTAACAATTGCTTATAATAAACAAAAATATGATTGTAACATATATGTAGAACTTTGTGGATATGATTTAAGAGTGCTCCTCTATATTATAAAAAAAAAAAGAAAAAAAAGAAAAAAGAGTACTCCTCTATAATAAAAGGGTATTGCATTTTAATAAGCACTACTAAAAAAAGACAAAAAATGAGGGGACAAAAAACTCATAGAAAAAAGAAAAAGATAAAAAGAATTGAATAGAGCATAGTAAAAAGAAGATAAATAAAGTCACTCGCTAAAACCATTCTGAATTTTTGATCAATAAAATATGAAATATAATTATATCAAGTGATCACACATATTTAAACATATTTACATGCAACATAATAAGATTTAAATAATCTTATATCATAAAGATAGTGTCTATATGTGTTTTGAAATTCACTAAAAATTCTAAAATTATTACTTTGATTTAAATAATAGTGCAACTATTTAAATAAAATAAATACATATTCTACAGTGTTAAAAAATGTTAAAGTTACGGCTCAAAATATATTTATAAGAAATATAACATTTTTTTTAGACAAAATAATAAGATGACATGCTGAATTCTTCTAAAATAATAAACTTTTTTTACTTGAGGCAAATAACTAAAACTAAATTCAAATATATGAAATCATCTTCCAAACTTATATATTGGCAACAAAAAATATTTGAGTATATATTATAACAAAAATAAACTAAATATTTGAGTATGTATTGAACGTTTAGTTTTTAATGAAATGTAGTAAGTTTGTTTGATTCAAAAAAAAAAAAACTAAATATTCAAGCAAATATTATTAAATAAGAGATACAAAAACTAACAATAAGTTTGAAGGGAAAACAAACCAAAAACAAAGGACCGAGCAAAAAAAAATGTAAACCAAACAATAGACTAAATGAATCGGGACAAATAAAGTCGGGATAAAATTCCATCAAGTGAATATGTGAGAGGAATTTCAAAAGAACGAAAGAGAAGTAAGTAGAAAAACTATTTGGTGCCTTAAATTGCATCAAAGAGAGTAAACAGTTACACTACTTGATATGTAATTTTCAAAAAATGAAATCACGTGATAAAAAGTACGTAAGTATGCATGTCTCCAACTCTTATTGAAAAAAATAAAATAAGGGATATACCTCAAAAATAAAAAAAAAACAAAGTGACATGTGACTATACAATTACAATATAAAAAAAAACTAAAATCTTATACGATTACACTATTAAAATAAAGAGAGTTGTTATATAGTGCGAACTCATTAAACACAAACGCATAACGAATCACGCAGGATGTTCACTGTAACTGCTTTTTGCATTTTAAAGCAAAATAAGTAGATCAGGATTAAGAGTGATCCAATGATTAAAAACCATTCGTTGAATTTCGTTAAAAACATTTTCGCACTAACAAACTTTTTTCTAAAATAAAATATGAAACATCCCTTCAAACTTATAAAATATTAGTATAAGAGATCTATTACATTAAAATATAAACAAAACTACGATATAAATCAATGAAAAATCTCATATTTCTAAACAACTTTTTATTTTTATAGACATACTAATATTAAATATAATCATATTTTAAATTAGTATTTATCTTTTAACTATATCTGATTATACCTATTAAAATTATTATTTTTCATTTAAAAAAATTAAGAACGAGAGGTAAGTAAACAACCTATTTAGTACCTTAGATTGCATAGAACAGAGCAAGCAGTTATGCTATTTGTACGTAATTTTCAAAAAAGGAGATCACATGATAAAAAAAAAGTACGCATACTTGTATTCCTCCAACTCTTATTGAAAAAAAATAAGGGATATATAAAAAATATAAAGCAAAGTGACTCCTTTTCAAAAAAGTGATGTGATTATACAATTGCAACTCATATAAAGAAAACTAAGATCTTATACAATTACGCTATTAAAATAAAATATGATGCATCACTTCAAATTTATAAAATATTATAGGAGATCTATTATATTAAAATATAAACAAAACTACAGTATAAATCAATGAAAAATCTCATATTTCTAAACAAATTTTTTAATTTTTATACATAAACTAATATTAAATATAATCATATTTTAAATTAGTACCTATCATTTAACTATATTTGATTATACTTATTACAATTATTATTTTTCATTTATAAAAATATTTTAATCGAACCCGTGCAACGCACGGGTTTATTCCTAGTTATTATAAAAAAAATTATGTTTGTCACTATAAAAACAAAATTAAGTTTGGTTATCAAAAAAAAATTATTGTGAAGTATTTTTTGTGGATTTTTAAAATGTGTGTAAAGCGTATGAAATATAATAGATATGCAGATGTTCCGTGAGCATAAGTCAGCTAGTAGGAGAATCATATTTTATATATGTAAGAGTCAGCGTTCGAACAACAAACACTATCTGTTCATTTCTTTTTGGTCACAGCTATAAATTTTACATTTAAGGTGGATAAATGAGATGATTGCGGTTCGAACCCCAGCCCCCTGCATATATAATGCAATGTCCAAACAACCGAGCTAAGCTCATGGAACACTATTTGTTCATCTTTAATAAAGTGAAATTTCAAATAACATATTTCATTATATCACTAGAGCTTCCTTATCTTGGATATTATTAATTATTCGTATCATTATCAAAATATGCAGAAACATGTGAATATTGGCATCATACTTTTATTGGATATTATTATTATTATTATTATTATTATTATGTGGTTAACGACATGAAAATATTTGTTTAATTTAGTTCACTACGTAGTTAATGAGTTGTTAATTTACATGTCTGCCACACATTTTCAATCCCAATGCATTGCAACAGCCACACAAAGGTCACCGTGAGTGAGTTTGTGTTTGGATGTCTCAGATTTAAATCTTCCTGGTGGTATCTATTGTGTAGGGTGTAGTTTCATACTCCACATTGACAATCGTTGAAGATTTGGTACCTGGTCTAAAAACCGACTAATGTGGAGTATGATGTAGCTAGAGCCTAGAGCAGTCAAACATGTCCTATATTAAAAGCCCTTAAAAATTAAGCCCTCTATCAAACCGACTAATGTGCACCATACTTATTTTTCCACGCACCCAACAAATTTATAAAAAAAAAACCTGTCATCTATTTAGGTAGTGGGTACATCCAAAATGACCATAATCGACTATAAGACAAACAGACAATCATAATCAAAATGACCATTCTCGATTATAAGACAAGTACAAAATTTGGTACAAATACACGATTTTATTTCTGCATAAGAAAATGCAGAAGATTCAAAATAACTAAAGAGGGAATATTATAACCTAAAATTACAGTTTAAAATTGAAACTCAAAATTATAGTCCAACATTTATTTGTCTCTAATTTTCCTTGGAAAGGAAGACATTATATTTGTCTCTAATTTTCCTTGGTCAAATGGTGACAAAATTGAATCATTGGTTATTTTTCCGTGATTATAAACGGCATGAATATGAAACTCTTCATATTTAATGTCAATTCTCATGTTTGGATTTTTGAAAAGAATGTCAATTTTCATTAACGAGGTCAGGACTGATCCTGGCAAATTTAATGCTTCGATGTCAAAGAGTTGGAGTGAGAATTGAAGTTTTGTTGTATCGAATGGTTTGAATTTGAAGATTACATAGATAGAAAGGATAAGAAATAAAATTAATTTGAAAAATGCTATGAATGCACAAAAAATTCTTTTACAATTTCTTAGAGACATGTTCAAATGTGGTTACTAGGTTTTTCAATTTGTTGATAAAAAATTAAGAGAGATGAAATTGTGTGAGGGAGATAGGTGTTTTTGTACCGATGATTAATTACCAAGGATACGTACATGGTTCGTGGAAGTGGAAGAACACTTCAAAGTACATTAGTGTAATTTGATATCTCTTTTATTTTAGACACACATGCACACGTACGCACGCACATGTACGTGCATACACACACACATGGCGGTACATGAAAAATTTAAACTCCGCTACAATCACATTAACAATCGTTGAGAAATTATGATTGTCCTATTTTCACTATATCAAAAAAGATTTGGTACCAATCTTTCTGATGCCTATTTGATTAGCATGAATAATGAGCTTGTGACACAATAAGTATGTGTGCCATTTTATAAATAAAGAAGGAATTTCACACACTTCGGCTTTTTGACATAAGTGTTAAGTGTAATTCAAAATTGCCAGATTGTTGTTGTAATAGAAACAAAAATGGGTTCAGAAGTAAAAGGATTCAGAAGCAAAAGGGTTCAGAGGCAAAAGTGTTCAGAGGCTAAATGGGTTCAGAACCAAAAGGGTTCAGATGCTAAATTTTCTGTTTTGTGAAAGTTAGTTTGTTTGTTTGTTGGTTGTTGCTTAGCTGTCAAGTAACAAAAATGTTTGTTAGTTTAGAGTTAGTTAGTTAGTTTCTAGCAATGTGTGAGTGATTGCTCAAGTGTCAAGCAATCCTATAAATACTAAGTATATGTGCATTAGTGATTGTAATCTCTTTTTGGCCCACTAGTGGAAGAATAAAAAATTATCTCTTTCTCTTATCATCTTCTTCATTAAACTGAGTGTGTGCGTGAGAGAGATTCATCTTTGAATCTCCATTGTTGAGCGCTTCACAAAAATCAGTGTGTGTAGCTGCGTTTGTGCATCAATTCTTGTGTGAAGAATTGATTATAATTGGTGTTCAATTCCAACATTTGGTATCCAGAGCTCCGGTTCTGATCTTGGAGTAGTTTCTTGAAGAAGATTTTGAAGTGTACGTGAAGCAAACATGTCTACCACTCATCCAAATGGTCATTTCCCCATGAATCTTCCAATCTTGACTGGAAACAAGAACTATGATAACTGTGTGAAACAAATGATGGTAGTGTTTCTTTATCAAGATATGTGGGGCATTGTGACTGAAGGAGTACATGTGCTTGGTGCTCGTGCTTCTGAGGAAGATAAAGAATCAAACAAAGAGTTAAAGAGGGATTATAAAGCTTTGTTCATCATACATCAATGTGTAGATCCTGACAACTTTGAAAAGGTTGGTGATTGTGAAAGTTCAAAGGAAGCTTGGGATATCTTGGCTCAATCTTTTGGTGGTGCTGAACAAGTGAAAGAGGTAAAGCTTCAAACTTACAAAAGACAATTTGATTTGATTCAAATGGAAGAAAGTGAAACTGTTAGTGATTACTTTACAAAAGTAATAAAACTAGTGAATCAAATCAAGAATTGTGGTGAAGTGATTGAAGCAAAATTTGTTGTTTCAAAGATTTTGAGATCTTTGACACCAAGATTTGATCATGTGGTAGCTACCATTGAAACATCCAAGAGGATAAGTGAAATTTCCAAAGAGGAACTACTGGGCACATTAGAGTCAAATGAATAAAGAATGAAAGAGCTGCAGGCAAGACTAAAGCAGAAGTAGCACTGCAAGCTCAACCAAATAAAGAAAAAAGAACAAGGGAAAGTGGAATGGAAACAAAGGCAGAGGTGGCTACAACAACAATGGTGCAAAGAATTCTCAAAGTGAAAGTTCAAATACTCAAAAATCCAATAATAATCATGGAAATTCTAGAGGTGGTAGTGGTGGATATAAAGGGTTTGATAAGAGTAACTTACAATGTTACAATTGTCAAAAATATGGTCACTTTGCTGATGAATGCTATGGAGAGAAGAAAGAGCCAGAAAACAATGCCAGACTTGCTAAGCAAGAAAGTGAAGATGTGATGTTAATGGTGACTACAAATGAAGAGGCTAAGTTCAATGATCAGTGGTATTTGGACTCAGGGTGTTCATCACATATGACTGGCAGAAGGGATTAGTTTGTAAGCATCAACAAATCAATGAAGAGCAAAGTGAAATTTGGAAATGATAGTACATTAGCAGCTGAAGGAGTTGGAGATGTCTTGATCATGAGGAAAGATGGTAAGCAATCTCTAATCTCAAATGTACTATACATTCCTGGTATGAAAAGTAATCTACTTAGTATTGGTCAGTTAATCGAGAAGAATTACAAAGTGGTAATTGAAGATAGATTGATGAAGTTGACTGATGCAAATGGTAGATTAATTTTAAAGGCTCCAATGTCACAGAACATGACTTTTAAAATTGAGTTAGATGTGTTAGAGCATAGATGTTTGGCTACTGCAGCTAGTAAAGATGAATGGCTATTCACTACAGGTTAGGCCACTTGAATTTCAATGATATGTGTGACTTGCAAAAGAAGCAACTGGTGTATGGTTTGCCAGAAATTGAAATTCCAAAATAAGTATGTGAAGAATGTGTCCAGTCAAAGCAACATAGAAATAGATTTAGTAAAGAGGTTAAGAGTAAAACCAAAGCTATTCTTGAAGTGGTGTATTATGATGTATGTGGCCCTATACAGGTTGAATCCATTGGAGGAAACAAGTACTTTGTCACATTCATAGATGATTTTAGCAGAAAATTATGGACTTACTTGATTAAGAAGAAAAGTGATGTGCTTGATGTGTTTATCAAATATAAGTCCATGGTTGAAAGACAAAGTGGTCACAAGTTGAAGACATTAAGAACATATGGTGGTGGTGAGTATGTGTCAAATGAGTTTGATGCATTGTGTGAGAAAGAAGGGATAGTACATGAAGTGGTACCACCATATACACCTCAGCAAAATGGAACTGCAGAAAGAAAGAATAGAACCATTATGAACATGGTAAGGAGTATGTTAAATGGAAAGCATTTACCTAAGGAGTTATGGGGTGAAGCTGTGTCTACTGCAACATACATCCTAAACAGATGTCCAACTAAGAAATTAGAAGGAATCACACCAGAAGAGTGCTGGTCAGGAATCAAGCCTAGCTTGAGTCATTTAAAGGTGTTTGGATCTATTGCACATAGACATGTGCCAGATCAGTTGAGAAGAAAACTGGATGATAAGTCAAGTCAAATGGTGTTGGTTGGCTATCATTCAACTGGAGGTTACAAATTGCTTGATCCTGTGACAAAACAAATTGTAATCAGTAGAGATGTGATAGTGGATGAGCTTAAGGAATGAGATTGGAATGATAGTGTCAAGAAGAGTTCACATAGAGTATGGTTTGAAGATTCAAGCAGTGAAACTGAAGTTCAAACCATGCCTCAAACAAACAGACCACAGAGAATAAGAGCTATACCAGCAAGGTTACAAGAATGTGAAGTAACATCAGATAATCTAGTGAATGATGAAGGTGATATAGTGCACTATGCCTTCCTTGCTAATACTAAACCAGTTAGTGTGTTTGAAGCATTAAACAATCCAAAATGGATTGATGCTATGACTGAAGAGCTGACTTCTATTGAGAAAAATGACACATGGTCCCTTGTTGACTTACCACATGGAAAGAAAGCAATTGATGTGAAATAGGTGTTCAAAGTGAAAGTGAACACACAAGGTGAAGTAACAAGGTATAAGGCAAGACTGGTGGCTAGAGGGTTTCTTCAGAAAGAAGGAATTGATTTTGATGAAGTGTTTGCACCAGTAGCTAGAATTGAAACCATAAGGTTAGTTGTTGGTTTGGCAAATTCAAACAATTGGCCTATGTATCAAATGGATGTAAAGTGTGCTTTTCTGAATGGTCCTTTAACTGAAGAAGTGTATGTGACACAACCAACAGGATTTGAAGTGGATAATCAGAAAGACAAAGTGTATAGATTGCATAAAGCATTATATAGGCTCAAGCAAGCTCCAAGAGCTTGGAATAATAAAATTGACAGTTTCTTAAGTGATATAAAATTTGTGAAGTGCACTACTGAACATGAAGTATATGTGAGAAGATCAAGCAGCAATAACTTGATAATTTTGTGTCTCTATGTAGATGATCTACTCATCACTGGTAGAAATGTGAAAGAGATAAGTGACTTCAAACTTGAGCTCATGAGAGAATTTGAAATGACAGACTTAGGTCACATTTCATATTTTCTAGGAATTGAATTCTACAAGAGTAGTAGAGGATTGCTTATGCATCAAAGAAGATATGCAAGTGAAGTATTGAAGAGGTTTGAAATGGATAATTGCAATCATGCAATAACTCCATCAGAACCTAGACTACAATTGTCAAAGAGTGAAGAAGAGGCTGAAGTGGATCCAACACAGTACAGAAGACTCATTGGTTCACTAAGGTATTTGTGCAATACCAGGCCTGATCTTGCATATAGTGTAGGCATTGTAAGTAGGTTTATGCAAAAGCCTAAACTCTCTCACTTAGCTGCAGTGAAGAGAATTCTGAGATATATCAGAGGTACTATGGATTATGGCATCTTGTTTCCAAGTACAGACAAGGGAAAACAATGCAAGTTAATTGCATACACTGATTCAAGTTGGTGTGGAGACATTGAAGATAGGAAATCCACTGCATGGTATGTGTTTCTCTTAGGTGGTGCACCTATAGCTTGGAGTTCAAAGAAGGAATCAGTGGTTGCTCTATCCTCATGTGAGGCTGAATACATATCAGCTCCATTGTGTGCTTGTCAAGCCATATGGCTGGCAAATCTGATTGAAGAGATAATGGGAGAAGATCATGGTGCAGCGAAGATGAGGATAGACAACATCTCAGCAATAAACTTGGCTAAGAATCTTGTGGCACATGGTAAAAGCAAGCATATAGAAATGAGATTTCATTATCTCAGAGAACAAGTGAGCAATGGTAGAATTTTTGTAGAGCATTGCAGGAGTGAAGACCAGCTTGCTGATATCATGACCAAGGCAGTTCAAACTGAAGTGTTTAAGAGAATAAGGAGCATAATGAGCTTGAATCCATTGGCAACTATGAATTAGGTGGTGTGTTAAGTGTAATTCAAAATTGCCAGATTGTTGTTGTAATAGAAGCAAAAATGGGTTCAAAAGTAAAAGGATTCAGAAGCAAAAGTGTTCAGAGGCTAAATGGGTTCAGAACCAAAAGGGTTCAGATGCTAAATTTTCTGTTTTGTGAAAGTTAGTTTGTTTGTTTGTTGGTTGTTGCTTAGCTATCAAGTAACAGAAATGTTTGTTAGTTTAGAGTTAGTTAGTTAGTTACTAGCTATGTGTGAGTGATTGCTCAAGTGTCAAGCAATCCTATAAATACTAAGTATATGTGCATTAGTGATTGTAATATCTTTTTGGCCCATTAGTGGAAGAATAAAAAATTCTCTCTTTCTCTTATCATCTTCTTCATTAAACTGAGTGTGTGTGTGTGAGAGAGATTCATCTTTGAATCTCCATTGTTGAGTGCTTCACAAAAATCAGTGTGTGTAGCTGCGTTTGTGCATCAATTCTTATGTGAAGAATTAATTATAATTGGTGTTCAATTCCAACAATAAGTGCCACCATTTGAAACCAATATTTCCAATTTGCCACCATTTGAAAATTAATTCCCCAAATGGCACACTTTGGTCAAAGTTTGACTAATTTTTTTTTGTCTTATATATTTATGCCACACCATGTGGAGGAATTGTAAAGAATTTTTTTTTTTGTTATTTTTTTACTTTTATCTTCCACACCAAGCGGCAGAATTCTTATTTTTTCCTCGTTGTTTTTGTTTTATTAACTTCATAGGCCTGTCTAACATGTAATCTTTGTCGTTGTGCCTAACCAAATATTTCTTGTTGAAACTAATACTGCTTCTATCGCTTACTTATGCAGGAAGAAATCTCTACTTGTATAGTGTTCCTTGTAAGCTAGTGTATTGCAGTTATCATGCACACACCTTAGGCTAACTAAGTCCTTAGATAGTTAGTTAGTTTGTTACTTTGGCAGTTAGAGTTTGTTAGAGAATAAAACTATTATATAAGCTTCTTGTAATAGATTCTATCAATCATCAATAACAGAATCATTTTCTTCTCCAATATGAGTTTCATTTTCTCTTCTTTCTTCACCATCATTGTTAACTTCATGATGGTATCAGAGCTCTTCTGAGCTCTGCTGCGCATCGCCGTTAGACATGGTTCGTGGTGCTAACACCACCGTTGCAGGTGGTTCTGCAACCACCGTGCTTCCTCTTGATCCGTCCAATAATCCTAATGACGTCTATTACGTTCATGCTTCCGATGGTCCCAACACCGTTTCGGTTAAGCCAGTTCTCAATTACTCCAATTATCAGGTTTGGGCGCGATCTATGCGTCGAGCACTTGGCGCCAAGAACAAGTTTGAATTTGTGGATGGTTCCATTGCTGTTCCGATAGAGTTTGATCCGAATTTCAACGCATGGAACCGGTGCAACATGTTAGTTCATACGTGGATTCTCAATTCAGTGGAAGATTCAATCGCTCAAAGCCTCATTTTCCTTGAAAATGCAGTGGATGTGTGGAACGAGCTTAAAGAACGCTTCAATCAAGGTGATTACATACGTATCTCTGAATTGCAAGGTGAAATCTTCACTCTTAAGCAAGGTTCTAGGTCTGCTTCTGAATTCTTTACTCTCTTGAAATCGTTATGGGAAGAACTTGAAGCTTTTGCCAATTCCTGTTTGTTCTTGTCCAATGAAATGTGTTTGTAATTCTGGTATTAGCAATGCTAGGCATCAGCATGAAATCACTAGATCAATTCGTTTTCTTACCGGTTTGAATGACCAATTCGATCCTGTGCGTGCTCAAATTTTACTCATGCATCCTTTGCCAACTCTTAACAAGATTTTTTCTATGGTACTTCAACATGAAAGACAGTACAATTCTACACACTTAGTCCTTGATGATTCCAAAGCATTGATTAATGCTAGTGATGGTAGAAGAGGACTAGGTCGTGGACGTGTTAGTGGCTATTATGGTGGTTCCAGCCAGCAAAATGGACGTAGTAGTTATAATTCTGGACAAGGCAATAGATCAAACAGCTTCAGTGCAAACTCAAAAGAGTGCTCATTATGTGGCAAAACCAATCATGTGGTTGAAAATTGTTATAGAAAGCATGGATTTCCACCTCATTATGGTAGGAATTATGCTGCAGCTAACAATGCTTCACTTGAACCATTAGAATAGAGATTGGATGATACAGATACTCGAAGTGTTAAAGGAACTGGTCATGATTCATTTGCTCTTACCAAGGATCAGTACTCCCAACTTGTTAATTTGCTTCAATCATCCAATGCAGGGAGTTCTTCTGCTTCCTCTAGCAAGGTGAACATAGCTAGTGGTCATGTCACCTCAGGTATTACCAACCTAGCTTATGCTCTCAATAGTGCTTCTCATAATTCATGGATTGTTGATTCTGGTGCTAGTGACCATATTTGTTCTTCCATGAAATTTTTTAGCTCATATGCTCCTATTACTCCTATATCAGTGAGATTGCCAAATGGAAATATCTCTTTAGCTAAGTATGCTGGGACTGTTGAATTTTCACCTGGCTTTCTTGTGACACAAGTTTTGTATATGCCAGATTTTAATTTGAATTTGATTTATGTTCCTAAACTTTGTGTTGATAATCAGTTCATAGTTAACTTCAATAATGAAAAATGTTTGATACAGGACAGGAAGACTTTGAAGATGATTGGTTTGGCTGAGCTAGTGGAGGGATTGTATTACCTAAACCTGCCCAAAGCTTCAACCATTGCTTCATCCCAGCCTGTTTCCACTACTCGTATTCCTCAAGCTGCCTTATGGCATTTTAGATTAGGCCATCTTTCCAATACTAGATTGATGGATATTAATAAGCAATTTCCTTTTGTAAACATTGATCATAATTCTGTATGTGATATTTGCCATTATGCAAAACACAGAAAATTAAAATTTTCTCTTAGTACAAATAAAGCTAATCAATGTTATGAGTTGTTTCATTTTGATATCTGGGGTCCTATCTCTACTCCTTCTATTCATGGTCACACATATTTCTTAACAGCTGTTGATGACTTTAGTAGATTTACTTGGGTTATGTTGTGTAAAGCTAAGTCTGAAGTCACTCATCTTGTTCAACAATTCATTATAATGATTGAAAACCAATTTAATTGCCATGTCAAAACTGTTAGGAGTGACAATGGTCCTGAATTTCTTATGCCTGATTTTTATGCCTCTAAAGGCATTTTACACCAGACCAATTGTGTGGAAACTCCACAACAAAATGGTCGTGTAGAGAGAAAGCACCAACACATTCTTAATGTTGGGAGAGCTCTCCTCTATCAGTCCAAACTTCCAAAACAGTTTTGGTCTTATGCTGTTTTGCAAGCTACTTACATCATCAATAGGATACCTAGTCCCTTGTTACAAAATAAATCTCCTTATTTTCTTAGATTTGGGTGTGACCCTGATTTGAATGACTTAAAAGTCTTTGGTTCTCTATGTTTTGCCTCTACCATTCAGAATCATAGAACTAAGTTGGATGTGAGAGCTAGAAAGTCTGTTTACTTAGGACACAAGCAAGGTGTCAAAGGTTCAGTTTTGTATGACTTGAATACCAAATCTGTTTTTATCTCACGAAATGTAACCTTCCATGAACACATTTTGCCATATCAAACCAACTCTCCAACCTTACATTGGGAATACCATTCATCCAACCCTACTGGTCTTGAACAATCTCACATTGTGCCTCTTCTAGCCTCTGATGAGCTTATCATTGACACTGACCCTTCCATTTCTATTTCCACTCCACCTCATTCTCCTCCTAACATTGAATCCACCTCTAACACTAACCCTCACATCATTGTTGAAACTAACCCACCATCTGTCAGAAAATCCACTAGACCTACACATAAACCTACACATCTCTCTGACTATATTTGCAATCTCTCTACAAATTCAGTGCAACATTCATCTACAGGTATCACTCCTTATCCTATCTCACATTATCATTCTTGTGCTAACTTGTCTACTTCACATAGCAAATTTGCTTTATCCATAACTGCTGATGAGGAACCAACCACTTACAATCAAGCTAGTATGCATGATTGTTGGATACAAGCCATGAATACTGAGTTACAAGCCTTAACACAGAATAAAACATGGGTTTTTGTTGATCTTCCTCCCAACACTAAACCCATAGGCAGTAGATGGGTGTACAAAGTCAAGCATAAAGCAGATGGAACAATAGAAAGGTACAAGGCAAGGCTTGTTGCTAAGGGTTATAATCAGGTTGAGGGAATTGATTTCTTTGAAACCTTTTCTCCAGTTGCTAAGATTACTACAGTAAGGACCCTCTTTGCTTTGGCTGCTATTAATTCCTGGCATTTACACCAGTTGGATGTTAACAATGCCTTCTTGCATGAAGATTTGCAAGAAGATGTGTATATGACTATTCCACAAGGTGTTCAGCATCATAAGCCTAATCAAGTTTGCAAACTCTTAAAATCTCTATATGGCTTGAAACAAGCTAGTAGAAAGTGGTATGAGAAATTGACTAGTGTTTTACTTGATCAAGGTTATCATCAATCACTCTCAGACCATTCCTTATTCACTCTGCAAAATGGTTCTAGTTTCACAGCTTTATTGGTATATGTTGATGATATCATACTAGCTGGTAACTCTCTTGAGGAATTTGATCGTGTTAAGCAGATTTTGGATACACAGTTCAAAATCAAAGACCTTGGCCAACTCAAATATTTCTTAGGCATTGAAGTGGCACACTCCAAAGAGGGAGTTACCATTTGTCAAATGAAGTATTATCTTGATTTACTACATGACACAGGCTTACTTGGAGCCAAACCAGCTACTACACCCATTGATACTTCTATTAAGCTTCATCAAGATTCTTCACCTCCTTATGAAGATATAGCTGGTTATAGAAGATTGGTTGGCAAGCTATTATATTTGACCACTACTAGGCCAGACATAGCCTTTGTCACTCAACAACTAAGTCAATTTCTCTCAACACCTACTCAAGTTGATTAAGACACTGCTTGCAGAGTGGTGAGGTATCTCAAAACTTCACCAGGTCGAGGATTATTGTTTAGAAGAGATGCAAAACTCCAACTTTTAGGGTTTACTGATGCTGATTGGGCTGGTTGTATGGACACTAGAAGATCTACTTCAGGGTATTGCTTCTTTCTTGGTTCATCCTTGATATCTTGGAGAGCTAAGAAACAACATACAGTCTCTAGAAGCTCTTCTGAGGCTGAGTATCGGGCATTATCCTTTGCTTCATGTGAGTTGTAGTGGCTGGTGTATTTACTAGCTGACTTGAATATCAAATGTGTCAAACCTCCAGTCCTCTATTGCGATAATCAAAGTGCAATTCACATAGCTGCTAACCCTGTCTTCCATGAACGCACGAAACATCTAGAAATAGATTGTCATTTTGTGCGAGAAAAGCTTCAGCAAAAGGTCTTCAAACTTCTGCCTATACACACCAAGTCACAGATAGCAGACTTCTTCACCAAGGTGTTACCTCCCAAGGCTTTTCTTTCATTCATTCCCAAGCTTCACATGTTAGACATCTTCCATGCTTAGCTTGCGGGAGGGTGTTGAAACTAATACTGCTTCTATCGCTTACTTATGCAGGAAGAAATCTCTACTTGTATAGTGTTCCTTGTAAGCTAGTGTATTGCAGTTATCATGCAAACACCTTAGGCTAACTAAGTCCGTAGATAGTTAGTTAGTTTGTTACTTTGGCAGTTAGAGTTTGTTAGAGAATAAAGCTATTATATAAGCTTCTTGTAATAGATTCTATCAATCATCAATAACAGAATCATTTTCTTCTCCAATATGAGTTTCATTTTCTCTTCTTTCTTCACCATCATTGTTAACTTCATGATTTCTCCATATAAATTTTTCTATCATAGTTTGGGTTGGGTGGGTTATGTTCCGTGTATCCATATGTAGATTGTTTCTTTAACAATTCTAT
The DNA here is from genome assembly GCA_951799995.1 of Trifolium subterraneum. Taxonomy (NCBI): domain Eukaryota; kingdom Viridiplantae; phylum Streptophyta; class Magnoliopsida; order Fabales; family Fabaceae; genus Trifolium; species Trifolium subterraneum. The sequence continues at coordinate 42,279,708 of OX637468.1, forward strand.
TAGAGTCGTTAATTAGGGTAACTCATAGTCCTTGAGCCTAATTATACTCTCCTCTTAAACATTGATTAATTTTTTTTGGGCGATAAGTGTTTGTTATCGTATAGGATTCAAATTTTAACAGCGTAACATTCTACACAAGGTTTAGTAAAAAAAAAGAAAAGAAAAAAAGATTATAGAGAAGGTGTGTGATCAATGGTTGTTCTCGGAAAGGGGGTAAAATTGTAAAAGAACATTAAAACAACGAGAAGTAGTGTATGTTAAGAAAAACCGGGAGGTCTAGATAGTAACATTTCAATAAGCCCAATAAGCTTAAACCTCACTGTTAAGATTGCACCCAAACAAAAACCCGAAAGCCTCAAAGAAAGACTATATATACACAGAATCATTTTAGGGTTTGGGTCTCGGTTCCTGGGTCATACGCGCTGCTCGAAGACTCGTAGCTATGGGGAGAAGTAAGCATTTCTCAATCAAATGTTCTCTCAATTTCTCGTTTTTGATTTCATCTTATACATGATTCGATTATTTTCTGTTGTTATATTTTCAGTTGAAATGATTCATATTTCGTTATAAAAAATGCTTAGATTTGTTAGGTCATGTTGTTTATGTATGAATTGTTATAATAGTATTGATTAATGATTATTGATTTCAATTTTTAAGTTTAATTGGAATAGGTTCAGTTCAGTTATTATAATTTTGATTGTATTTGGATGATAGTAATGATGAATGATGTATGATGATTTAGGACCTGCAAGATGTTATCGTCAGATCAAGAACAAGCCATACCCAAAATCACGGTTTTGCCGTGGTGTTCCTGATCCTAAGATCAGAATTTATGATGTTGGAATGAAGAAGAAAGGTGTTGATGAGTTTCCTTTCTGTGTCCATCTTGTTAGTTGGGAGAAGGAAAATGTTTCTAGTGAAGCATTGGAAGCTGCACGTATCGCGTGTAACAAGTATATGTCGAAATTTGCTGGAAAGGATGCTTTCCATTTGAGGGTTAGAGTTCATCCTTTCCATGTTCTTAGGATTAACAAGATGCTTTCATGTGCTGGAGCTGATAGGCTTCAGACTGGTATGAGAGGAGCTTTCGGAAAGCCACTCGGTACTTGTGCTAGAGTTGCTATTGGTCAGGTTCTTCTTTCTGTCCGTTGTAAGGACACCAATAGCCATCATGCACAGGAGGCTCTCCGTCGTGCTAAGTTTAAGTTCCCTGGTCGTCAAAAGATCATCGTCAGCAGGAAGTGGTAAGTATTACTTCTGTTAACTCTATGTTTAATTTAACCCAATTGTGCTGTAAATACATGATTTGAATTTAAGAACTATATTTTATGTATCGTTTTGGTTTGCCATCATTGTATTTGAGCATTTGAATAATTTTTTTGTTCTGTTTTTTTTTTATCATAGGATATATATTTTTGCATTGGTTTAACAGTAATTTTATATGCTTGCTCAGGGGTTTCACCAAGTTTAACCGTGTTGATTACCTCAAGTACAAGTCAGAGAACAGAATTTTGCCTGATGGTGTGAATGCCAAGGTAATTGACGCCGCGTGTTGATCTACTTATACATATTTGAAATTTCATGGCACAGTTGTTTTCTTAATGTGCGATTTTTTGCAATTGACCTATTTTTTGAGTCATCAAATTTAGAAGTTTCTTGTGGTTTTGCAGCTTCTTGGGTGCCATGGACCTTTGGCTAACCGTCAACCTGGAAGAGCTTTCATTGATGCTAGTACTCCTACTGCTTAGGTGGTCTGTTATTCGGAAACAATTGTCTTTCACCAGAATAGTTTTGCATGATTACTTTTGAATTTCTTTTTGTTTTGCCTGTAATATTAAACCATGTGAGATTGTTTCCGGTTTTGCGAATTACTTTGAATGGATGGTTTTTAATTGTTTTAATCCGTTGCCTTTGTGGGTGTTGTTTGTTGTTTGATAGTTAAGTTGCTCCTTTGTTGTTCAGCTAACTTTGAGCCAGACATACAGGAGTATCTGTTTAATCTTTCTGTTACACCTTGAAATTTTAACCACATGAGTGTCGGCCAATTCCAGTCATTGTGTTGGTCTTGGTTGTTTGTGATGTAGCATAACATGTATACAATTGAGTCTAGTGTTTCAAGAAAATGTTATTTTGAATAATTTTTTGGTCACCTGAGTAAAAACCTTCCCAAAGCTTTTGACTCTAGGCAAGCTGGTGACCCGGACAGCGAAGACATCAACAATGATGTCAAAATTTCCTAAAGCTTAAATAATGCTACTGAAACCCTTCTTTCTTCATCATCTTACTTGCACTCACCTCATTGTCCCATTGTATGTATGTAATTACATCACTCACACTCACCTCTTATTCATACAGCTATGAACATGTATGAATACGAGCCATCAAAATTGAGGCAGGAGATTAATTGATAAGCTTTGTAGGATTTTTTAAGCTGTTGTGCATGATAAACAGATTTTCCGGGCGGAGTATCTCTGTTGCACTGATGACAAACAAACTTTGAATTTAACCCTCACAACAATCAATTTAGTTATTATGGACTCTCCTATCTTGTCTTTGAACTTTTCTAAAGTATATGGGGTAAAACTTAGCAGATTTTATAGCTTTGAAAATAAAATTGTCTGTTTAAATTTTTTGATAAAAATGGGACTACTAATTATATTTACACAATCTTCGTGGCATTTTCATCTTTGCTCCTCAGAAACTGATTTATGACACGGTACAAAAGATAACACATATTTAGGAGAATGAATTCCCTTATGTGGGAATTTCTCATGTTATCTCATCTCATGCCACAATTTGAGAAACGGTGGATCAAAATGAGATGATAAATTTTTGGAAGAACATAAACAAATTTCACAATATTTTGAGGACATGAACACGTAGTTTTAATCTTTGAAATTGTTAAGTTAAATAATTTTTTAGCTTGGCCTTGAATTGAAACAAAAATTTAAGATTTTTCGTTTGATTTTCGCCATTGAAATATCAAACTCTCAATTTTGTTAGCATATTTCCCTTAATTTTTAAAGTTGATTTATTGATTTTCATCTGGTAAAGATAAAAAAACTCACAAATTGTTTTGTATATTTCTACTCACAATTTCACAAAAACTATGGGTTTTAGACTTTTAGTATAGTGGTGAGAGGTTTAAGTAGGATGTATGAGATCATAGGTTTGATCCATATTGATTCCATCCTGAAAAGAAAAAAATAAATATTGATCTAATTGGCAAAATAAATAGATTAACCACATAGTATTCACAAAATAATATTTTGAATTTTTTTGTCCCTGCCACGTCTTGGCAAACAAAGTAGGTTGATGGGCAAGCCTCTTCTAGCCGCAATGGTGTGGGGCGTCAGAGGTTGTTGCCCCATCACCAACTCGAAGGGGCTGAAGTTCGACGCAGAGCTTTTTGGTTGTTAATTTATAGCAGCATTGAGCAACATCTAACAGCTCCAGTCCTTCTGGTTGGTTTGCTTGCACTAAAGTGCCTTAAGTAGCCCGCCCTCGAGGAGTCCAAGTAGTATAATGGTTAGAAATTTCACCCTTAATGCAGATAAGTGGGATGACGGGAGTTCGAACCCCGATTTCCTACATATATAATGCAATGTCCCTGCCAATTGAGCTAAACTGAGAGACAACACAATATTGATCTAATTCAAAAAAATATATAGATTAACCACATATTTGTAATCACAAAACAATATTTTGATCTAATTGAAAAAATAAATAGATTAACCACATATTTGTATTCATTTTTGAGATAACCAAAAAAGATTCCAAAGACCTAAAATCTATTTTTTTTTTTATAATTAATCCTAAATCTAATTTTTGTATGTTTGAAGTTTGGTTAATTAAGATTGATTTTAAGTTGAAATTAGGATTATAGCTTTTTCTCTAAACAAATAGATTTATTTTTTAATTCATTTTCACTACTCCAAACATAAATTATTTTGTAAAAAATTTACTTTTAACTAAAATCAATTTTTAATTAAAAAAAAATAAGGTCATTTTTTTTACATATTCTTCTCTTGTGGACTTATGAAATGTTGTTCCTTCCTGCGTAGCGTTGTATTACTAAATTCTCAATTCTCGCTCTTTCTCTCTGAAAGATGACAATGACACAAAACTCTCAATTAAATTAAACCATTTTTTTGTAACAAACGGGTCGACCCGACCACAATTTCAATCAACGGTGGTCATAGCGGTGGTTTCCATCGCAGATCGGAAAAATGCAAATGTCAAGAACAAAATGCAGCAATTGTTCACAAAGAATCACTCAACTCCAACAACTTTTCTTCCGTCAACCATTCACTTCTTCATCACCACCACCACTTCACCACTCTTTACTATCCACACCTCACCCTAAATCAACCCTCTCCTCCTTTCTCAACTCATCGCCGGTTTTCTTCCCTACCGCCGGTCGTATCGGTGCTTCTAGATTCTTCTCTTCAAAGCCATCGAACCTTGGATTCAATGCTAAGAAGGTTCTGGAAAAACCTACTGCTGCTTTAACATCTGCTTTCTCTCGTTATCGTGAGGCTATGGTTTTGCAACTTGAGGCTTTTTTCAAAAGGAATCAACTTTTTTTGTTTGGTGCTGCTGGAGTTGTTTTGTGTGCTGTTTTATGGAGGATTCTGTTTGGTATTGCTAATACTTTTGTTGTTCTTTCTGAAGGCATGGCTAAGTATGGTTTTCTTGCACTTTCATCTGCTATTGTTGCTTTTACCGTAAGTTCCTTTTCTTCATTTGTTGCTTTTGTCATTTCCAATTTGATTAATTGAATGCAAATTTGTAGATTATACACTAGGCTATACACTAGTTCTGATTATAGATTATGACCCTATTTGGATAGATAGCTTAATAATGCTATACACTAGTTTCTGATTATAGATAATGATCCTGTTTAGATAAACAACTTGTAGTATAATGTACATGATCAGTCTCTGCAGTTGCTCGTGAAGGATACATTGGTTTACCCAAAAAAACTGTTTTCATAAGCTATCCTTGAGAACTTGTGGAAATAAGCTGAAAACAATTTATGGACATGTCATGAGCCGTTTTCATAAGTTTTTCCAAATGTCTCAAGTGTTTATGTCAATAGTTTAGTTCAAATACGACAATCCAAACCGGCTTTACGACTTTTTATGTGAATCGTGATAATATCTAGTTCAATAATGTTTTATTGGATTGGGATGAAAATTGTGAATTTTCCTTTTCAATTGTATGCAGAATGCTTCAGGTGGAACCTGTCATTAGTGAATTATGCATTGATATATGGATACTTGTCTAATAATTTTATTTTGTAACATATTTAAGGGTTTGTATATCCGCTCAAGGTTCACAATCAATCCTGATAAAGTTTATAGAATGGCCATGACAAGACTTAACACATCTGCTCAGATTCTTGAAGTCATGGGTGCCCCTCTTACAGGAACTGATTTAAGAGCCTATGTGATGTCAGGGGGTGGCCTTACATTAAAGAAAATCAAGCCAAGTATTAGGAGCCGACGTTGTTTTCTCATTTTCCCCATAAAAGGTTCCGAGAGAAAGGGTCTAGTCAATGTTGAAGTCAAGAAAAAGCAGGGCAAGGTAAATCAAGTCCCCTCTCGTTTATATCATTAATCACTTCATAGAATTTGTGTTTTACATTGAGATTTGTTGCATCTCATATTCTGCCTCAACAGCATCTTTTCATTCCGCGTCAAATTCTATTAACATTGTATAAACCATGTACATTTTGTTTTATCCATGTCATGGGATTTCTTAGCTATCCCCAAGTTTGTTTTCTTGGAAGCATTCATATCTGGTGAGTGGTTCTTCCAACTTTATCAGTATGATATGCCTTTCCAGATTTATGTCCTCCTAAGTCCTAATGCTTAAAATAACATCAGATTGTGTTTAGTCTACAAATGGTGGTGAGTAATAAACTCCCTAACCCAGGATATATGTAAGCATTTAAATGGAAACATACCGAATATCATGATCTGACCATGTACAGTGTTTTATTATTGTTGTATGCTACTTAAATTATGGTTTACTCCCATTGCAAAACTTGGCTTGACTGGGTGGGGTGGGTTCTGCCTGTGATGGAAATATGCAATCCATGTTCCTTTTGGCACATTTCATTGGAACATATTGCCCACATTTGAAGGAGGTTCCTACGACATTGCAGCTGATATGAGCTAAATTAGAGGTTTAACTTCTATTTGGTGTAAATCACATGGTTTTCATAATTAACCATCTATGCCAAAAGCTTAGGTAAAAGCATGTAACGGGGCTCACATAAGGTTCATTTGAACTTGAAACATGGACATTCAATGCACATGCCTAGCCGCCTACAATGCCTAGCGTTGAAATTCACATTTTTATTTAAGGAACAGGGGGAAAAAGAGGGCAAACTCTTCACTACAGTCATTTTGAGGCTTTGATACCATGCCATGACCATGATACAACTATTGTTGGTTGAGACTTGAGATAACATGAATGATTTTATATCTTACAGTTTTGTTTAACAACATTTCTCTAACATATATGATGAGCGACTCGTTGGTCACTAGGTCAATGGATCACTGGTTGAACCAGTGAGTCACATGAATTAGTAATTATTGTGATTTCATAGTTCTAATATGGAACATTATTTATAAGTTTTAGTTTTTAAGAGAATAAATAACCACCTAACAAAATTAATAATTCTTAATAACTTTTGTAATTTCATTGGAATAACATAATTTTGTTTGCAATTATATTCTGATATTGCAAACTTGTACAAATATTCAAAAAACAAAATTTAAGCTGGTTTGGTCACTAATTCAACCACAAAAACCACCGAGTCAAATTGGTTTTCACCAGTATTAGAATTTGAGAGGCCTATACTCAACCACAAAAGCTAGCTTGAGAGTTGAGGTTTGCACTACTTTATAAAGGCTATCTTTGCTATATCTCTAGCCAATGTGGGACTTCTAACACACCCCCTCACGCCCAGCACTATTGGGCTTGGTGCGTGGAATCAACAACAATGGGTGGCCCAAATATGGGAGGTCTCCACAACAATCAACAAATGGATCTAGGATAGGCTCTGATACCATATTAGAATTTGAGAGGCCTATACTCAACCACAAAAGCTAGCTTGAGAGTTGAGGTTTGCACTACTTTATAAAGGCTATCTTTGCCATATCTCTAGCCAATGTGGGACTTCTAATACACCCCCTCACGCCCAGCACTATTGGGCTTGGTGCGTGGGAATCAACAACAATGGGTGGCCCAAATATGGGAGGTCTCCACAACAAACAACAAATGGATCTAGGATAGGCTCTGATACCATATTAGAATTTGAGAGGCCTATACTCAACCACAAAAGCTAGCTTGAGAGTTGAGGTTTGCACTACTTTATAAAGGCTATCTTTGCTATATCTCTAGCCAATGTGGGACTTCTAACACACCCCCTCACGCCCAGCACTATTGGGCTTGGTGCGTGGAATCAACAACAATGGGTGGCCCAAATATGGGAGGTCTCCACAACAATCAACAAATGGATCTAGGATAGGCTCTGATACCATGTCAAAATAACCGATTGTCCCAAAAGCTTAAGCTTTTGGGATAATCGGTTATTTGACATGGTATCAGAGTCTCTATGACTAAGTGGTCTAGAGTTCGATCGCCGCTCCCCTCACTTTCTAATTAAAAGTGGAATTTAAGCATATGGTAGGTGAGCCAATGCATTATCCACGCTTCAAGCCCAAGTGGGCTCTTGCGTGAGGGGGCGTGTTAGAAATAATATAAAATCATTGATGTAGCCTTTCCTAAAAGCTTAAGCTTTTGGGACAATCGGTTATTTTGACAACCAGTTTAGAAGCATTTTCGATCTGAACAGTGACTCAGATCAGTTATGTGACTGGTTTTCCAGGCGGTCTAGGCTGATTTATATAACACTTCCGAGGGATTGAGATACTTTCCTTTGATGACTTTTTTTTATTAGTGGCTCATTTTCCTTGTTTGTTAAGGAGGATTCATTTTCCAATAAATAGAACTAGAGGAAAATTAAAGAAAATTGTTGGTAGAATTATTAGGAGAGATTTATTGTTAGGGTAAAGAATGAAAGTGACTTAAAGTAGTTAGGGTAGTTGGTTAATTAGAGGGAACGCCGTGTATGGATAAAGAAGGATAACAAATATAATTCTGTACGCTTGATACTGCGAGTGAAAGGAGAGCCCACGGGGAGACTTATATTCTTCCTTTTCTTTTAGTTTTTCAACAGTACACTTCCTTTTCTTTTGATTGTTTGTCTTTTCTCCACGTCAATTCTCTGGTTTCTGCATTTGACACTGGACTGATTTTGAGAAGGAAATTATTGGGTTGTTTGATCTATATAGCTGACCCCTCCCAGTAGGAAAATCTTTGACGGTGGTTGTTATTAAGGAGAATCCACATATCCTCTAAATCCCTTGTAATTTCCTCCTCCTCTCTTCATCTCTTTCTGTGTGTGTAAATATAACATAGGATAGGCAGAAGCTTCAGCTATGCAAAGAAATATTTATTGCAAGAGTAGTTATTTATTATGTGTGAAATATTAGCAAAAATGATTTCCAGAGGAAAAGAAATGTATAATGCTGAGGGGAAATTTATGCTTCAAGGTTTGCTTACTTAGCCTTTGCTGTTATTTTCATATGCAGTATGATATGAAACTGCTAGCTGTTGATGTTCCCATGGCTTCGGGCCCAGACCAGCGTTTGTATCTGATTGGAAATGAAGAAGAGTACAGGGTTGGTGGGGGACTGATATCTGATCTAAGAGACCCTGTGGTGAAAGCAATGGCCGCAACCAAAGAATTTGATGATCTTGATGAGATTGAAGAAGAGGAGGATGCTGAAAGAGAACGTCAAGAGGCTGAAAGAAAGCACCGTGAAGAAATTGAAAAGATTGAAAATAGTGGTACCCAACAATAAATCATCGATGATTACAGGAGTTGTTTTGTTGTTTTTAACACATTAGTTTTGTACCAATTTGAGTTTTTGCCAAGGCTTACAGTACCTTGTAACACAAATTGCTGAGTTTATCTGAACCAAAGTTGATAAAATAAAGATCACAGACATCGACATACATCGGAATGGACTCAGCGTTTGTTGGTTTCGATGTTGCCTTGTCTTGAGTGTACAATCCTTGTCTATTGTCTATGACATGGTTAAGCAGTGAGCAATAATACATGGGCAAATGCTGAATGTCAAGGACTGATTGGATAAATAAATTATTTTTTATAGCTTATAAAATGATAATTATCAGCTAACATGGTTTAATCTTTTCAAGTGTCACATCATGAAATCAACTTTTTGAGACATTATCCTTTCCAGGAAATATAAGCTAAGAGGAAAACAACTCCATGTTACATCTAATCACTAACAATGTAAAACTAAGGTTCTATTTACAAAATCCAAAAACAGAAAGTGTCAATTATGGTTAACGTTGTACATGATAAAATTAAGTGACATATATCCCACCTATATTATATGCCCAATTGATGACATTTGTGAGGAAGTATTTCTATTGGTTCTGTAACAGCCATGCCAACTACCTTCGTTCTTATATGAATAACTCATTATACAGTTGGCCCCATTATGGTCTGGTCCCTCACAAACCTAGCCAGTATGTCCAATTTTAAATTTTAAATGTCCTTCACACACATCCACACACACTTGGTTCATGTCCGCTCCTCGTCTTCTTATTCCTCTCTAGTCAAACCACATAGCTAAATCGATTACACATATCCGAGTTTAAATTCTGAATGGAACAATTATTGATTAGATTTTATTTATCTCTCGGTTAAACATTAAGTTATTAGAATCTCTTACTTTTGAGAACCAGAGGGTTGATGACAAAACTAACTAAGCATCAAATTATTTAAGTTAACCAATGGACTATATGTGTTGATAAATGATAGCAGTAGCTAGTTAACATAAATAAGTCTGTTTTTGACTTTTAAGCTGAACTCAGTCCTTCATAAATAACAGACTGTATATGGTTCTACAAGATAAGTCGGTGCAATATAATCACCATGTTGCGTTGGCCTCATGTTTTAATCCTCATGGGGGGACCACTGTGATGAATTTTGATGTTGAATATGAAATGAAAACACAATCATTGTCCACTTTTTGAATCTGTAATAACTAGTAATTAGTAACTATTCACTCCTTCATGAAAGGTTTCCAGCTACATTATGATTCATAACCATTGGTTGGGACAGTTGTAAGTTGTTCATGTAAGTTCTGACACACTCACTAGCCAGAGACTAAGAGTTTTACTATAGATAGAAATATAGTAATAGTTAAAATTTGAGTATTGTTGAATGCAATAATCATGGAGTGATAATGGGTTGGTTGGAGCCTTATTGATATGTCAATTCAAATCCTCATTCATGCGCCTGTACACTTTGTACTTCTTTCCATACTATTAGATTAGGTCCATGCACTGTACCTTCCTTTTATGCTGGACTAGTTTCAACAGTAATAGGTAAATATTAATACACTGGTACTAGTAGTAGTTAGTTAGATTAAAAACTTTGATGTTAAACTCCCTCTTTTTTTTATTGCTGTCATTATAGTTAAGATTAAGAATGATTCTTTTTTCTATGTGAATAATTTAGCCACCAACTTCAACGGTTCAATATCTTTTACAGACACCAACCTTTACTCTTAATGCTAATGTTTTTCAAGTCATCCAAGTGTTCAATGCAGTAAAGCTATAAGTCCTAATGTCCTATCATGACGCTTTATTTCGATGCGTAAATGGTAGATAATTGTGCTTTTGAACTTCATTTATTCTTGACCACAATGATATCATCTCCTTGCTCTTTTTTGTGATGTGATGCTTCACTCAATGATGTGTTCTTGATGTCCTAAAGCTGAATTTCATACCAAGGTAATTTCTCTCACTGCTGTCAAATTTTCAATTTGATTACTAACAGTCCCTAACTTGAAACATTTACTAGTAGTATGGTTTTTCTCAAGAAGCTTTTCCATTTCTAGTTACCTCTTTTGCTCATAGTTCATAGCTTTGCAGTCACCATAATTGTTTTTGGATCTTGATCCCTAAGTTTTTATCTCTGTGTGCGCGCATTTATATCTCGTGGCATTGTAACCTTTAATGAATTCTCTAATATGGATGACAGATAAATATTAATCAACAAGTTGTCTTTAATGAAATGCTTTTGATATGCTTTCTTTTAGTTATTTAGTGCAATAATTTTCGTTTGTTTAGTTACGTGTCGATTAAATTTGGTTCATCAAATAATTTTGAGTACTTCTAAATGATCTTTCTGCAGTATTCACTGACCAGGTATGGTGGCAAAAATGAGAAATCAACACCAATGATTTATATTGCTCTTTTTAAAATTAGGAGAATATAGTCCACTTTTGTTAAAGAATGCTTTTTCTTTATAAAGTACAAAGGAGAATCAAACTTTAGCTTTTTCTTTTTTAGTTCTATTTTTCATTGGATTCTCAATTATCACACTGCTTCTTTTTTTTTTGTTCTCCCTTCTTGGTTGTTTCTGAAACATATAAGCACTATTTAAGAGATGATTTCTTTATTTTTAATAAAAAGTGCACTTTAGTCCCTCAGAATTTAAAGTTCACAGCTAAACCTTTGGCTTTTTTCTTTATCTTTTTAAATGGTAGAGTCAGCATAACACTTCAAGCATTGAAATAATGAAAATGTCTAAACTTATTATGCATCTGACAGAAGGAACTCCCTTTCCTTACTTCAAAACCTGCTCAACTGTAAGCATTAATAAGATTGTCTATTTTAATTTATTTTATTTTTTGTTTCTAAGCAAAGCTGCAATAAATGATGTCATCTGCATGAACAAAACATTTCATACTAAAGTTGGTTTACATTGTTTGATACTAATTCTGTAAGATTACTAAATTCATAGTAAATTGTTTGTTCCTATCACTTTCATCATGTAAACTTACCAAACCATCACTATCGATAAATATCACTGATCATAGTCAAGGATTCTAGGACTGATTCATGCAATCATACTTAGATCATGAATTTTGTATATGTTAATGCTATACTTTTTCCTAGCTACATGACTAACTAAACAAACTTGTATCTTTCAAAAACCAAATCAGGAAAGGATGAAGAACAGTTAAGCTCAAAACTCGGAACAAAGCCTTGAGTTCTCACCAAACAAGACATGAAGTTGCAATTCTCTATTGTTGTTGCTCTTGTTCTATTAATCTCCCTACTCTCTCTATTTGGCTTGATTGTAACCGCTGCTGACTTGAACTCCGACCGACAAGCTCTATTAGAGTTTGCTTCTGCTGTCCCGCACGCTCCAAGGCTTAGCTGGAATGACTCTTCTTCAATTTGTACCTCATGGATTGGTGTTACTTGCAATTCAAACGGAACACGTGTCATAGGCATCCATCTTCCAGGAATCGGATTAACCGGTTCGATTCCTGAGAATACTATAGGAAAACTAGATGCTCTAAGAGTTCTAAGCCTTCATTCCAATGGTCTTGTAGGGAATCTTCCTTCTAACATCCTCTCAATTCCTTCCCTTCAATTTGCACACCTGCAGAAAAACAACTTCTCGGGTCTAATTCCTTCTTCTGTCTCTCCTAAACTAACTGCATTGGATATTTCCTTTAACTCCTTCTCTGGAAGTATACCACCTACATATCAGAATCTTAGAAGACTCACTTGGTTGTATATCCAAAACAATTCTATATCGGGAACTATTCCCGACTTCAACCTTCCAAGTCTCAAATACTTGAATTTGAGTAATAATAACTTGAATGGATCAATTCCAAATTCCATCAAAACATTCCCTTCTACTTCTTTTGTTGGAAACTCTCTCTTATGTGGTCCACCTCTTCTAAATGATTGTTCTTCAATCTCCCCGTCTCCATCTCCTTCCCCTGATTCCACACAAGACCAAAAAGCTAAGACCCCCCATAAGAAAAGCTTTGGCATAGCTGTTATACTTGCTCTAGTCATTGGAGGAATTGCATTCCTCTCGCTACTAGTTTTAGTGTTCTTTGTATGCTTCTTGAAAAAGAAAAACAATAAAAGAAGTGGCATACTTAAAGGAAAGGCTTCTTCTTGTGCTGGAAAGCCCGAAATTTCGAAGAGTTTCGGGAGCGGAGTGCAAGCTGCTGAAAAGAACAAGTTGTTTTTCTTTGAAGGTTCCTCTTATACCTTTGACCTTGAAGATTTACTAAAGGCTTCAGCTGAAGTTCTTGGAAAAGGAAGCTATGGTACAGCATACAAGGCTGTTTTGGAAGAGGGAGTGACAATGGTAGTTAAAAGGTTGAAGGAAGTTGTGGTAGGAAAGAAGGAATTTGAGCAACAGTTGGATATTGTTGGGAGAATCGGACGCCATCCCAATGTCATGCCCCTTAGAGCTTATTACTATTCCAAAGATGAGAAACTTTTGGTTTACAGTTACATGCCAGGAGGCAGCTTGTTTTTCTTGTTGCATGGTGAGTTTTTCTAACTTCTAATCTAGATGGCCCAATTTTCTATTTTGTGTTCGCACATGCACGCACATTCACCAATGTCATTTGTAATGCTACAATTAACCTGTTTGAATTGACGTATGTACATAAGTTTTTCTCAGCTTGTTTTCATAAGCTCTTCAGGATAGCTTATAAAAATAATTTATAGAAATAGGTTATATATAAGCACTTATATGATAGCATAATTCAATGACATACTATACTGCTATCAATTAACCAATTTGATTTTATTTCATCTTTTGTTATAGAAATAGGTTATATATAAGCACTTATATGATAAACACTTATGCTACAAGCTCTTTATTAAGTTGTTTATGCAAACAAGATCAATATTATCCTTGCCTAATTGTATTGTATCACTCCAAACAATAGGAAACAAAGGTGCAGCAAGAACACCATTTGATTGGGATTCAAGAGTGAAGATTGCACTTGGAACGGCTAAAGGAATTGCTTTCATTCACACTGAAGGAGGTCCAAAGTTTACACATGGCAACATCAAATCAACCAATATACTAATAACAGAAGAATTTGATAGCTGCATTTCTGATGTTGGGTTACCTCCTTTGATGAATGCACCAGCAACAATGTCTAGAACAAATGGATATAGAGCTCCAGAAGTAACCGATTCCAAAAAGATCACACAAAAATCCGATGTATACAGCTTCGGCGTGCTGCTACTCGAAATGTTAACAGGCAAGATTCCACTGAGATATCCTGGTTATGAAGACGTTGTCGATCTTCCAAGATGGGTTAGGTCTGTTGTGAGAGAAGAATGGACAGCTGAAGTATTTGATGAGGAACTTCTTAGAGGACAATATGTTGAAGAGGAAATGGTTCAGATGCTTCAGATTGCACTTGCATGTGTGGCTAAGACACCGGATACGAGGCCTAGAATGGATGAAGCTGTTAGAATGATTGAGGAAATCAAACATCCTGAGTTTAAGATCAGGACATCATCCGAGTCTGAATATTCTAATGTGCAGACACCATAAGTTAACTCACTCTTTTGCTTCTGTCAACAAATATCTTCAACCAATAAGCACATTTCTTTGTAAAATAGTACTGATCTTTGTAGTCATGTTGGTTGTTAAAGTTTTCATGTATCTTATTTGTTACCTTTTGAAATTTTTGACTAATTGTTGTTTAGTCAATGGAAATAATTCAAGTTTTAGTATGTATTGCAGACCACATAATCCTGTATCCTGTTGACTGATATTTTTGCCTTCTTCAATCTATGGATATGTATGATCTTGTAATTGAGTAATATCTAGATCATGGATATTATTGTGAATGAATGAAAATTTTGAAAGTCACAACTGCAACACAATACTCTCTCCGTTTTTGAATATAAGTAAAAAAAAATTGTTTGCCGTTCAAAATATATGTAAATCATATATATTTTTTATAAACTGAGGAGCAGCAAGGCTGCAGCAATAAAACTTCTCTGATTTGAGGTGCATTAGAAGGATGAATTTGAACACTAAAAGCTTTAAGAATTGAGAATTCACTCACAGATGGGGAAGATCTCTTCTTAGTGGAATTTCCTGCTATTGTAACTAAATTGATAGCAGTATGCCATTGAATTGACTTGTTGTGAAACCTCTTTTGACTTCTAACAAACCAGATGGAATTGATGACATTAATTTGAGAAGCCAATACCACAATTTTACATTGATCTGACCAACCTTTGTTGCAAATATTCCAAATATAAGAAGGTATGAGCTCAAATGAAAGCCCAATATGGATTCAAGCCAATGCCAAAGTCTAACAGCAAAAGAGCATTCAAAAAAGTTAGTCAAATAACAGTACCTCTTTATTTATAGATTTGCAATTTTGAACATGTGTGCATGCATATTTGTAAAATGTTAATTGGAGGCGACTCTTACTTACTTTGAGATGAGATACCTAAGCAAAGAACATCATACTAATAATTGGAAATTGAATTATTTAACTAGTTTGAGTATATTTTTTTGAGTGCTAACCACCAGTATCCGGTGACGGAGTTAGTCCAAAAATCTGAACAAAAACAAACACCGTACTACGACGGAACAATCAAAACACCGCACTACGACGGGATTAAAACAACACCAAATGAAACAATCTCAAATGTTACTTAAGTAACAGACATGAGTATTTTGGTAAATTCGTAGGGCACACAAGAGAATTAGGAGGGTCCCAAAAGTAAATGAAATGTATATGAAATGTATGGATGTAATAGAGCAGAGGGCACTAAATTGAGGGAACAAATCTTTTTTCATCAAAAATATAAAGCTGCAGGAAGTAACATAGCACCCTACCATTTATTAAAAAAAAAACATAGCACCCTACCAAAATATAAAATTTTGGAACACTAAAATAAAACTGTGTTAGTAAAAAAAATAAAACTGTATGAGTACTAGTTTTGACTTAATTTTTGTTCAAATATTAAAAATAAAGTGATATTTTTTTTTTGATAATAAATAAAGTGATATTTTTAAATTTGAAAATGATAATGAAAAATATTTTCTCAAATTAAATAGGCTCGATTCTTTAGGATAATTTCTTGTGCAATTATATAAAATAAAGTAAAACATATAAAATAGAACATATTCTACAAGTGACAATTTTTTCGTCACACGAGCTTAGCTCAATCAGTTGGTACAAACATCACTTTTTATATGCAGGATCGGGGTCTGAACCTCAACCGTAAACACTATACTTATTTATTTTAAGGTAGAATTTCTAACCACTAGTGTAACCGACAAAAAAAAGTGATAATTTTTTCTCTTTGGCTATCCTATACGTGTGATCTAGGAGGGAGGAGTACATGAGAATGCCATCTTGCAATACTCTTTTCATCATACTTCACTAAATTTGACAGCATTACTTTTTTCACATGGTTAGTATGAGTGGTACGAGACTTTGACAACTCACGTAAATGGAGTTTGAGTCCATACGAGAAAATCTAATTGAGAGAGAATTCGCTATTTGTGTCAACATCTTCTTTGATGGAGGAGATTAAGTCACTTATAAATAAGGTTCGAATTTGAGACACCCTGTTTATTTTAGATGAAAATTAAACGGTGAAAACTTTATATCTATAATATGATAAAAAAAAAAAAGAATGACGATGACTTGCATAAGCAAGCAACCCGCGGCAAACAAATCCTTTCCCGTGACCGGAGAAAATTCAGTAGAATCTCAACCGGTGGTCCGATCATAACTGTGGTTATTGGTGAGGATTGCCTATACTTTATCAAAATCCTTAAAAATAATCAAATCCTTAAAAAATTAGACTTGATCAAAATCCTTAAAAATAATCAAATGTAGTTATTGGTGAGGATTGCCTATACTTTATAAAAATGGTCCGATCATAACTTGATAGTAGGCGGTGCGACGAATCGTAGAGGAGACTCTGATACCATCTTAAAATTGAGAATTGAGACTCAACCTTATAAATCGGCTTGTAAGGCGAGGCATCTCGCAACTGCGAAACATCTTAACAAAACTCATGGAGAGAATCTCAATCCATGGACACCCATTTTATTCCATACATTGATCTTGATCACATGATAAAAGAAGAATATAGCATATAGTGAATTAGTGATGGATAGGTTTTAGAACATCTTGTTTTCACAATATTCTGTGACATATGTCATATCCTATATGGATCTACAGCTGGTTGCTTTTCACTTGTTTGATGCCAATCATTTCAATTTATGCTGAATTTATCCATATGAGATTATCTTAACAAAACAAAAAAATCCAAAAGATACTAAATGAGTTTGAGAGGATAATTTATTATTCTTTTCTTCAATAACATACTATATAGAATAACATTTGATAAATTATTCATCATGATACAATCAATAGTGTGACAAATTAAATATTTAGCAAATCGATTCCTAGCTCAAACAACAAATTATTTTCTCCGGTCTTTTTCATAAGAAATTATTAATTCTTTAAATTTATTGAATAACTAATGTATCTGATCTATATTATAGACTAAATACATCAGTTATTTAATAAATTTTAAAAAAATGAGGTGTTTCTTCTGAAAATGACTACGGCAAATATTTGTTTAGAACAAAAGAAGTGGGACAAAAATAAATGTGGTAACTGTGTCTCTGTTGTCTTCGATAGCTAGTTGCATCCAACATAAAAAATTGCAGCTTTCACAAGCAAACCAAAGAGTAGAAATGGGGCTGAGAAGAAGGGACTGTGGTCACTGTCCAGTTCATAAACACTACTTGGTGGCCACCTATTTATCATGGCTTCCTGTTGCTTTGGTTTGACCACATTGTCATGACTTGTCCTTATGTACACACGTGGCACCTTCTCCACTTCAATATTTTCTACTTTGAATTTTGCACTTGTTAATGCTAGTAATGGTCCTGGCCTCAATAGCATTGATGCCAGGGTTGAATCCTGATCAACCATTATATCAACATTTCTAATTTTGTCATTGTAAAGAATTATTTTGCGGCGCATTTACAAACTAGAAAGGATCGACACAAACATCTGACACGTAAATATTTATAACAACTTGAAAAAATTAATTATATGTGTTGGTGTTGTGTTAGTGTCGAACACCAACCTGTATCCAATATATACATATATCAGACACCGACACACCATCTAAGTGTCCGTAGTGCCTTAGCTAGAATATCAAATTTTATCTAGAATATTTGGCAAAAGTTGCTTTCAATTGGAAGATTTTTGTGTTTAAGAAAATTGGCACAATGGTCCTACGTGTGACAAAAGCAGAGGATGAAATGAAGCATAAACTAAAGTAAGGGTGTGCATGGTCATGAGCCATGTGGGGTGTACCCTACGGTTGAACAGTTTTATAGAGATTTCATGCACATTAGATGTCCTTTTTTTTTGGTACAAGTCCTTTTCTTTTTAGTAGAGATATAAATAAAAAAATAAACTCTTAATTTAACCTCTAAAATAAAATAAAAAATGTACCTCATGAGGGCTCAAAGAATATAAGATTTTGCGTTGTAACTCTTTCTTTATTAAAGCACTTGTTGGAGGCTTATCATGTCCTAATCCAAACCCCAGCTCATAGACATCATCACCAAACTCCGATAAATCAGGTACTCCCTATTTGGCACAAACCATAAACAATTCATTTATCCAAAGAGAGTCACAAGTAAGATAAATACTTGTGGCTACTAGCTAGCTAGTACTAGTAGTAATTTTTAATTTTTATTTTTACTTTTCAATCATTGGATTGTAGTCACACTGGTTTAGAGTAAATCTTCAATTTGGTCCTTATATTATTAAGTTATCTCCTATATTTGATATTTAAAGTATATAAATAAAATAAGGTTCACCATAAAATAAATAGTCCTTAACTACTTTAAAAATAGAAGAATAATATGCTATGAATAGTTTATGAATTTTAATTTTCATATTTCAAATCTGGTGGGGAGTCCGGAAAAGCTCAGAAGAATCATCCACCTAAAATCTGAAGGTATTAGATTAATAAGTCATTTTTAACATTATTTCCATTCATAATTGATGTAAAATTTAACTATTCATACTTGAAATCCATCATGGTCGTATAAAAGAGTAAGCGATAGTTTAAGATGAAAAAGAAGATTTAATCACTTAACACGAATATTTGCTATGGTGACAAAATAGAATAGTGGAAAAGAAAAGGGAGGAAAAAAGTCATACTATAGCACAATTTTATGTCACTAAACAAGAAAACAAGATGTTATCAATGAATAATGATTAGTACAATGATTGAGATTTTATAGGGGTTTGGATTGCACAAACAAATTATTGGTAAAAATAAGAGTATACACGATTGGAAGAAAAAATAATAGTAAAACTTTAATAGATTGAAGTTACTAGTATAATAATAATATTAATGATTGTGAAAAAAAGGCAATTAGCTTTGCTCGTGCACATTATGTTTCTAGCCTCTAAGAACTCAAAAGTTTAGACTAGAGTTAGATTCCTTTTCACCATTTTTTTAGACCCAAAATCTAATTCTATAATCTATTAATAAATTACAAGTTGATTATTGTCAAAGCCTGAAAATTAGTATGTAAAGACCATTGACTAAATTTACAACTCTAAGCCAGAAAAGTACTAACTAGGCAAAGTTGCAAAGTTTAAAATGCGTAGTCAATTCTTTAAAAATTTTAAAATTATACTCCCTCCGTCTCTTATTATAAGCACCTCTTGGTGTTTTTCACGCATATTAAGAAAAGTTGATAGTGTAATTAATATGTACTTTTTGGATATTACAATTACTAAATTGTCCTTGGTGAAAAGATGTATTTGTAGTTGACTTTTCGAATTTCAATGTAAAGTAGGGTTATATTTGGAAAAGTATTAATAAATGTATCTAGGGATTTGCAAAGGGGCTTATATTTAGGGACAAACTTTATGTTTGAAAGGGTGTTTATAATTAGGGACGGAGGAAGTATATCTCAACTAAAAAAATTTCTTCTTTTAATTTCTTAACAACGTGTATATTTTAAGAGCACTTTTTAGCACGACTCAAAGTATACAAATCTTATAGATTAAAATCTATTTGCAATTTTTTTGAAATATCTTTTTGATAAACAAACTTACTTATTGCAAAACAGCTACTAATTTGTATGTTTGTATTATTGTATATGACACAAATTAAACCTTAGGACAATTGTGTTAGAGTAGGTAACATATAACATAAGCACAATTCTAATGAGACTTAGTTGCCTAAAAACAAGTAATATGTTTGTTTTTGTGAAGACAGTTGGCAACCAAATATGTCAACAACAACATCATCCTTGCTGGAAACCTTAGAAGATTTTTGAAGACAATAATACACATCACTATCATATTCTATTATGTCACTACTTGGCATTATGAATTCATATAAATTATAACATACTAAAATTAATTACAGAACAAGACATTCAAACAAATGAAAAACAGAACAGAATTTATGAAAAGGACTTACATCTTTAAGATCTTCATCAGTTGAGTATCCAAACTTAAGCATAGTTGCTGCCACATACACTGCTAAATTAACCTTATTTGGAAATTTATGACAGGCCTCAGTAATACTTAACCCTCCTGCACTATGCCCCACCAATATGACCTATACAAACAAAAAATATTCATATCATCATATATTATATAGCCGAACACTTCCGTACATATCTTATTTGAATATGTACCAGTATACCGCTGAGGTGGATAATTCTGATAGGTCCACAAGTAGTGGTTAATAAACACTACATATAAACCTATCAGAATTATCGAACACTACATATGAACCTATCAGAATTGTCTACCTGAGATATACGTATGGAATTCATCTTCCTATGTAGTATAAGGTAGAGAAATTAAAGGGAATAAAAATAATAATATACATACCTTTTCATTATCTGGTAAAGAAGATATGAAATCAATGAGAGGTTTATTATAATCATCAAAAGTTAGAATAGAATCAGCATCAGATTGATCAATTCCACCACTTTTAAGGTCTATGCATGAGACTTTATACCCAGAATTTTCCATAAGACAACGAATTTTGTACCAACACCAACTTCCACCACTTATTCCATGTACAAGAACAAAGTGTTGTTTCAAAGGAATAGTATTAATTTCTCTAGAATTAGAGTCAACTCCTTCTTCTATCTCTCTCACAACCATGGCTTCTTCCTCTGCAATATGCTTTTGTCAGCTTATTTGTTTTCAATGTTGTTGGTGAAAAACGCATATATATAATATATAATTTATAAGATAAGTTTAATTTAAAGGGTTGTGACGTTTCCCTTTTTATATGTCCTATAGTGTCATATGCTATATGAATAGGAATATTATAATTAGTATTATTCAGGGGTTCATATAAAAAGATAATAATATAAATGTATTTTCTTCAAAAAGAAATATAATAAAAATGTTTTGAATAGGAATATTATAATTATTATTATTCAGGGGTTCATATAAAAAGAAAATAATATAAATGTTTTTTTCTTAAAAAGAAATAATAATAATAATAATAAATGTTTTATTGCATTTGGGTCATTTCTATTCTATGCATAATCATCAGAACTTTGAAAATGTGAATATGAACAGTTTGTGATATTATAATAAGTCAGTATTGCATAACACTGGCGTAGGATGCACTCAGAGAAGGCCAACGCCAATATAGCTCCAAAATTCCAAATTACTTCACTGTTCTGCTTTTCAGTATTGAGTACTGGATCTTTAAAAATATCAATAATCATAATAAGAAGTGGATAACAATTTTTATGGTGGCGTGTTGGCACATATGGATGTGGAGGAACAAAATTATTTTTGAGGGGGACTTTTAGCGTCCGACTGATCCAATTTTCAAGATTCTCAAAATGGTTGATGACATAGATAATTGCACCAGACATCCTCTAAATATTCGTCGATGCGACACTATTTTCATTGGTTGGAAAAGCCCTCGAGAGGGGTGGATCAAGCTTAACTGTGATGGAGCCTTCAGGAATTCTTTGGGTCTAGCTGGTTGTGGTGGACTCTTTCGGGACTCGGATGGTAGATGGATTCAAGGATATGCGCGAAAAATTGGAACCTGTGACGCTCTATGCGCTGAAATGTGGGGAATGTACTTGGGAATGGAGCTTGCTTGGAGATAGGGTTTCCATCATCTGCAAGTGGAAAGCGACTCAAAAACTCTGGTTGACATGATCACAGGGAAAGTTAAAATCAATGGCAATCCTCCAACCTTGGTGCGTCGTATACAAGAGCTTTTAAAGTTGAACTGGCAGGTGCATTTCAATCATACCTGGCGGGAGGGAAATAGAAGTGCTGATTGGCTGGCAAATTTTTGCTTCTCTTTAGACTCTTTTAATATTCATGTTATGGAGAATCCTCCTAGTGAGATTTCGAGACTCCTTTTTGATGACTTTTCCGGGGCTTGCATGCCTAGGAATATTGGTTTGACTCTGTAGTTCTTTTTCGTTTTGGGCATTAGCCCTCTTTTTCTACCAAAAAAAAAAAGAAAAAATGGATGGATTGGATGAATTGAATTGAATATGGATTTGGATGTTAATGAATGAAACAATCCATTAATTTATTAAAGTCCATTATTTTTTTTTAATAAATTTAATTTAATTTATTCACTAAACAAAAATAATCCAATCTTATAGCTAGGAAGCTAATCATATCAAGTTATAAACTATGGAAAACAAAGTTAATCTAAGAAAGAACACTAAAATATCCAATTTAAATTTTTTTTATATAATATTGTTAAAATATAAGTGAAACTATTGTGTATTTTTTATTTTTTAATAAAAAATAATAGATTTGATTAGGAATATTTAGGATAATTTAGTAAATTTGTAACTGTTATACCCAGAACTACGAATTTTTGACTTTCTCATTGCAGACGAGAATACGTAGGAGGAAGATGAAAACATCTTGTCAAGCACAATAATAAAAAATCGCTTTTTTCCCCCAAAACGATGAAGTAAGCAACGGACATATAAACATTTATTTTTAACACATCAAAGCAAACAAACATTTTCCCTCTAAATGGTTCCTGTTAACTATAACGGATGCGAGGAGTGCTAATACATTTCTCTTGCATAACCAACTCCCAAATCCACCTCATGGTTCTCAGAACATTTTTTTCAAGGTTTTTTTTTGATATTTTCCTTTCCCAGCGCTTTTCACCCGTGCATTTTTTTAGCCGCTTCAATAATTAACTTTATTGTATTACTATTATTATCCTTAAGGTACTTGTTAATTAATGTACAAATATAGTAATTTTGTATTGAAAATTGTGCATTTTTTTTGTTACCATGAAATTAGTGCGAAGTTTCCACCGCCATTAGTGATGACTAATCTCTGCCGGGGAACCTGGGACACATAATTGGTGGGTTCTCCGCTTCCAACCAAATTTTCTCCATATGCATGAGTCGGGAATCGAACCCCTAACCACACTCAAATACAAACCAATCCAAATAAAAACCGCAATCCGATCCAAAAAAACCGAAAACCGCAAAAAACTGAATATTTTTGGATCTGTTTCGATGTCCTTTTTGTGAAAACCGTTGTGTCGCGTGGATATCGAGTTATTAATTAACTTCGAATCGCAATTTAATATTCCACCACCGATCTTTAATTTATCCGAGGGAAAGGGAAAAAGTTCGAAAAAACCCTATTTTTTAGAGATCAAGGTTCGGGGGTTAGTTATACGAAGGGAAGGTACTAGCACCCTAAGTATCTATAGTATCCTATAGGAACCTCTTGTTTTTTATTCTAACTTTGCGCTTAATTTTATTTGCTTGTAAAAAAATGTTTAAGTGTAGGAATTAAAGTGATGATAAAAAAAAGTTTTAAAGTGAAAAAAAGAAAAAAAAAAGTTTTTTTATTGATTTTATTTGATTCGCAAAGACAAGTCTCATGCCTACGTACCCGAAGGATCAAAATCTCGTAGTTCGGGGTAAAAATTACGAGTAAATTTGTTTGTTTAATTTTATGGTTTTTGAAAATGTTTTAAAGACCAAAAAGCCAAAAGTGGCAAAATGTGAGTTTGATTGATGTTAGTTTATGAAGAAAGTCTAAATGGTTAAATTGATTGAAGTTTGATTATGAAAGGAGACGCGAACACTTGGTTTAAAATCTAAGGTTTGTTTGGAAAAAGATTTGAATGATAAAAGACACTTGGTTTGAAATCCAAATATTTACATTAAATCCTAAAATACATACAAAAGTCCTTGCAATAACATAAATAGTTAATTAATAAGGCAATAAATAAATTGTTAGATTAGATGAATTATTAACAATAAGTAAAATCAACATGTATGAATAAAAATGTTAAGTTAGTAAGTTAGTAACAAATAACTAAGAATAAAGAGCATGAGTAATAAAATGTTAGGTCAGTGAGCAAATATATATATATAAAACTAAGCAAAAATGAATAAACATAGATTAGAGTAAAATAAGCACAAATAATTATGAAAATAAATAATAATAAAAAAACGAAAAGATCTCAAATTAGTGCTTATTTTGGATTTAATAGCTCATTGAAGCACATTCCATAAGCACTTTTATCATAGGTTAAAAAAAAAAAACAGAAGGGGTGCAAATAGCAACATGAAAACAAAAGGGGGGTGCGAAAAGCACTACTGGGTCCAAGCCCAGCTGGGGGCGTGGCCCAAAGGGGGGGTGCAGAAGTAAAACGAAAACAAAAAGGATCAGAGCCGTCTGATTGATCAGACAACTCTGATTTGATCACAGGCAGATGGAATATGAGACACATGATTAAGATCTAAAGGGCCAAGGCGCACAGGTGCATCGTAATGCCATAGACTGGCGCACACTGGATCGGGTCAGCGTATATATACCCAACAAACCCTAAAAACCACATTTTTTTCATCTCTCTCTCTTGTTCTTCATCCTTGAAGAACACGATGAATCTTCATCGTTGCCGGCGAGAGCCCGCCGCGCCGGAGCGATTCCGGCGGCGGCTCCGCCGGCCAAAACCCAAAAAATTCACAAAAATAAAAAATTTTAAAAACAAAACCCCTCTTTAACCTTTTCTCAACCCAAATCAAAAACCAGGAATTCCTAAATCCTAACCAAACGGCACAGATCGGGAAAATAAACAACAAAAAGGTAAAAAGGTTCAACCTTTGGTATTGATTCAGTTTCTAATTTTCTTTTCTCTTCTTCTCGTTTCTGTTTCGATTTGTGGAAAAAAAAAGAAGCTTTTTTCGGTTTATTTTTTGAAAAAAAATTGGTTGATTCTGGATTCAAAAAAAGGAATTGTAGTTTGTGATGTTTGTGTATGGATGATTAATTCTGGGTTTTTGTTTGTTGATGGTTTGTGTATGGATGATTAGTTCTGGTTTTTTTTTTTGTTTTTTTATGTTTGGTTGATGAGGAATGAATTATGGTTGCGGCTGATATTTGATTTCAGAAAAACAAATTGAATTTTTTTTCTCTGTTTGGGTCTGCGGCTGGTGAAATTTTTTCTGACCTTGGGAACAGTGCAATAAATGCTGTATTTATACAGTGTCAGAACTAGGGTTTGGACAGATCAAAATTCCCTTTTTGGACAAAAATGCCCCTATGGGCCTGGATGAGGACAAAACACACTTGGACCCAAATAAAAAAACTTAAAAAACACCAAAAAGGAGAAAAAAACGAAAATAATAATACATAATTTAAAAAAACTTAAAAATAAAATAAAATAAGAAAACCAAATTAATTAATAATAATAATAAAATAAATAAATACATATAAAGAAATAAAATAAAAAAATAAAAAAAACCAATAAATGAGGTATTTTAAAATACCTCTCTGCCGAAATTTCGTCAGAAACGACAAAGAAAAAAAACCAGTTTTAAAAGACGAACAAAAGCGATCGGTCAAAATATGGGGTATGACAGATGCCCCTATTTAAGTTTCTTCCATCGGAGATAAAAGAAAAAGATGATTTTTTGATGATGTTTTTGTTTTGGTTCGACGGTGGAAGAGAGTTAAATGCAGAGTACACCATTTTTTGATCGACCTAAGCTATGAAATGCTATGATATGATGTTATGAGTGTTATGTTTACAAATGTTTGAATGTAATGAAGACTATTTGACAATAGTAATGATGACAGAAAGCGATAAAGTCCTGTATGCGGACAGAAAGCAGTAAAGTCCTGCGTATGGACAGAAGTAAAGACAGAAAGCAATAAAGTCCTGTGTGTGGACAGAAGTAAGGACAGAAAGCAATAAAGTCCTGTGTGCGGATAGAAGCAGATAAAGTCCAATTTGAGGACATAAGTAAAGACAGAAAACAGTAAAGTCCAGTGTAGGGATAGAAACGATAAAGTCCAATGTGAGGACATAAGTAAAAACAGTGTCTACCAACATTGTCGGATGGTAAGGACACAACGAGGAAATAAATTGTCTGATGTCATTGTGGGAGAGCTGGACATAACAAGAAAAGATATTTGTTTTGACCAGACGGGCTGGAGATGACCTCTTTTGGGGAAATTAACCATAAGTTTGCAGTTGATTGTTTGCAAAACCTGCTAGTTGGAATATGTTTGATGGAGACATCTCTAGACCAGACACACTGGGGATAACTCTTTTTTTTTTTTTTTGTGATGTATGATAACAAGACACATGATGATCAGTGCAGTATGTGTGAATGATTTTGTGTGCATGTTGTATGTAAATACGAATGTATGTATGGATATGTGAATGATTGTATTGTATGTATGCATGAATGTGTGAGTGAAGCTTGAGTTTGTATGATTGAATAATATTTGTACATGACTGGATGAGATAAGAGTTTGATCAGGCAAGATGAACATTGAGCCGACGTATCCGTACAACCACTCAATAGTTCTCCACTGGGGACATCACCTTTAAAGGTGAAATAAATCAGATCCTCGGGGTAAAACCCGGTATGGTATGTCAATCCATGGTAAGAATGATTGCTTCTTGGGGTAAAGCCCGTCGGTCAGAGATCTGGCAGAAGTCGCCATTTTGTACACTGAAACCGAATATTTTCTCATGGTCTTGTTTTGACAGTCATGCATTTGCTTCTCTTTCTTTTTGAAATCCCTAACTTTTGCCTGAATCGCCCTTTCGGGTTTTCAATCCACCGGGAATATATATCTCTTTTTTTTGTTTTGCCCCTAATTTTTGCCTGGACCGCCCTTTCGGGTTTTCAATCCACCGGGACGCTTATTTTTGCCTAAGCCGCCCTTTCGGGTTTTCAACTTAGCGAGCTGTTCTTTTTTGCTATTTTTTTGCTTTTTTTTTTTGCTAGAAAGAAACAAGATTGATATGCTGATATGCAAACTTCTCCAAGAAATGTCATTTGTTGTTGATATGCAAACTTCCCAAAGAGATGTCATTTGCTGCTGATATGCAAACTTCTCAAAGAGATGTCATTTGCTGTTGATATGCAAACTTCTCAAAGAGATGCAGTTTGCTATTGAATGAGCCTCCCAAAACGGGTCTCGACTTCTTCTTTTACTGGGGAAAAGAAAACCATACAAGCTTCTTAAAGATAACCACTTGCTGGGGATTACCATAGAATAGTCAAGTTCAGTATTCAATTGAGGAATGTTGGATCACATGCTCAGCATATTATAGTAACACACATGTCCATAAGAACCCAAAATATCAACTCGATGATTATTGGCTCAAGGAGGAAGAAACATAACAACTATCTTAGCAGATCTGGATTGCCCCTGGAAACCACTTCAGGTGCCCCAAGTGAGTGAAACCTTGACTTTGAATCTTTGAAGTGTATGCCCTTGTATGTAAAGACTTGCCCCTGATTGGCAGGTTCCTGAGGTAATTTGCCCCAAGTTAGGAGCGTTTTGAGTTGATTCACCCTTGATTAGACCAATTGATTGAATTTCCTTGATGCCAAATATAAATTTGCAAACAAAATTATTTCTTTTGAAAAATATTGCTTTCGAAATTTTTATAGAAAACACATGTGGTGTGTGTAAAAGATAGTTACTCAACAAACAGGTGGAGTCAATTTTAACAATAATTTCGCTGATTTATGCTTTCAAAGTAAACCTAACTTCAATGAGGTCTTTTGAGGGTTATAACGTGGTCTGATTCATGGTTTTGAAAAAAAGATTATTAGGCTCAAAATTCTGTTTTAACCCACCCAGTCTTCTTTGATGTCCTTCATTCCTACGTTCAATTAATTCATCAGACACGCTTTGGTTGACAAGAAGATTTATTTTGACAATGATGTTTGAGGTTGACGCTTTGGTCGAAGCCTTGATGAGATTCTTGAAGTGGTAGTCACTTTTTCATTCACAAAATTTATTTCATCATTTTGCTCTTAATCCCTTATTTTTGCATGGACCAATTCTTTTGATTTCGCGATCCATCGGGATGCCCTGAATTCTGCCTAAGTCTTTTTACTTAGCCGGCATTTTGTTGTTGTTTCTTTTTTTGTTTGTGTTTTTTTTTCTTTTTGATGTTGGATGATTGTGACTGCCACATGCTGTTGTGAGTTTTGTCTACTCATGACTTCCTCTATCTCAACGGATTTATCCTCTTGTATTGGGATGTATCATTGAATTAATTGAAAGACTACCCTGCCCCGGGTTAAGATTAAGGGTTTTTTTTAATATATAGAACTTCTGACTCAAAGGGGTTGACTACGGATTATCTCCTTATTTCTCCGGTGTTTGGGAAGTGAAGCAATGCCTTACATCGTCAACCGGGTCTTACTAATGAAAGCATATATCAGCACATATCAGCAATTTTAAACATTTAGTTTACATCATCCTCCCCTCAAGTTTGTAAATAAGAAAATTGAAATAGAAAAACATTGCCGTTTATGATGGCACAAGAAAAGAGTGAATACGAATGGATGGATTCCAAAATATGCATGCTCATTGTTTAGAAATTTTAATTAAGATACAACTTTAAAATGCAAATAAATGCTTGGCAAGAAAGAAATTGCAATTGGAAAATAAAAGGCCTAGTGATCCTAGGGACAAACTTCTTGATAATCTTGAAAATGACGGAGGACCCATGATTAGGCAGAGGATGAACTTTGAACATTAGGATTCTCATCCTTGAAAGATAGCACCTTGTTGCGGATTAAATCCTGAACAGCTTTCTTGAGAGCATAGCAACGTTCTACATCATGGCCAGGGGCCCCTTGATGGAAGACACAAGTTAGATCACTGCGGTACCAGGTAGGTAGTACTGCTGGCACAGGGGGAGGTGGCCTTGTCTGGACAAATTTTTTAGCAAGTAAGGCGGGGAGTAGGTCGGCATATTTCATTGGTATAGGGTCAAATGTTTGATATTTCTGAGTGTGCTTATGATTGAATGATTGTTGGGGAGATGGTAGGTGATTTTGTGGTTGCTGTGGGTATGGCTGTTGTGGAGATGTTTGTTGGGGATATGCTGGTTGATGAGATTGTGGGTATTGTGGTGGTGGTGTTATGGCTGCAATATGTTGATAAGCTGGGTTTCTAGACTGGGGTCTTCCTTGAGGCTTGGTCAAAAATGTTATCATGGAGTGAATTTTGGTACAATACTGCCTTTCAGACAAGCATAGGCATGACACCCTTTAAAGTAGTCTATGGAAGAGATCCTCCATATCTTAATAGATATGTAGCACAGGACAGTGACCCTCCAACACTCAGAGCAGAGTTGATGGAAAGAGATACAATCTTGCAACAATTGAAAGATAACTTACTCAAGGCTCAGCAATACATGAAGAAACAGGCTGATAAACATAGAATTGAGTTGCAATTTCAAATTGGAGATTTGGTTCTAGTGAAACTCCAACCCTATAGACAACATTCTGTAGCTTTGAGGAAGAATCAGAAATTAGGGTTGCGATACTTTGGTCCTTTTGAGATCATAGCCAAGGTAGGAGCAGTGGCTTACAAGTTGAAACTACCTGACTATGCCAAAATTCATCCGGTATTCCATGTCTCTCAGCTCAAACCTTTTAAAGGACTCACTAATGAGCAGTATTTTCCTCTTCCATTGACCATGACAGAGATTGGTCCACTCATTCAACTAATAGATGTGTTACAGGTTCGCACAATTATCAAAGGTACAAAGAAGGTTCATCAGGTACTAATCCAATGGGATCAATATCCTAGAGAAGAAGCTTCTTGGGAAGATGCAGATGACGTGTTGAACAAGTTTCCTGCTTTCAACCTTGAGGACAAGGTTGTTTTTTATGGGGATGGTATTGTAATGAAGCAAAATAAGAAGGAGTTACTGGAAGTTTGTGACGCAAGTAATGAGGTGGCAGATAATTCAAATGCGAATGAAGCCGGATTTTGCGGGCACGAACGCGCACGCCAGCTACGAAGGAGTGAGAGAAAAATCAAGGACCACTCCATGTGGAAGGATCATGTGAGGAAATGAAAGGATATATATGTGAGAGGAGGGTTGTTAGAGTTTTTATGTGTAATTTGAGTAAAGTTGTTATCTTCTCCCTCCTCAATTTTTCTGGATTTGCACATCCTTTATCAATTTGTAATTTGACAGCTACATTGATTGTTAAATTTTACCCATTTCCTCAGTTCATCAATATTCATCGTATTGTTTTTCATCCATTCCCTATATCTAGATCTCATATCATTTCACCAACTTCAGATTCTTTCTTCTCTGAAAAGTTGTTGCCATATCTCTTGGCAGTATTAGTCGGAGCTTTCTCTCTTGTCAACCGTCCCTGACGGACTCCTTCTTCTAAGCACATTCCCATTTCCACCATTTCGGTGAAGCTTCTTGATACAATACCAACCATTTTCTCATAGAAGAATGGACTCAGAGTATGCAAAAATAACTTACACAATTCTTTCTATTCCACTGGAGGACGAATCTAAGCAGCAAGCTCCCTCCATCTTTGAGCATATTCCTTAAAAGACTCTTTCTCTTTTTGTGCCAATGCCCGTAACTCATCCCTATCAGGGGCCAGATATTGAAGCGGGTGGAAAAATGCGCGAGCGGAAAATGCTCACTAGACAGTAAAGTCGCCACCGAACTTTATTTATTCCCGGAGGAAAAGGAAAATATCGATAAAACCTTAAAATAATGGAAAGATGGTCATCGCAACCATTTCCAGGTTCGGGAGTCGATTATGCGAGGGGAAGGTATTAGCACCCCTCACATCCGTTGTACTCAACGGGAACCTCCTCGTTAATTTTAGGGTTAAAAAAGTGTTTAAATTACTTGCATGCTTTTAGTTAGTTATTAAAAATATTTATAAAAGGGGAAAAATTAGTTTTTTAATTAGTGTGCTTGACAGGATGTATGAATCCCGCTCCTACGTATTCCCGGGTACAATGGGAAATTCAAAGCAACACGCAGTTCTGGGTAGAAAATGTTTGTGTGTTGGTTGATTTTACTTATGAAAAGATTTTTGTTTTTATATTTTGACTGTGCTAAAAATATTTGATGCGTTGGAGTTATTTTTAGATGTGGAAAACGAACAACTTGTCGACAAAGCGTGACGCTAAGCCCCCGATTATTCGAGAGATCAACGAATGTACATTCGCCAATCTCCTCTTTCGTCCAAGAATTTTATTAGAATGTGTTTGAGCGGAAGACGAACAATCTGTCGACAAAGCGTGACGCTAAGCCCCCGATTATCCGAGAGGCCAACGAATGTACATTCGCCAATCTCCTCTTTAGTCCAAGATTTTTATTAGAATGTGTTTGAGCGGAAGACGAACAACCTGTCGACAAAGCGTGACGCTAAGCCCCCGATTGTTCGAGAGACCAACGAATGTACATTCGCCAATCTCCTCTTTAATCCAAGATATTTACTAAAAACTCGATTTATAATGTGCAAAGAATAAAATTTAAAATCATGTTTTCGGGTTTTTGCTATTTTTATTAGATTTAATAAATTATACAAATAAAAAAAAAAATATATATATATATATAAAATACAGAGGGGGTGCGGAAAATAAAATAAGGGGGGTGCAGATAGCAGTAAATTTTATCCTGGCCCAAGCAGGGGGCCCAGGTCGCTGCCAAAAAAAAAAAAGGAAATGGATCCAGGCCGTCTGATTCAATCAAGATCAATCAGACGGCCCTGGTGTGATCTTAGTGTTGAGGTTTCATGGCCGCTTGATGAAAATCAGACAGCTACGATGACAGGAGCGCGATAGGCGTGCACACACCGAATCCTGGCCTATAAATTGCCCAAATCCACCGAACTTCCTATTTTTTCTGAATTTTCTCTTTCTTCTCTCAAACTCTCTATCGGTCACTCTCTCCTCTCTCAAATTCTCTCACTTATTTCTCTCTATTCATATTTCTACAATTCTCAAATCAAACTAACAATAATCAATACAAAGACATGAAGCAAACAACATAAAAAGGAAAAACGAAATGGTCACCGGTGGTGGTCGGAGTCGCGATTGCAGTTATGTTGCGGTGGAAGATTCGCGGCGGTACCGGCGGAGAGATGAAACTTCGTTCAGACTCCCTCTGTTTCTTTCAATTCGATCCCGTCTCTTTGTTCTGCTTCCCTTCTCTTTCAATTCCTTGTTTCTTTTTTCGGTTGATTATGACTAGTTTTGCTTTGATTTGTGAGTTTGATTTTGATGAAAGGGGTTTTGGATGAGTGTTGGTGATGGTTGCTGGTTTTATTTTTATTTTTAAATGATGGTGGTTATATGAATATGGTGATGATGTATTGTTGTTACAGGTTCTAGTTAAGAGAAGAGGTGGTTTTGTGATGATGGAGGTTTGGTGATGAACTCAAATGTGCAGCAAGGCTGCGTGTTGTTTTTTCTTTTTTGTTCTTTTGCTCTTGCTGTGTCATTCCATCCTCCCCCTCTCAGATTATTTTTCTAAGTTTTTATACCCCAAGATTAGGGTTTGATTGACGAAAAAGGTAAGGAGAAATTCTTGACAAAGATTTGGCCTGAATTGGAAAGAAATTAAAAATGCAGGTTTGAAGAAAAAGGAAATAATTGATGTTGCTGCTATTCTGCTTGTTGCTTGCTGCGGGTTGCCTTTTTTGTTTGTTTGACTTTTGCTAATAATAACAATAATAGTAATAATGATAATAAAAACAAATTTTTAAAAAAAGGACACCAACGAGTGTTGAACCCATAATCTTAGACTTACACTTCTTGAACATTTTCTTTATTACCAAATAGGCTAGCTCAAATATTTGAAACAAAATGCAACAAAAACCTATATAATAAAAAAAGTATGGGCAAAATTTGGGGTATGACAGCTGCCCCTATTTAAATATCTTTAATCGCAGTATGGTGATAAAAGATAGTTAAATACAAGAAGACTCTAAATTTTGTCCAAGAGGAGGACGAAGAAGACTCTAAATCTTGATAGGGAAGATGATACTCTAAATTACCTGCAAAGACAGGACTCTAAAATACCAGTGAAGACAGGACCCTAAAACGCCAGCGAGGATTGAACTCTAAATTGCCGACCAAACGGGCATAAGACTCTAGATTTATTTTTTAGCGAGGATGGGACTCTAAAGTTTTTGCCGAACAAAGGTTGAACTCTAAATTACCAATCAACAGAGATGGACCTCTAAAAATTGCTAGCGATGATGGGACTCTGAATTAATAGCCAAATGGGGATAAGACTCTAAACTTCCAGTGAGGATGAGACTCTAAGTTGCCGGCCAAACGAAAATGGGACTCTAAATTACCAGTCAATGGAGATATGCCTC
Source organism: Trifolium subterraneum (assembly GCA_951799995.1). NCBI lineage: Eukaryota > Viridiplantae > Streptophyta > Magnoliopsida > Fabales > Fabaceae > Trifolium > Trifolium subterraneum. The sequence goes on from OX637468.1 coordinate 42,313,381, forward strand.
TAAATTGCCAGCGAGGATGGAACTCTAAATTGAAGGCCGCGCATAGATGGGACTCTAATTTAAGGTATAGGACTCTAAAAACACTAAATATGGATGGGACTCCGAAAATGACAGATAAGGATGGGACTCCGTAATTGCTCAATAAGGACGGGACTCCGAAAATACTTAATAAGGACGGGACTCCGAAAATCTCAAATAGGATAAGACTCTGAAATGTCAAATAGAGTAAGACTCTGAAATGTCAAGGAGGGTAGAACTCTAAAAATTCCAAATAGGGTAGGAATCTGAAATGTCAAATAGGATAGGACTCGGAAACTGCCGAATATGGTAGGACTCACTAAATAAGGTAGGGCTCTGAACTCCGCAAAATATGGGTAGGACTCTGAACTTTCGGCGATGATGGAACTCTATATTGTCAGCGAAGACTAGAAATCGTCGAGGAAAATTGGAATTCGAAATTGTCAGCAAAGACTGAGCTTTAAATTGCCAGTGAAGACTGAACTTTCAATTGTCAGCGAAGACTGAACTTTAAATTGCCAGCGATGACCGGACTTTAAATTTCCAATGAAGATTGAACTCTGAAAGGATTTGGTAGGTATGACTCTAGAAATTCCAACAAGGATGAGACTTAGATAGAACTCGATGGATAGAACTCCAAAATGCCAACAAAGGCAGTGCTTTGGTAAGACTCTTGAATATTAAGAACATGAGACACTAAATTTCCATAGGCGTATGAGCCAGGCAAGGATATGTTGTCATAGGTGTGTGAACCACCCAATGATTGAAATATTGCCATATAAGATCTGGCTTTTTGAGTTTAGATTGAGTGCTTGTTTACTGGGGACACTAACGAGTCTCTCTAGGGTAAAGACCTCTCTCACCAGTAGTAATGGACTTTGACAAAGAACTAACTGGACTACCTCGAGTGGTCACATAATGCTTACTTATGCTATGTATGCATGTGTTTGTATGCATGATATTTTTTGGGAAGATGTACTTGCATGATATGAATGCGTGATGCATGGCTGATGCATGAAATGTCGACAAAGAACGGGGTTTTTTTTTTTTGGGATGCCGATGTTTATTAGACTTTGATTTATTGTGCCTTGAGTAGCATTAACAATGATATGTCAAACACATGGTTTATGCGTGAAATGAAGTGCCGGCAAAGACTGGCTTAGTTGAGGTGTTGAGTGGCAAGGAATTGTGGATTTCGATGTCATGGTATATTGAATTGAATGGTATGGAACTATGGACGTAGGGATGCGGTTTAGCGCACAACTTGATGCTATGGGAATTCCAACATGATTGACGTAAGAAACGTGGATGATGATGAATGCAGTAAGATGCATGATTTGATGCTAGAGTGATGCATGATGCATGATTATGATTTGAATGTATGAAAGGTTTCCCCGTGTGGGTAATGAAGTGTTTTGTAACAAGGCTTCTTGAATAGCGGTTATGGGATATCCGGCCAGCACGCTCTCCCGACACCCATGTTGAACTCAAAGGTCGTTGATACATGGCAAATCTTACTTGAGCAGCTTGAAAGGATGGAGTGGACATGCCCCTTGTGTAGCCCATTTTGTCCTTTTCTCATTTTTTTTGAAAATCCCTAACTTTTGCCTGGACCGCTCTTTCGAATTTTCAGTCCACCGGGAGTGTATTTCCTTTTTTGGTGTCCCTAATTTTTGCCTGGACCGCCTTTTCAGGTTTTCGATCCACCGGGACGCTCTCTATTGCCTAAGACGCCCTTTCGGATTTTCGATTTAGCGAGTTTTTTACTTTGATTTTTTGTATCTCTTTTTTCTTGGGCATTTTTTTTTGCCGCATCAATGAGAACTCCTCTTTATCTATGGGGAGATAACCACAGGTTTCCCTAGTATTTGAATCCTTGCAAGGTATGCTCCAGATTAAATCTTTAACCCGGACTGCCCCAACACTCGAACGTTGAAAAGCATGCCCTTGGTTGATTGGTGCTTTGAAGGTTTTGATCCATTCTTGAAATATCTTGACCTCTGATCAACAAGATCTCCAAATGATGTGCCCCTCGATTATAGGGATTTGTTCTTGATTAGTAGGACCCCTAGAAATGATTCACCTTTTGATCAGACATTTGTTGAAGTTTCCTTGATGCTAAGTATTGATTTGCGAGTGAAATTGTTTCTCTTGAAAAGGTAATTTCGACGCAATGCTCATGCAAGTTTTGAATTTGAAAATTGGTTAGCTATGTATAATGGGTGATATTTGGCCAGAAGGATAGAAAGATTATCATTGATGATACACAAACATAAGGAGTCAGTTTAACAGTTTTGCTGAATATGCTTTTATTTGTCAACCTAGCTCAATTAGGTCTTTTGAGTGTTGTAACGTGGTCTGGTTCACGGTTTTAAGAAACAAAGGATATAAGGCTCAAAATATTATTTTTACCTGCCCAATCTACTTTGATGTTCTTCATTCTTAAGTTCAATTAACTCAACAGATGCCCTTGGTCGGCAAGAGAATTTTGTTAGTTACCCTGATGGAGGTAAAGACAGTGGTCGAAGCACTGATGATACTCTTAAAGTGGCAGTCACTTCTTTTAGCTGACAGGCTTGTTTTCATTTTTTTTACTCCCTATTTTTTGCATGGACCGATTCTTTTGAATATGCGGCCCATCGGGATGCCCCATTTTTTTTCCTTAAGTTTTAACTTAGTGGGCTCTCTTTTTTTTTTTTTTGAACAGCTCTCATGAGATTTTATTTTTAGTTTTAGCAAAGTTATGACTGCCACATCAATGATTATGTTTTTTATCCTCTCATTATTCCCTCATGTTGGATGGTGTACATGATGGAAATAATGTGCTTAAACCTCTTAATGAAGAGGATTGATTCTCTTGCATCAGAATGCATCATTGAGTTAATTGTAAAACTACCCTGCCCCTGGTTAAGATTAAGGGTTTTTAGTAAGATAGAAAGAACACCGTCTACGGGCTCAAAGGGGTTGACTACGGATTATCTCCTTATATCTCCAGTGTTTGGGAATTGAAACAATGCCTTACATCATCAGCCAGGTTTATTTATAAAAGCATATATCAGCAAATTCCATTATTTGTTTACATCATCCTCCCCACCAAGTTTGTTAACATGTGAGAAGTGAAATGACAAAGCGAAAGATGGTATAAGAAAATAGTGAATACGAATGGATGAGATCCAAAAACATGCATGCGAATTTTATTAAAACACTTGATCAAAGAGTACAACTTCAAACATTAATCAACGTCTTAGCAGAAAGAAAATTACAACTGGAAATGATAAAAGTTTAAAGGGCCCTGAGGATAAGCCTCCTGGTTGATCTGTTGATCTTAAGAGATGCCCCTTCGATGTTCTTGTACGCGTAATGAGGGACCATTCAAGAATGGGATTCCTCCTTGAAAGAAAACAACTTGCGGTCGATGAGTTCTTGCACCTTATACTTGAAGGCCCTACAACTTTCGATGTCATGTCCGAGTGACCCAGCGTGATAGTCACATCTAGCGTTCACATCGAAACTAGGCGGGTATGGTAGCTTCGCAGGGGGAAGGGGTCTCGGCTCAACCATTCCTTTCTGGATTAAGTACAACAAGATTTGACCATACGACATGGGTATAGGATCAAAGCGTATTTGATCAAATGGCATATTCTTTCTTTCAAGACTAGGTGGATCCTTTTGTTGATGCACGTTTTGCTGCTGCTGATGATTATGTTGAACGGCATTAGCCTCGCCTTCTTTCTTCTTTGGGTCATTGTTAAAGAACTTCTTTTCCCCAACCTGATTATTGGAGGCACCTTGTATTTTGCCGCTCTTCAACCCCTCCTCTATTCGTTCACCGATTACAACCATATCAGCAAAGCCGGATGACATGCTCCCTATCATTTTCTCATAGTATGGCCCTTGCAGAGTGCTCATGAACGTATCGACCAATTCCCTTTCTAGAAGTGGTGGTTGCACACGGGCAGCAAGTTCTCTCCACCTTTTGAGCATACTCTTTGAAATTTTCACCACTCTTCTGAGTAAGGCTCTGCAATTGCATCCGATTAGGAGCCATGTCTAGATTGTACTTGTACTGTCTCATGAAGGCATCTGTGAGATCTTTCCACGTCTGGATTTGTGTTCTCTCTAGTTGCATATACCAATCCAGTGATGCCCCACTTAGACTATCCTGAAACATGTGGATCATAATCTTCTCATCAGTGGCATGTGCAGCCATTTTCCTGCAGAACATCTTCAAGTGATTCCTCGGACAGTGGATCCCTTTGTACTTTTCGAAGTCAGGCACTTTGAACTTTGGGGGGACAACTACGTCCGGTACTAAACACATGTCCAAAGCATTGGATCCGTCGACACTAAAACCCTCTATAGCTTCCAACCTTTCTTCCAAGGCCCAATACATTTGAGCAGATTCAACATTCGGGTGAGCATTGACGGGCGTAGCTTGGTGTGGCATAGAACATCTCACACCTTCAGTAGTGTGATTGGGTGAGCTATTTCCATCTTGAAGAATGTTCTCGTTGCTTGCCATAGCTTGGAAAAGCTCAAGGAGCTTATTAATTTTCTTTTTTATGGAGTCAACATCTTCCCTTAGCGCAACATTATTCTTCTCAAGTTGTTCCATAGTCCTTCAAATGTTGGCACGTGTCCCGTTTGAGTGTCGAAGAGCAAGCAAGTATGTTTCTGGGAGATTTAAGGGGAATGATATGAGTTTTTTGATATGGGATGCAAATGCATGAAGATGCATGTATGCAGATGTATGAAAGTGCATGAGTGTGCAAAAAAGATTTGTCTTTTCGTTTTCAAGGTATGCTTAAAGATTTTAATGACATGTCATGATGCAATGTGACCAAAAAGGGTCAGGGTGTGACTCGGACAGGTTTGTAGGATAATTGGAAATTGACACAACCTAAATAGGGGCTTCCTACAATAGGTCGGTTCTAAATTTTTACTACCCAATCCCTTCACATGTGGGTTCTTGGGTTTTTGTTTGTTCAAAGGCGACAATCAAGGTCACGTCCCTCATTCGAAACTTCCTTACGAAATTGAACTAGCCAATTTGTGGAAAAACCTCAAAGGGTCTCCCTTAGGTAGAGTTTAATGGGTTCTAAACAAGGTCCCTAGAGTCACGGACCAAATTCAAAATTTCGCCAAGCGGATGGGCTAGCCAATTCCTGACAAAACTTTTGAACCGATCTACTCTAGGCGGAGTTTTTGTAAATCACCCATTGGGATGTACATCCCATAGGCCCATACTACTGACTCCTTACTTAAACTTAGGGTTTTACTCAAGCTCGGGTATAGAGCTTCTCTCAAATAGTAAATCCAACTCACAATTGATATATATTCAGAAAAAATAACCAAAATATAAAATAAATACAAGAGCAAGAAGATAATAATAAGATAAGACATTTAAGAACACAGGAAAGCATGCAAGCAAACAAAATATACTCAACCCTAAAACTAACAAGGATAGGTTTGACTCTCTAAAGTCCCCAGTGAAGTCGCCAGCTGAAGCGGGTAGAAAAATGCGCGAGCGGAAAATGCTCGCTAGACAGTAAAGTCGCCACCGAACTTTATTTATTCCCGGAGGAAAAGGAAAATATCGATAAAACCTAAAAATAATGGAAAGATGGTCATCGCAACCATTTCCAGGTTCGGGAGTCGATTATGCGAGGGGAAGGTATTAGCACCCCTCACATCCGTTGTACTCAACGGGAACCTCCTCGTTAATTTTAGGGTTAAAAAAGTGTTTAAATTACTTGCATGCTTTTAGTTAGTTATTAAAAATATTTATAAAAGGGGAAAAAATTAGTTTTTTAATTAGTGTGCTTGACAGGATGTATGAATCCCGCTCCTACGTATTCCCGGGTACAATGGGAAATTCAAAGCAACACGCAGTTCTGGGTAGAAAATGTTTGTGTGTTGGTTGATTTTACTTATGAAAAGATTTTTGTTTTTATATTTTGACTGTGCTAAAAATATTTGATGCGTTGGAGTTATTTTTAGATGTGGAAAACGAACAACTTGTCGACAAAGCGTGACGCTAAGCCCCCGATTATTCGAGAGATCAACGAATGTACATTCGCCAATCTCCTCTTTCGTCCAAGAATTTTATTAGAATGTGTTTGAGCGGAAGACGAACAACCTGTCGACAAAGTGTGACGCTAAGCCCCCGATTATCCGAGAGGCCAACGAATGTACATTCGCCAATCTCCTCTTTAGTCCAAGATTTTTATTAGAATGTGTTTGAGCGGAAGACGAACAACCTGTCGACAAAGCGTGACGCTAAGCCCCCGATTGTTCGAGAGACCAACGAATGTACATTCGCCAATCTCCTCTTTAATCCAAGATATTTACTAAAAACTCGATTTATAATGTGCAAAGAATAAAATTTAAAATCATGTTTTCGGGTTTTTGCTATTTTTATTAGATTAAATAAATTATACAAATAAAAAAATATATATATATATATAATACAGAGGGGGTGCGGAAAATAAAATAAGGGGGTGCAGATAGCAGTAAATTTAATCCTGGCCCAAGCAGGGGGCCCAGGTCGCTGCCAAAAAAAAAGAAAGGAAATAGATCCAGGCCGTCTGATTCAATCAAGATCAATCAGACGGCCCTGGTGTGATCTTAGTGTTGAGGTTTCATGGCCGCTTGATGAAAATCAGACAGCTACGATGACAGGAGCGCGATAGGCGTGCACACACCGAATCCTGGCCTATAAATTGCCCAAATCCACCGAACTTCCTATTTTTTCTGAATTTTCTCTTTCTTCTCTCAAACTCTCTATCGTCTCTCTCTCCTCTCTCAAATTCTCTCACTTATTTCTCTCTATTCATATTTCTACAATTCTCAAATCAAACTAACAATAATCAATACAAAGACATGAAGCAAACAACATAAAAAGGAAAAACGAAATGGTCACCGGTGGTGGTCGGAGTCGCGATTGCAGTTATGTTGCGGTGGAAGATTCGCGGCTGTACCGGCGGAGAGATGAAACTTCGTTCAGACTCCCTCTGTTTCTTTCAATTCGATCCCGTCTCTTTGTTCTGCTTCCCTTCTCTTTCAATTCCTTGTTTCTTTTTTCGGTTGATTATGACTAGTTTTGCTTTGATTTGTGAGTTTGATTTTGATGAAAGGGGTTTTGGATGAGTGTTGGTGATGGTTGCTGGTTTTATTTTTATTTTTAAATGATGGTGGTTATATGAATATGGTGATGATGTATTGTTGTTACAGGTTCTAGTTAAGAGAAGAGGTGGTTTTGTGATGATGGAGGTTTGGTGATGAACTCAAATGTGCAGCAAGGCTGCGTGTTGTTTTTTCTTTTTTGTTCTTTTGCTCTTGCTGTGTCATTCCATCCTCCCCCTCTCAGATTATTTTTCTAAGTTTTTATACCCCAAGATTAGGGTTTGATTGACGAAAAAGGTAAGGAGAAATTCTTTACAAAGATTTGGCCTGAATTGGAAAGAAATTAAAAATGCAGGTTTGAAGAAAAAGGAAATAATTGATGTTGCTGCTATTCTGCTTGTTGCTTGCTGCGGGTTGCCTTTTTTGTTTGTTTGACTTTTGCTAATAATAACAATAATAGTAATAATGATAATAAAAACAAATTTTTAAAAAAAGGACACCAACGAGTGTTGAACCCATAATCTTAGACTTACACTTCTTGAACATTTTCTTTATTACCAAATAGGCTAGCTCAAATATTTGAAACAAAATGCAACAAAAACCTATATAATAAAAAAAGTATGGGCAAAATTTGGGGTATGACAGATATGAATTGTAATTGTACTGCCTAATGAAGGCACTAGCCAAATCATTAAAGGAACTGACATTAGCTCTATCGAGGTCCATGTACCACCTCAGAGCTGCGCCAGTCAGACTGTCCTGAAAATAATGGATCAATAACTTATCATTACTGGTTTGGGTTGACATCTTTCTGGCATACATTATCAAGTGAGCCTTGGGGCAAGTGCTCCCCTTATATTTCTCAAAATCCGGAACTTTAAACTTATGTGGGACCACGACATCAGGGACCAAGCAGAGTTCATGCGCATCTTGGCCGAACAAATCCTTTCCTCTAAGAGCCTTCATCTCTCTCTGTATCTCATCATACTTGATCTATAAGTCATCCACCCTGTCATAACCTCCCACACTTTCAGCATGAAAGATGGAAATCTGGTTTTGCTGGATAGTATGAACCAATGGTGCGGACATAGTTGCTGTAACCTGAGGAAGTGTGTTGCCAAGCTGATGAATTGACATTGCTGGTTGGACATGAGGAATCTCAGATACTACAGGACGTGATTCCTCCCCGAGAAAGCCAACTGGCATGCCCCATGGGTAACCTTCGGGTATAACAAACTGAGGAGCGTTAAGAGGCACAGATGAAATAGGAGGAGGTACAAGAGCATTACTAGACTGAGGTGCTGGTGCTGGCACCTGATTCTGGGCAGCCATCAAAGATGCCACTATGCCAGTCAATTTCTCGATTTCTGTTTGCATGGTTGTCATCTGTTCACGCAGCATATGGTAATCTTCCTCGAAATTGTTCATCTTGCTTTTCAACTTGGACCGAGTATTGTAGACACGGGTTGGTTTGTACCGAATACGCCGAGCCACTTTAACTGAGACGGAGAGAAAAAAGAAAGAACATGAGACTTTGTTTTGGAAACTTACGTATGCAGTATGATGCATGATATATGTTATGCTAAAATATACAAAGTTTTTTTCTTTTTTCGAAGGACTTTAAGACAATAATTTTGTAAACATTATAAGAAATAAAAATTGCATTAATAATTCAAGGATTACAACCATCTTTTCAAACATAAAAAACATAAAAAACAAATCTAAATCCGAACTCTTGAAGCCGACGAGCCATAAAAAATGTGAATCGAAGCCAGAGGAAAATAAATCCCCTTGCCTCTTCTTCCTCTTGCTATCTTGCCTCAATAAGGCATCCTTTTGCTGGAGTAAATCATTCTTCTCAACAATTTGTTGGCTTTGGACAAAGATTAAATGGTCCTTTTGTTCTAACTCTCCTCTTAGTGTCTCAATCTCAAGTTCGGCTATCTGGCATCTTCTTTTCCAAGCATCTTTTGCACGGGTTAGCTCTGCCAATTGCTTTTGGAATTCTTCTTTGGTATCAAAAGGTAAGGGCAAGGATGACGGTGCCGGGACAACTGAAGATAAAGGTCTTTTGAGAGGGTAATGTATCCCAAGTGTTGTAGCCCGATTGATAACCCACTTGGTATAAAGCTCAGAGACACCCAACCTTTTCCCCAACTGATTCCTATCCTTTCGGTGAATGGTGCGCCAAGCTTTCACACATCTGTTTCTTGTATCCGAGCTTCCTTCTTGGTTAAGATAGAATACCCTAGTTAAATAAATGTTCTTAGGTTCATCTCTCATGGGATATCCAAACTGACGCCTAGAAAGAATAAGATTGTAGTTAATTCCTCCACGTGTACCAAGAACAGGCACATTAGAGAACTCTCCACAACCGTCGATGATTACTTCAACATCACAATATGCATTATACCACACTATATCCTCTGGAGTGAGAGACATGATCCTTTGAGGCCATCAGAGCTTATCCGGGTTTTCTTTGAAGTGAGGGGTTTGGGGTAGGTGTGACATAAACCACCTATATAGCAAGGGTGCACAACACATGATGATTCCATCCCCTTTCTGAGTCCTAAGGTGAATAGAATGATAGGTGTCGGCGAGCAAGGTAGGGACTGGGTTCTTGGATAAGAAGATTTGGATCGCATTGATGTCTACAAAATCATCCACATTAGGGAACAACACGAGCCCATATATGAGTAAGGCAAGAATAGCCTCAAAAGCATCCTTGCTTGCGGCTTTAGTAAAGAAAAAAGCTTTGTTGAACAAAAACCTAGAGGTCAGACCTTGGAGACCTCCCTTGATAGTGAGATTAGCCAATATTTTGGTTTTCTTCAAATGAAGGGCCGTTGCAATAGCCAATGGTTTAGGAACCTCCTCCAAACCACTAAAGGGTACCGCGTCCAACACGGGTAAATCAACCAAATTAACATATTCTTCCAAAGTGGGGACCAATTGGTAATCGGGGAATGTGAAACAGTGATAAAGCGGGTCATAAAATCGGATCAAAGCCTTAAGTGCCCCCACTTCCACATCGGTCTTGAGTATGCTCAAAATTCCTTCATGATGCTCTCGAAACTTTTCTGAATCAAATACCAAGGACCCTAGCTTTCTCAATTTTGTCAACTCGGGCTTCTTGAAACTTATCTTGATATTTCTCCTTACAATATCCATATCTACAATGTTTACAGAAATAATTTGCTTAAGTCCTTCGAAATCGGATGAGTGAAAATGAATTTATGAATGGATGTATGCATGCATGATGCGGAAAACATGATGAGGTTAAGGTATAGTGTTGGAGTCAAAGGTAAAACCCTCCCATATGGTAAGTACTAGGGTTCATGTGGACCTGCATTACGGGTTCTAACAAGTTCCCAAATGTTGGAGTAAGCCCTAAAAGCCAATCTATTTGATAGCATTTGCTTTTGTATTGTGACATGATTTATATATATTGAATATATATAATAAGGCATTTCTTTATTATGTTTGTTTTCCAAAATAATAAAGTGCCTAGAATAGATTGTTCATGTAATGAAACATTAAGTGAGACTTAATCGTGAGATTACATTAACTTAAGAACACTATTCTTAAAGTATCCGTAGTCAAGTTTTAATATGAAATGGGATAACATTAAAGCATAGAGACTATTATGTTGGTAGACTGATGATCACGTCTCACTGATCATAGATAATGAGTTATCAAGTCTTCACATAGATATAAATGTTAAGGGTAACTTTATATCGGATTGACCCACCATGAGAATACTACATAGAATGTTATGAAATGTCATAAGTTATTCTCATAATGATAAAAGGTGCATTCCATCCTTCGACCTGAAACCACTGTGTACCCTAGATGTAGGAGTGTAATACCTTGTTGCCATTCAAACGTTATCCGTAAATGGATAACTATAAAGTTGGTTGATGGGTATCCCACGAATCATGCTGAGGGACATGAGTGACCTAGATGGGATTTGTCCATCCTACATAACGGGAGATATGTCTATGGGCCCAATATTGAACTAGACAAGGATGACATACTATGCCTTGTGTTCAATATAGACATGAGGACAAAAGGGTAATTATGCACAAGATGTTTATCACAGAAAGGTTAGTCAGATCACATGACATTCTTATAACTTGGGTAACAGTGATGTGTTGCTAGATACCGCTCACTGTTTATAATATTAAGATAAATATTATTGCCAACGTTATAAGAACCTACAGGGTCACACACATAAGGACAGTTAAAACGGGAAAAATAAGTAAGACTTATTGCGGGGGTGCAATTAGTGAAAAACGAATATTGGGCTTAAGAAGTCCAAATTCGTGTGAACTGAAGCTCACATAAGAAACTCTATAAATAGAGCCTTATGAAGTTCAGTCTCTCACACTTTTTTTTGGAGAAATTCTGAATTTCTCTAAACCCTAATTCGTAGTTGGGAAATTCTGAATTTCTCTAAACCCTAATCCGCTCAAGTTCCCTCATTCTTCATCCAAGAACGGCTAGCACCGAAGGTTGAAGGTTCCTGTTCGTGTGGACTAAGTGGAGGCACTGCAATTGTGGTGCTCGTGATCAATTGAAGGTTCTTGTTCGTGATCATACGGTGTTTCTTGTTCGTGATCGAAAGGCAGTTCGTGTTCGTGATCGTAAGCAGTTTCTGTTCGTGATCGAAAGCTCCTTGTTCGCGAAAGAAAGCATCAGTTCTTCAAGGTAACAATATATTCTTGACCATGATATTTCACATGGATCCATTGAAGGAAAATAAAATTTTAAAATCCGCTGCGTTTTATCTTTGATAAACAGTTACGTTTTCCTTCAGTGGTATCAGAGCCACTTGTGAAACCATGGATCGGTTTTGATGTTTGTTACCGTTTATTAATATGATATGATTGTGAATCTATATTAATAATAATAAGAACAAGAATTAATAAGATGTGATTGATTAATCTTAATTTATATATGTGATATATAATTCTAATACGACGTTGGTATATGTGATATACCGATTATATTGTTCATCAGAATATTTTGTGATTGGCGTGAATAATGGGTGATTGTGAGCATGTGCTTCGGAATCCGATACTGGTGAAGCATTCATGAGTCAATCATCTATAATGAACAACAATCTTGAAACGTTTTGATGAATGATTGTTGTATTATGATTCATAAAAATACAAGTGTGGTATTATTATGGAAACAGAATCGGTTAGGGTTTCAAAATTGTGTCAAACGTTGATACAATTAGGGTTTCGTTAATGAACCGTTCATTACGAAACCTTGAATCAGATTGTTTTGTTTAATCACATTTCTGATTAAATTGTTTAAACATTGTTTAAAATCGCTATTCTGTTTAAACATTTTAAATGCGTTTCTGTTTAAAGAAAAGGTTGTTTAAATCGCGATTATGTTTAATTGTTTAAATCGCGATTTTGTTTAATTGTTTAATCGCGTGTCTGTTTAAATTGTTTAAACATGTTAATGTCTCTGTTTAAATCGTTTAAACACATCAGAAACTGTTTATGTTTAATTCGTTTATGTTTAAAATGTTTAAACATATTGGAATCAATTAAATAATAAAGGAATTAAAATTGGCCAAACCATGTTTCTGTTTATGGTTATTGATTGGTTTGATGTTTCGGAACCGTTTCTGGTGAAACATCAACGTATTGATTATCTTAACAAGAGAAACATGTTACTCGATCACATATGCACATAAACCCTATGTGATATTGGTATATATGATATACTGATTTTGATCGTACAATAATTGAGTTGAATGATACTTGTTCATATTTGATAATTGATGTTTGAAACTTCGGAACCGTATTTGGTGAAGCATAAACTTCGGAACCGTATCTGGTGATGTATAAGCTTTGAAACCGTATCTGGTGAAGTTTAACGAATTCAATTATCGTATTGAACGAAGAATCAGAGCACTTGATTTGATATGATCATGTTATTGCAAAAGTATTCATAACGATGCAAGTGTTGTGTCATTATGATTAGGGTTTGTAAAACGTATCAAATGTTGATGCAAAATTAGATGGTAATTCAAAGTGATTTTGACAAATATATTTAATTTTGAAATCGTTTCAAAATTTTAGAAATATCTTTTGAAATTGTTTTAAAAGATAATATTACCAATTTTGGAAAAATATTTTATTCAAAAATATTTTGATTAAATAAATTGTAATATTTGGTAATTGGAGAATTGTCAAAGATTTGATTCTACTTTAAAATAATATTATTTATTTTAGCAAATTTTGATTCGAAAGATTTAATTGTGAATTAAAAGGTTTGAATCAAATTTAATTGCTAACTTTGCGTAGTGTGATCAATCGCCGGATTTTAATTTAATTTATTTAATTATGAGACTTTAATTTTAATAATAATGATAAAAGTGTGTTTATTATTATTTTGTTGTGAGTGATTATGGTCTTAGTCTTATAATTCTATTTATTGGGTTTTTGAAATACGGCCTGCGTGTCGTGCCTCTCTCTCTCAAATTCTATATGTACATTCTCCTCTCATCCACTCCCTCGTATGTAAAACGAGTTTCTCTTATTTGTAATGTAATTAGAATACAAGGAAGTAAGAAGAATCCTGACGCTTGAACAACCCTGGAGGTCTAGCTTGGAGAGGTCGTTTCTTGGACTAGTTTAGATTCTCTCATTGGCTTGAGAGAATCACAACGTTAGGGGGCCATAATCATGTCACTTTTATTTTGTTTAATTGTTATGCATGCTTTAATGATTGGAGTGCGAATATATATGATATATAAGCCGTGGTGAGGTGAGATCAAACTAATTAAAAATCCTTCAAATAATATATTAAGTTTTATGCTTTCCAAAGAATAGCACCCTTCAAGATCAATATCGATTAATGTAGGTTTTGCCAACGTAAAGTGCATTGTCTATATTGATAAGTTGCGGTGAGATAACCAGTTTATCCGAGGGCTATTCTTTGAGTTAACTTAACTAATTAAATATAATATGATTATATGATATTAGAAGCAAGCGTTGGGTTATTCCATATGATGGATTAAAAATAAAATAAGTGTTATTTACCCAACGGAAAGGATATGAGAGTTGTATGAGATACAATTGGAAAGGAGTTTCCTACCTAAATAAACTAAGTTTTGTGTAATCAGTCCAACGCTGACTTAAAAAACAAAGTGAAATATGGATCTCATTCTCACTAGAAAATCTTCCAACGGGATTTTCCGAATCATATGCTTGAAGGTCATTTGGTTTGAATAAAATAGTGGGAGCATTTTAATAAAAGTCCGTATTAAAATGATTTAATCATAATACAAAGTTTTACATATCTCTGTAATTAGAATTTTGGAATACAATACAAATTATATTGTCCTTATGAAGGACAAGAATTTCGGAAAAGTGTTTCTGAATTGGTACACAATTGAGAATTGTTCTCAAATGCGAGAAAAACTATGAGTTCTAGAACTATACTCTCTAGCAACCTACTATGACTAGATTCGAGAAGGATGCTTATCAAAAGTATCAAATCAAGTCGAATGTCTAGATATAGAATATTTCATACTTGTAATTTTAAAAGAAATGATGTGATCATTAAATCTCAAACAAGTTTTTTATTTTCAAAAGGGATTACAAAGTATGAAAAATAATATATCTCTCAATAGACCAAATCAAGTAACGAACTTGAGTTTCATGATCTTGATAAGATTGTCTATAAAAGGTTGTAATAAGGACCAAATAAAATTTGGACCTTGTATATACATACGAGATGTATATTAACCACCAAACTTTTTGATATATTTTGTTTATTTACTTCATTTACATTACTGATAAATATCAGTAAATGTAGATGTATGTGTGTGACACAAATTAGAAATCTTTGAATTTGTCAAAGAGTTCAATAATGAAGTAAAACAAAATAACTTACAAAAGTATTAAAGTCATATGAACAAGTCATAATGGTAAATACTTAGTTAAGGAATATAATAACTATTTTATCGCATCATGTTTGACATGATTTGGTTTAAGATAGTTTAATTATATGTCGTTGACTCTTTGTTGTAATTTCTCTACTTATAGTTATTCTTCACCCACAACTAGCTCTGCCTTTTAAAAGTAATCATAAAGACATCATATTTGATATGAAGGTAAAGTACCTAGTTTGCCTTTATGATAGTTTGGATTGAAAATTTATCAGATAAATTTAATTCCAAATTGGATGAATGTGGAAGTATCCTAAGGAAACTAAGGGATACTAGTCCTACATCACTCTTCAGGACAAAAGTTGTTTTGTTGCTAGACTGAAGCATTCCTCGAGTGGGAATGTGTCTCTTAAAAGAGTCAGTGGGAGTGATATAGAACTTGAATGATTCAAGTACCATAACATTAATATTTTAAAAGGGAATACAAACTGGTTCCTCAAGGTTGTTGTAGGATCAACCGTTTGAGTTGCACATGAGGCTAGACAAGTCTAACATATCACAAGGCTGGGAAGTATGATTTTATCATGACTTAACAAGGTGATATGATTTTCATTGAAGATGAATATTTAACTTGTTTAAAAGGTCGTAAATGACCTAAATTCTGAGAAGTGGCTAAATGCCATACAATCTTATATAGAATCCATGTACACAGACCTTATGTGATAATGGTTATGTCATTAAGATGAGTAAGACTTTCACGCAAAATCAAAATGCAAATTATGATGAAACCATGATCATAGTCTAGTTACAATTGTTATACTACATGTTATGGCAGATGGATGACAAAGTTGCATTCCTTAATTGGAATGACCTCATATATATGTGTTAGACATATACATAGGGTTTTCTCAATCCAAAGGATGCTTGAAAGGTATACAAATTGTAGCAATCTAATTTTGATTAGATCAAGTTCTCAGAAGTTGAATTATTTGTTCTTATTTATGAAGTTTTATGAAAACGAATTAATAAAGGACAAATATAATTCTTGTGCACACAAGGAGGTTAGTGGGAGTAATTATCTTAATCTGGTATCATGTGTGGATGACATATTAATCATCAAAACATTTTCCTTATACATGTAAGACATGATTAAGGAAATATCTCTTGATGAAATACTTAGGCGAGACTTCCTAAAGAGTTAGGAATCATAATCTATAGAGATAGATTGTTGACGCAACAAATGATTTTATTTGTTCAAAGGACAATGTCACGTCTCATTGGATGAGAAAGAGATACATGAAAAGAATCCACATGCTTTGGCAAATGGATCAGTCATGTACACCATATAATATGTACAACACCAGATACATCATATGCTTATAGCATAATCAGTAAGTACCAAAATTGAATCTAGTGTTTGACACTAATTGACCTTCAAGAATATCCCTAAGTACCTTAAAGGAACTAAGGACTATCTTTTGAAATAGGTAGGTATGGAAAAGATCATTGTAAATAAGTTATAATGATGTTAGTTTCCAATCCGATACATTGTATTGAAATTCAAATTTATGTCAGATATAAACACTGTAAGCTAATAAGCTTCAAAAAGTGTTTATTTCTATTACAAAGGTCAAGTATTTGATTTGGATCGTTTAGTTCAGGATTGAGCTAAAACTATGTTTCCATCGTTGCAGATTTCATTAATCACATTAGTGATGATAATGATTTAATCTTGCAAACAAAGGAATAGATCTCACCAACGATTCAGATATATATAGACACATCTTTATTTCGATAGAGATCGAAAAGTAACTTTGAAAAGATATGTAAGATACCAACATAGGAAATAGTTCCTTATCCACTAATGTAGCATCTTGATAAGAAGTTGCTCGATGCTCATGCTAACCGATAAATGTTAGATGAACATTTGATTGGCTTTAGTGCTAGTGGGAGATTGTTGGAGTAAGCCCTAAAAGCCAATCTATTTGATAGCATTTGCTTTTGTATTGTGACATGATTTATATATATTGAATATATATAATAAGGCATTTCTTTATTATGTTTGTTTTCCAAAATAATAAAGTCCCTAGAATAGATTGTTCATGTAATGAAACGTTAAGTGAGACTTAATCGTGAGATTACATTAATTAAGAACACTATTCTTAAAGTATCCGTAGTCAAGCTTTAATATGAAATGGGATAACATTAAAGCATAGAGACTATTATGTTGGTAGACTGATGATCACGTCTCACTGATCATAGATAATGAGTTATCAAGTCTTCACATAGATATAAATGTTAAGGGTAACTTTATATCGGATTGACCCACCATGAGAATACTACATAGAATGTTATGAAATGTCATAAGTTATTCTCATAGTGATAAAAGGTGCATTCCATCCTTCGACCTGAAACCACTGTGTACCCTAGATGTAGGAGTGTAATACCTTGTTGCCATTCAAACGTTATCCGTAAATGGATAACTATAAAGTTGGTTGATGGGTATCCCACGAATCATGCTGAGGGACATGAGTGACCTAGATGGGATTTGTCCATCCTACATAACGGGAGATATGTCTATGGGCCCAATATTGAACTAGACAAGGATGACATACTATGCCTTGTGTTCAATATAGACATGAGGACAAAAGGGTAATTATGCACAAGATGTTTATCACAGAAAGGTTAGTCAGATCACATGACATTCTTATAACTTGGGTAACAGTGATGTGTTGCTAGATACCGCTCACTGTTTATAATATTAAGATAAATATTATTGCCAACGTTATAAGAACCTACAGGGTCACACACATAAGGACAGTTAAAACGGGAAAAATAAGTAAGACTTATTGCGGGGGTGCAATTAGTGAAAAACGAATATTGGGCTTAAGAAGTCCAAATTCGTGTGAACTGAAGCTCACATAAGAAACTCTATAAATAGAGCCTTATGAAGTTCAGTCTCTCACACTTTTTTTTGGAGAAATTCTGAATTTCTCTAAACCCTAATTCGTATTTGGGAAATTCTGAATTTCTCTAAACCCTAATCCGCTCAAGTTCCCTCATTCTTCATCCAAGAACGGCTAGCACCGAAGGTTGAAGGTTCCTGTTCGTGTGGACTAAGTGGAGGCGCTGCAATTGTGGTGCTCGTGATCAATTGAAGGTTCTTGTTCGTGATCATACGGTGTTTCTTGTTCGTGATCGAAAGGCAGTTCGTGTTCGTGATCGTAAGCAGTTTCTGTTCGTGATCGAAAGCTCCTTGTTCGCGAAAGAAAGCATCAGTTCTTCAAGGTAACAATATATTCTTGACCATGATCTTTCACATGGATCCATTGAAGGAAAATAAAATTTTAAAATCCGCTGCGTTTTATCTTTGATAAACAGTTACGTTTTCCTTCACCAAAGTCATCAACCGTCTTTCGAATATCACCGGCTTACGGAACTAATTCCCGGTCCAATAATATTCTCAAGACAATCTCGTTTGAGTGTAGTCTCGCGTATCGACTAATTCCAAGACCATTCTTGGTTAGCCACCGCACTACGTCCTAAAAGGCCAAGATGAGTTAAGGTGATTCTAAGGTTCTCAGCTTCTCGGGACACTCACATTGATAAGTAATAACATCGACATGACTATTCATGCCAACAGAGTACTACTATCATGAGGCTTCCACTGAGCGGGATTATATCACATGCATTAGGATCTAAGACTATTCTTAGCCCAATACTTTGATTATACCCCATCCTATCTTATTGTTTCTCTCAAGCCCGGGTTAGGACTTATCTCACCACTCAAAGCATTCCCAAGCATATATATACAAACATTCATACAAGTAAAAGAATAATAGCGTGAAGATAGAAATTAAAACACGTTAGGCTCAACCCGCTTGGTTGGTCCCCAGTGAAGTCGCCATTTCTGTCGCGGTGATTTTTGGATATCGAGTTATTAATTAACTTCGAATCGCAATTTAATATTCCACCACCGATCTTTAATTTATCCGAGGGAAAGGGAAAAAGTTCGAAAAAACCCTATTTTTTAGAGATCAAGGTTCGGGGGTTAGTTATACGAAGGGAAGGTACTAGCACCCTAAGTATCTATAGTATCCTATAGGAACCTCTTGTTTTTTATTCTAACTTTGCGCTTAATTTTATTTGCTTGTAAAAAAATGTATAAGTGTAGGAATTAAAGTGATGATAAAAAAAGTTTTAAAGTGAAAAAAAGAAAAAAAAAAGTTTTTTTATTGATTTTATTTGATTCGCAAAGACAAGTCTCATGCCTACGTACCCGTAGGATCAAAATCTCGTAGTTCGGGGTAAAAATTACGAGTAAATTTGTTTGTCTAATTTTAAGGTTTTTGAAAATGGTTTTAAAGACCAAAAAGCCAAAAGTGGCAAAATGTGAGTTTGATTGATGTTAGTTTATGAAAAAAGTCTAAACGGTTAAATTGATTGAAGTTTGATTATGAAAGGAGACGCGAACACTTGGTTTAAAATCCAAGGTTTGGTAGAAAAAAGATTTGAATGATACAAGACACTTGGTTTGAAGTCCAAGGTTTTTGCTTGATTAAAAATGCACTTGGTTTGAAGTCCAAGGTTTTTGCGAAAAAGGAAAATGAACACTTGGTTTGAAATCCAAGGTTTTGAAAATGTTTGACGACAAAGTATTTTTGTGCTTTTGACAATAAATTGCTTTGATATTTTAAAGAGGTGTTGACCTCATTTTTTTTTTAGAAGAAAAAAAAGGTAATGGTTTCAAATGGAATGTTGGGTTCCAAATTACATATAAAAAGTAGCGCGCCTAAACGACAACTATATTTAATAAAACTAAGCGTAGAAGGATTTTCACAATGACATTGGATCAAAGCGATATCCTTTCCCTCGAAATTTAACATTCTAACGTTTTGTGGAAAGCAATAAAAATAAATATGCATGAGATGCAAGTTTTCATTTATGGTGTACACTTGTTCCTAATTACATTCTAAAATATTTGCGAGAAAATAAACATGAAATGATGCAAAAGAATGGATGCTATGCAATTCTCATTTATATTTACATTAAATCCTAAAATACATACTAAAGTCCTTGGAATAAAATTAATAGTTAATTAATAAGGCAATAAATAAATTGTTAGATTAGATGAATTATTAACAATAAGTAAAATCAACATTATGAATAAAAATGTTAAGTTAGTAAGTTAGTAACAAATAACTAAGAATAAAGAGCATGAGTAATAAAATGTTAGGTCAGTGAGCAAATATATATATAAAACTAAGCAAAAATGAATAAACATAGATTAGAGCAAAATAAGCACAAATAATTATGAAATAAATAAATAATAATAAAAAAACGAAAAGACCTCAAATTAGTGCTTATTTTGGATTTAATAGCTCATTGAAGCACATTCCATAAGCACTTTTTATCATAGGTTAAAAAAAAACAGAGGGGTGCAAATAGCAACATGAAAACAAAAGGGGGTGCGAAAAGCACTACTGGGTCCAAGCCCAGCTGGGGGGCGTGGCCCAAAGGGGGTGCAGAAGTAAAACGAAACCAAAAAGGATCAGAGACGTCTGATTGATCAGACAGCTTTGATTTGATCACAGTCAGATGGAATCTGAGACACATGATTAAGATCTAAAGGGACAAGGCGCGCATGTGCATCGTAATGCCATAGACTGGCGCACACTGGATCGGGTCAGGGTATATATACCCAACAAACCCTAAAAACCACATTTTTCTCATCTCCTTCTCTCTCTTGTTCTTCATCCTTGAAGAACACGATGAATCTTCATCGTTGCCGGCGAGAGCCCGCCGCGCCGGAGCGATTCCGGCGGCGGCTCCGCCGGCCAAAACCCAAAAAATTCACAAAAATCAAAAATTTTAAAAACAAAACCCCTCTTTAACCTTTTCTCAACCCAAATCAAAAATCAGGAATTCCTAAATCCTAACCAAACGGCATAGATCGGGAAAATAAACAACAAAAAGGTAAAAAGGTTCAACCTTTGGTATTGATTCAGTTTCTGATTTTCTTTTCTCTTCTTCTCGTTTTTGTTTCGATTTGTGGAAGAAAAAAAAAAAGAAGCTTTTTTCGGTTTATTTTTTGAAAAAAAATTGGTTGATTCTGGATTAAAAAAAAAGGAATTGTAGTTTGTGTATGGATGATTAATTCTGGGTTTTTGTTTGTTGATGGTTTGTGTATGGATGATTAGTTCTGGTTTTTTTTTTTTTTTATTTTTTTATTTTTTTATTTTTTATGTTTGGTTGATGAGGTATGAATTATGGTTGCGGCTGATATTTGATTTCAGAAAAACAAATTGAACTTTTTTTCTCTGTTTGGGTATGCGGCTGGTGAAATTTTTCTGACCTTGGGAACAGTGCAATAAATGCTGTATTTATACAGTGTCAGAACTAGGGTTTGGACAGATCAAAATTCTCTTTTTGGACAAAAATGCCCCTATGGGTCTGGATGAGGACAAAACACACTTGGACCCAAATAAAAAAACTTAAAAAACACCAAAAAGAAGAAAAAAACGAAAATAAAAATAATAATACAGCATTGTTGGTTGATGCATTTTAACTTTGGATCGGATGGATTTTTGCCTCAAAACCGATCCAAACCGAACCGCAAGCACCCCTACTTAAGAGGACCAAAACTCTTACCACTTGAACCAATTCATTGTTGGTTGATGCATTTTATTATTTTAAATGTAAAAGATTGTTTATTCCAAGACTTTTTTTTTTACAATCGTTTATTCCTAGACTTAATTTTTTTTTTTTATAATTCCAAGACTTAATTACTAGTTAGTACTATAGTAGTATATTGTTTATGTTTTTTTCTTCGATGAAAAATATTGTTTATGTTTCTATTTCTAAATTTTTACGTGTATTCATCTTATTCTTTCAATAATTTTTTTATTGATTATTTTATTCTTTTTTTTTTTGTCGATAGATTTGACTATTTTATTGTTTTTTTGTTGATAATTTGACAATTTTATTGTTTTTTTTATAATTGACAATTTTATTGTTATTTCCATATTCTTATGCTTTATTTTATTCTTATTTTTAAATATATAATCTTTTTATTGTATTTATCTTATATTCTATTTATATTTTTTTTTAAAATTAGTGAGATCAATGAGTTGCTCGTATTCATCTATTTTGTTGCTATTTTTATACATATAGATTCTTCTATTTTGTTCCTGTCTATGATTTGTGCTATTTCTATTTTTAAACATATCGTTTTTTTTATTGTATTTATCTTATATTCTTTCTATATTTTTTTTATATTTTTTAATGAAATTACAATGAAGGATATAAAACTTTTTTTGTTTGACAAATGAAGGATATAAAACTTGGAATGTGATTAAAAATAAAAAGTATAAATTACTCCCTCCGTTTTTTATAATTGACCAATTTCGTGAAATTTAGCGTTTCTAATTAACGGTCCATATTTAGTGTTTTAACGATACGATTTGTCAATTGTACCCTTTGTCGATCACTCTTATCATTTTCAATAAAACTACTTAATGCTATATATTTGGAAAACTAAACTTTTTTTTTTGGAACATAACATATTAACTATATGTATATTTTTTTTACATAATATATTAAATTTAATATGATCCACTAAATAAACCAATATTTTGCAAAAAAAAAAAAAAAGTACTATCAAAAGAAATGAATATAATTTAATGCTTAAAAAAATAAATTAAATTGATGATATACTACCTTAAATAAAATCCTCACTCATGCGTATGAAAAAAATTCGGTTAGGAGGAAGAATCCTCCTTGCATGCCTCACATGTTTCCCACGAATATTAGTAATTGCTAACGGCGGTGAAAACTTCATACTAATATTATATTATAATAACAAAAAAAAGAAAATAATAATAAGGTTCTTGAATCAATTTTAAATACCCACTTTATCACGCTATAGATGCTCTATAATAAAAAAATAAAAATAAGAATCATGGGAGATGCTCTTAGAATAAGAGCTCATTTGAATTAACTTATTTTCGAGTTTATGCAAACAATTTATGCAATTTTTATGTATTATTATAAGTTTGTTGATGTAGTTTATGATAAAATACATTATAAAAATATAATTTTTATTGGTGTAAACTTATAAAATATAATTTATATTAAATAAGTTATTTATATAAACTCAAAAATAGCTCATTATAACAAATAACAAACTTTGGGATTTGTGAGATAAAAAAACAACAAACTCGCGCAAAATCTTAGCACTATAAACGTTTTATTTTCTACTATAAAAACCAAAGTCCTCTTTCCTAAAACACATTCCTAATTCAATTCACTTTGGACTCAGACGAATCAAATTTGGATTCCACCATCTCTTTTCTCTCTCGTATTCAGAGGTACCTTAACTCCTTTTAATTAGTATTAGTTCTTATTTTGGCTATATTAAAGAAAGTAGATACAACTCCTTATGTTTTGATTGTCACGGAATACGATACTCCCTCTCACTGTCACGTTTGCCAATGTTCAACTTTAATTGTTAATATCTTA
Source organism: Trifolium subterraneum (assembly GCA_951799995.1). Lineage (NCBI taxonomy): Eukaryota > Viridiplantae > Streptophyta > Magnoliopsida > Fabales > Fabaceae > Trifolium > Trifolium subterraneum. The sequence goes on from OX637468.1 coordinate 42,336,962, forward strand.
ACTTATATTTTATTAAAAATTTTAAAAATTATATATTTTGAAAATATTCATTGAGACAAATCAAACAACATCTGGTATGCTAATATTTGCATATATATATATATTAGTAGACAAATATAGTCAAAGTAGATCATATGAATAGTACTCAATCAGTTCCTTTTGCTTGTAATGTTATACAAAGTGTTTAATCTTTACAGTTAATGTTGCTTGTTCAATCATATTAACTCTCACAAGGTAAGCAATTTAGTTGTATATTTTTGTTGAAACAAATCGGCATAGAAAAAATAAAATAAAAACTACAACCGATGTCGAGTCAATTGAAAACATGCAAAATAACACTATATGAAAGTTGATATCAAAACACATACACTATGGCCCAAGTAAATTCACACTATGATATTGTGTTGTGTTTGCGGGTTAGATTCAGAAGGGTTTGTGAAGTCTATATTTTGATATATAGTTAATATGCTAAAATAATTGATGGGAGAGTTTAGATATCCTGACTGCATGCTAAAATAATTGTATCATATTGATAATTTACTATTTTATAGTTCATGTTATTATTCATTACTTTTCATTATTGTTTTTTTTAGTCCTTATCATAGCAGAGTTCTAATCATTGAGTTTATCCTCAGAATCTCATATGGAAGGCTCTATCAATACTAACTTGCCTCCTACCTGTGATGGTGATAATAGTTCTATGGCTTCTCTGAATGAGGGTTATGAATCACCTTTCTCATCCTGGGATTCTGAACCTGAAACTGATATCCCGTCTTTGATCAATTGCGATGGCATGCATGAAGGATCCCTTGAAGGCAATAACTTGGAAGAGAATCATCTTGATATGGAACAACAAAACCAGATTGTTGGAGTCGAAAACACGGATGATGGTTTATTGTGGGAGATGGACAATAGAAGTTATGATGAGTTGCTCAAAAAGTACTTAGAAAAGGAGGAAGAACTAAGAGTTTCCAATTTAAAGCTTCTGCGTTTAGAACAAGAGATTATAAAGTTGAATGTTAAAGTTGAGAATGGTGAGGGTCAGCTTGATAATCTGCGCGAAGAATTGAAGCTGAAAGAGGAGGAACTAAATAAACAAAAAGAGCTTTTGGAAGAAGAGATTATCAAGTTGAAGATTCAAATTGAGAAAAGTGAGAATTGGCATGATAATGTGCGGGAAGAATTGAAGCTGAAAGTGGAGAAGTTGAAAAAACAAATTGCTGAGAATTGGACAGGATTAGAAATTTTGTGCAAAAGCTTGAAAAGTGAGAATAAGCTTGATAATGTGCAGGAAGAATTGAATTTGAAAATGGAGAAGCTGAAAAAACAAATTGATGAGAATTGGACAGAATTGCAAATTTGGTGGAACAGCTTGAAAAGTGAGAATCGGCTTGATAATGTGCAGGAAGAATTGAATCTGAAAGCGGAGAAGTTGCAAAAACAAATTGCTGAAAATTGGACAGGAGTACAAACTTGGTGGAACAACTTGAAAAGCGAGAATCGGCTCGATAATGTGAAGAAAGAGTTGAATCAAAAAGTGGAGAAGTTGAAAAACAAATTGCTGAGAATTAGACAGGATTACAAATTTGGTAACAGAGTTTGAGGTAGCTCATGAAAAGCTCAAAGATACCAAAATTTTGAGTTGGATAGAATTGATTTTAAATTATTTTTTTGATACTAATAGAATTGATTTTAATTATAAGTGAGTTGAATTTAAATTGGTTTATGTTTAGATGTATTCATTTAAAATTGATTAGAACTTAATTATGTTGTTTAAATAATTTGAACTAAAACTGCTTTTAAATGTCTGATCACCAGATTGCTTTTACATGTGCAATTGCCAAAAGGGTAGGAATTTTAATTTATTTTAATTATATTCAGCATAATTTTATAAACATATGTATTAAGCATAATTCAAGATCTTAATTCAATAACAGATCAAACAATTGATATACCCATATGTATTATAGAAACATTATTGATAATGAAATGCAATAAGTTTATTAGTGTAAAAAAAAAACAATCGAACAATTAGGGATGTCATCGGGGAGGGGAATGTGCGGAGGAAGCATCCCGTTCCCCACCCCGAAATGTCCGCGGGGGAATTTTTGCCTCAATCCCCGTTTCCACGGGGAATTTTTGCCTCCATCCCCATCCCCACGGATCTCCACGGTACCCGTGGGAATCCACGTAGATCGATTATTAGAAAATTTCTATATTTTACAGCAAAATTATGACGTTATTTTTTTCTTTTTTATTAAAAAAATAAATAAATATTTTGCATCTTTCTTTTTTAATAATCAAAACAACACATAATGCATTTCATAACCAAAAAACAATGCATAACAACATATGCATAATCATACAAAAATTCATAACCAAAACATATCATAATTCATAGTAAAATAGAAACTTAGAATTGTCAAACATATCATAATTCATAGTAAAAATATATATTTAAGTATATATAGACGGATTCGGAGAATCCGTAGGGACGGGTGCTTAATCCTCGAACCCCGCCCCGAACTGCCTCCGGGGGAAGTTTTGCCTCCATCCCCACGGGAAAAAGATCTCCGTTTTCGGATCTCCAAACAAGACAATCCCCGCATGGATCCACTCTGACGGATGCATATTGACATCCCTATAAACAATTATATTAAGCTTAAAAGAAAAATTAAATATATTTTTGGTCTATACGCTTTGTTCGTTTATTAACGATAGTCCTTCAAAAATTGTTTCTAAAAACTGATAGTTTACTATCGTTATTAAATTTAGTCCCTTTGTTTGTTTTCTATACGGAAAACTGATGTAGCGCAATAGGTGGACCCTATTAAATATGTTTTGATCCATCACACAAATGTTTTTAAAAACCCTATAGTTTACTTTGTTACCAAATTTAGTCATATGTTTGTTTTCTAGATGGAAAGTTGACATGTAGATATAGGTGACTTTTTTTATTGTAAAAGACAAAAAAAATTATAATCTAGACTAGAAGAAAGGATAACAATGCGCGGGTGGTCAAAACTGCATTTATGCTAAATATTTAATATGATCCACTAAATAAATCACAATATTATGTAAAAAGAAAAAAAAAATTATTGATACTGTACTTTAAATTTAAAATAAGGTACTTGAATCAATTTTACATATCCGCTTATGGATTGGATATGCTCTAAGAATTATTGTTTTTGACGAATCTGTTTTTCTTTTTTTATTTTTTTTGCCAAATCTCTCTAAGATTAATGATATTATAACAAACTTGCGATTTGTCCATAAAAAAAGTAAAAAACCAACAAACTTGCGCAAAATGTTAGCACTATAAAGGTTATTATATTTTCTACTAAAAAACATCCCTAATTCAATTCACTTTGAACTCAGGCGAATCAAATTTGGATTCTACCAATTCAGAGGTACCTTAACTCCTTTTAGCTCTTATTTTGGCTATGTTACTATAACTACATACTAAGTAGATACTTTGTTCTTGTTTCATCGTAATTCCTTTTGCATGACATGTTATATTAATGTATACAAGTATTCAATCTTTACTGTTAATGTTGCTTGTTCAATCATATTCACTCTCAGAATGGTAAGAAATTTAGTTGAAACTTTAAAATCTTGGAAACGAAAAACATATGACTGATGTCGAGTCAATCGAAAAATTGCGGAATAACACTATGTGAAAGTTGATACTAAAACACATACACTACTCTCAAACACCTCATGACCCCAAGTAAACGCACACTCTTAAAAAAGAAAAACATAACTGCATCTCACAATGCTTTAATATTTTGTTTGCTAGTTAGATTTAGAAGGGTTTGTTAGGTCTATATTTTGATATATAGTTAATATTTTAAAATAATTGAATGAAAAATATAATAAATTATTGTATAATACTTCAATCGCCACAATGAAATTTTTCAACATGTATATTAAATTTGGGATGTTGAAATTATATAGTATAGTAACAACAACTACCGAGTTTCAAGCTGTTTGGATCCGGATTCAGTGTAAATGGAGAGAGGTGACTACACTGCAGTCGGTCATATTTAGACCGTTTTGATTTAATTAAAATCAGACTGTCCAACTTTTTTTAGCTTGAATTTTATATTTAAAAACAATTAAAATTTGATCTTAAAATTTGAACCGTCTAATATTGATTGGATGGTCTAAATGTCTGGACTGCATCACATGTGACTGCACACAACCCAATTCCAAGTTGTTGTAGTGTCATAATGATAATTTACTATTTTATATTGTTTGTGTTATTATAAAATTTTAGATTTGCTTCATATCCTAGGAAAATAATAAGAATACAAAAGGCAATTGTTGATCACTAAAATTTGCAATCGAGATTTATAGTTCATTTTATCATTGCAGAGTTCTAAGAATTGAGTTTATCCTCAGAATCTCATATGGAAGGCTCTAGCAATTCTAATGTATCAGTTACTCCATCTCTCAATACTGACTCACCTCCTAACTGTGATGGTGATAATAGTTCTGTGAATGAGGGTTGTGAATCACCTTTATCATCTTGGGATTTAGAACCTGAAACTGATATCCAATCCCTTGAAGGGATTAACTTGGAAGAGAACTATCTCGATATGGAAGAACAAAACCAGTTTGTTAAGGTCGAAAACACGGATGATGGTTTATTGTGGGAGATGGACAATAAAAGTTATGAAGACTTGCTCAACAAGTTCTTAGAAAAGGAGAAAGAGCTAACAGTTTTCAAGTTAAAGCTTCTGCTTTTAGAAGAAGAGATTATAAACTTGAAGGTTCAAGTTGAGAATAGTGAAGCTCGGCTTGATAATGTGCGTGAAGAATTGAAGCTGAAAGAGGAGGAATTGAATAAACAAAAAGAGATTTCGGAACAAGAGATTATTAAGTTGAATGTTCAAGTTGAAAATAGTGAGGCTCAGCTTGATAACGCGCGTGAAGAATTGAAGCTGAAAGAGGAGGAACTGAATAAACTAAAAGAGCTTTCGGAAGAAGAGATTTTCAAGTTGAAGATTCAAATTGAGAAAACTAAAAATCAGCTTAATAATGTGAATGAAGAATTAAAGCTAAAAGAGGAGGAACTGAATGTACAAAAAGAGCTTTCGGAACAAGAGATTTTCAAGTTGAAGACTCAAATTGAGAAAAGTGAGATTCAGCTTAATAATGTGAATGAAGAATTGAAGCTGAAAGCAGAGGAACTGAATGTACAAAAGGATCTTTCGGAACAAGAGATTATTAAGTTGAAGATTCAAGTTGAGAATAGGGAGGTTCAGGTTGATAATGAGCGTGAAAAATTGAAGTTGAAAAAGGAGGAACTAAATAAACAAAAAGAGCTTATGGAAGAAGAGATTATCAAGTTGAAGATTGCAATTGAGAAAACTGAGAATTGGTTTGAGAATGTGAAGGAAGAATTGAAACTGAAAATGGAGAAGTTGAAAAAACAAATTGATGAGAATTGGACAAAATTACAAATTTGGTGGAACAACTTCAAAAGTGAGAATCAGCTTGATAATGTGCAGGAAGAATTGAAACTGAAGATGGCGAAGTTGCAAAAAAAAATTTCTGAGAATTGGAAAGAATTACAAATTTGGTGGAACAAGTTGAAAAGTGAGAATCGGCTTGATAATGTTCAAGAAGATTTGAAACTGAACATGGAGAAGTTGCAAAAACAAATGGCTGAGAATTGCACACGAACACGAATTTGGTGGAACAACTTGGAAATTGAGAATCGGCTTCATAATGTGCAGAAAGAGTTGAATCTGAAAATGGAGAAGTTGAGAAACAAATTGCTGAGAATTGGACAGAATTACAAATTTGGTAAAACAGCTTGAGGTAGCTCATGAAAAGCTTAAAGATACCAAAATATGAAATGCAATTTTAAAATAGGAACATGGGAGGAGTATGTTTGGTTTAGCGGCAACGAAAATTGAGTTTGATAGAATTGATTTTAATTAAAAGTGGGTTGAATGTAAATTGATTTATTTTTAGACGTATTCATTTAAATTTTATTAGAATCAATTTATGTTTTTAATTTTTTATAATAGAATTAATTTATCTTGTTTGAATAATTTGAACTAAAATTGCATTTGAATGTCTAATTACTAATTAGCAAATTACTTTTAAATGTGTGATTACCAAAAGGGTATGAATTTTAATTTATTTTAATTAATCAACGAGTTTTTACTTCATTTTATAAAAAAATAAATTATATTCAGCATAATTCAAGATCCTTATAAAAAAACAGCTTAATTCTATAGTCGAACAATTATATTAAGCTTGAAAAAAAGGTTAAATATGTTTTTGTTTCCTACGTTTTGCTCGTTTTTAACAGTAGTTCTTATATTTCAAAAATTGTTTATGAAACCTATATAGTTTACTCTCGTTACCAGATTTAGTCCCTTTGTTTGTTTTTTAAACGGAAAACTAACGTGGTGAATGGGTGGACCTGATTAAATATGTTTTTGGTCCCTCAATTTACTCGCTTTTTAACAATAGTTACATTTCAAAAATATTTTTAAAAACTCTATAATTTACTCCTGTTATCAAATTTAGTCCTCTGTTTATTTTCAAGACAGAAAGTTGATGTGTAAATATAGGTGACTTTTTATTATAAATGGCAAAATAATTATTTTCTGGACTAGAAGAAAAGATAACAATGCACCAGTGGTCATGCTCTCAACGGCTACAGTTACTTTATTCCGATGGGAAATGAAGGAAGTTTGGAATCGTTAAAATGCGCCGCTTGTAACTTCCGTTGTAACGTCCAATGCAAAGAGACAACGAATATTATCATCAATGATGGTGTCCCTTTACTGGATAATAGAGGATGGAGACGTTTACTCTGCCGCAACTTTCGGTGGCAATGGAGGGACTTGGAGTACGAGAGAAAATGTGCGTTTACGAGTGCCAGAACTGTATAGCCAAACACATTCTTAAAGTGGCATTTGAAAATATAGCTAAATCAAAATTGGACTTAGTTTTAGATAGAAAGAAGATTCAAATTGTAGGGGGATTTGGTTACAATGTATGAGGGTAATGAAACTAATTGTTGAGTATGTCTTGAAATCTCAGTTACAGAAGTCAGAAATCCTAGGTACATGATGATTTTGGCGCTGGGCGTAGGTGTTATTGCGCTGGGCGCAAATCCTGTCTCCAAGTGGTGGTTTCACCACTGGTGCCTTCGCTGGGCACAGGCACAACTATGCCCCATAGTGCTGTTTTTGGGTTGTTGCTGATTTTTTTTTGGGAAAATTAGTTTTTTTTGAAGGATATATAACTTGAATTCTGTTTTATTTAAAGCAGATTTGTTTATGTTATTTAGGCATATGTTTTTCTATGAATAGAAGTTGACTTATTCATAGAAAAATAAGATAGTAAACTTCTTTTGGTATAACTCTAGGGGTTGGGTGAATCATCCTTGATTCACCTTGGGAAACACTATATCAAATTGAGTCTCTTGGCCACAGGAAGAGATTCAAGAGAAGGGTAGAGTGAGGTTTGAAGACTAATTCGTGTAACCCTGTTATTGGAATCTTGTGTAAAGTTACTTATTTGATTAGTGGGAAATGAGAGCTGTTCTCTCCTCTAGAGTAGGTTAATTTTGACCGAACTGGGTAAACAAACTATTGTGTTCTTGTTTTTTTTATCTTTCTCCTTGCGTGGTTATTTTGTTTTGGATTGCTTTTATTATCATCATCTCTATCCGCCTTTATATTTAGTTGCTTGATTCTATTTGCTCCACACATCAAGTTTTTCATTGGTGTAATTTTTCAACGAATATATACAACAATTGGCGCCCACTGTGGGAAAAAGGAACGAATTGGAATTAAGTATCATGGGTTCAACGTGAGATATTGAGAAGTTTACCGGTAGTAACGATTTCAGGTTGTGGAAGGTAAATATGAGGGCAGTTTTAATTCAAAACAAGTGTGTGGAAGCGCTGAAGGGAGAAACATAGATGTCGTCGCATCTGACACTTGTAGAGAAGTCTGAGATGAACGATAAGGCAATCGGTGCCATTATCTTGTGCCTCAAAGACTAGGTGTTGAGAGAAGTAGCAAGGGAGATCATTGTTGTGGCTATGTGGAACAAGCTTGATTCATTGTACATGACCAAGTCGTTGGCACATAGACATAGACAATGTCTGAAACAACAACTCTACTTATACCGAATGACGGAGACAAAATCCGTAACTGAGCAACTGACGGAATTCAACAAAATCATTGATGATTCGGCAAACTTAGGTGTTAAAAGATTTACACATCCGCAACTTAAGAAGCGGAGGAAATCCGCCACCCAAATAATGGACATATGTATTTTGATAATTTTATAGGGCACTCGAGAAGTGGGATATGATGACAAAAGTAAATCTCTTATATATTTTGGGTAGGATTGGGCTAAATGTGTTGGCCCAACAAATAACACCTCTAAAGAAACATAACAAATATTCCATTTAGAAAAGAAAAGAAAAGAAAGAAATTAAAATAACTAACACCCTCCCTAACAACACTCTCCTATATTCAATCCTCTGTATTCTCAAACTCTTGATTAGAGCAGCGAGGTGAACACGATTACACGATTTCTTTCCTTTCATTAACAGTTTTATTAATACTACGCAGTAAAACTCATACTTATCATCTTATTCATTTCTCATTTCATCATTTTGTTGCCATTATTCCTTTTGAGGCTTATGTATTTAGGGCTATTTAATAATATTTATGTTTTATAGTAAATCTTCTGTTTGATTTTGTAAGTACCCAATGAGTACCATATGCGTACTCGGTACTGTTGGGTACCCGCTACGGGTACTTCACCATTTTAGGAGTGCCCTTCATAGGTTTTCACATAACAAGAATAAATTTCATAAAAAATGATGATTGGTCACTGTGTGACTTTCACATTGAAATCCATATTTTCATGTTATTATATCTATCTATTTATTCATGGCTTTTTAATTCTACAAAGTAACGGACACTGACATGTCGACACTGATAATAATCTGAAAATATAAGTGTCAGTGTCGTGTCGGTGTTTGACACCGACGCGTATCCGACATCTGGACACGCCTACTTCGGAGATTGTCCGTGCTTCATAGCTTTTTATTTTCGTTTCATAGCTTTTGTTTCTTTCTGATTAGTTGATAATTGGAATAGAAAACTTGTCCCTTTTTTGTGTTTTTATATTTCATATATAGTTCATATTGTAATTCTTAGTATTGTAGATTTCTAATAATTGAGTTTACTCTCTGAATTTCAGATGGAGGGTTCTAGCAATTCTGGTGTAGACTGTGACAGGGAGAGTGAATTGGTGACTCCATATCAGAAGCAAGAGTTACTGAAATCTGAACTTCAATCTCTCAGTATCAACTTGCTTCCTAGCACTGATGATGGCGATAATAGCTCTGTGGCTTCTATGAATGAGGGTTGTGAATCACCTTTATCATCCTGGGATTCTGAACCTGAAACTGATATCCCTTCATCTTTAATCAATTGTGATGGCATGCTTCAAGGATCACTTCAAAGTATTAACCTTGAAGAGAATTATCTTGATATTGAAGAACAAAACCAGTTTGTTGGTGTCGAAAACACGGATGATGGTTTATTGTGGGAGATGGACAATAGAAGTTATGAAGAGTTGCTCAAAAAGTTCAAAGAAAAGGAGGAAGAGCTCAGAGTTTCCAATTTTAAGCTTCAACTTTCGGAACAAGAGAATATCAAGTTGAATGTTCAAGTTAAGAATAGCAAGGCTCAACTCGATAATGTGCGTGAAGAATTGAAGCTGAAAGAGGAGGAACTGAATAAACTAAAAGAGCTTTCTGAAGAAGAGATTTTCACGTTGAAGATTCAAATTGAGAAAAGTGAGAATCGGCTTGATAATGTGCAGGAAGAATTGAATCTGAAAGTGGAGAAGTTGCAGAAACAAATTGCTGAATTGGATACTTATAGTCCAGAATTTGCACACAGGATTAGAAATTTGGTAGAACTGCATGAGGCGGCGCATGTAACGCTCAACACACCAAAATATGAAAATGCAATTTTAAAGAAGGAACTCGAGAAAAAGTCAACTGAAACTCACCAATTGCAAGGTCAACTTAAAATGGCACAGAAAAATATGGCTAAATCAGAATTGGAGTTAGTTTCAAGTAGAAACCAAATTCGAAGGCTACGTGAACGCCTTAGAATGTATAATGCTATTGAAAATAAGCCGCATTTTGATAATGGTGAATAGACAGAATGGTGTGATATCAGATAAGAATGAGGAGAAAAGGGAGGCAATTAGACAGCTATGCTATTCACTTGAGCACTATATAGGAGTGGATATCGTCAACTTGTTCGAGCAATTAGTAAGGTTTATAGGCGTCGCCACAGTCACGTTGTTAATATAGTTTCCTGAGGTTACATTTCGTTATGTCTCGTTGTTTAATTTGTTTTGCTTTATAGATCTTTGGTTGTTATTAGTTTTTTTATATCTATCTCTTGTTCATTCTTGCTATGCACTAAAACATTACATATTCCTATTGACTGTAGTAGATCGAAATCAATCACATTTGCAATTGAAGTTGGTGAAGTTTCTTTGTTCATTTTGAATGAGTATCAGTGAGAAGTGTAATGAAGCATATATGAGTGTAAATCATGAAGCAGTGAGAGGTTGCAGTTTAATTGACTATATAAGTTGTTGAGATATTGGTGTAGTTAATGCATGTAACAAATTGCAATGTGTAACAGTATAAGATGAAGTTAAGGATTGGTGGTCTCATTTTAGTATCAATAAAATCTCAATTATTATTTTTTAGTCATGTTATTGGTGATTTGGTGTAAACTTATCTGGTCACTTTTTTTGAGATTTCACCTCAGTCACATTTTTTCTGTCAACAACGTTTGAACTGGAGACTTTGTTTAAGGAATTCAAGTCCAATTCCACTTAGTTCAGTGTAATGTTAAAAAAAAAAATCAAATTAATTCCCTCTAATTATATAAGCCAAAAGGAACTCTTTTTATCTTCCAGTTCCCCGGTCGCAATCTCCATTAACTTGTTATCTTCGAGGCACCGGATAACAACACTCCATGTTTTATCCATCATTCTCAACATTTTTTTTTTGAAACACATCATTCCGAACATTAAATTACTTCAATCTTCACTTTCCACAATTTCAAAATATATTTAACTAATAAATTATAAGGATTAATTTTGTATATTATAAAAAAAATAAAAATTTTGTCAAGTACCCTAGTGACTAGAATGTTAACGTGGATAAGTGGATGATAGAGTTTGTCAAAAAAATAAAAATGGGATGATCGAGGTTCGAATCCGCCCCTGCATATATAATTCAATATCTACAAAAGAAAAAACTTTTATGTTATAAATCACTTATTTGTATTAAAAGAGTAGGAAAAAAGAGTAGAAAAAAATTACCACTTTTGCTTGCTTTAACATGTGCAAATTTTTGAGTAAAAAAAACACATGTGCAAATCTTGATATTTTAAATCGGCTCTTATTTTAAATTTAAATATTTTTTTTTGAGCATTGCTTTTTAGTAAGAAAAAATTACACAAGAAAGAGAAGAATCCACAAAATTAGGAAATTTGACCAATCAAAAATTGGCTAACCATACATGGGAGAGAGTGATTAAAATTTGACCAATCAAAAATTGCCACATAAAATTTTTCTCTTTCTTACATCAAAAAATTCTTACTAAATAGCATTTTCCTTTTTTTTTTTTGAACAATATTTTAAATTTAAATTTGGATTAGCTTGAATTTTATTTTTTTTACTAAATGGATTAGCTTGAATTTACACGCCCATAGTATTTTTTTTTTTCGGAACACCAAGAGAGATTTGTTTTGTTGTGAATGAACACCCATAGAAATAGCTAAATAAAACTGCAACAAATGCCATAACTTTTTGAAAAGAGTTCAAAAGTTCTCTCTTCTCCATAACAACATTCTCCTCAATTCACTTTATTTCTCAACTCATTTGAAGCAAGGTGAACACCATTTCTTTCATTAATACTACGTAACACTTTGGTCCATATCTCTCATAATTATTACTATATATATTTTATTCATTCTCATAATTATTAATCCTTTGAGGCTATGTGTGATTAAGAGTTTGTGTTTTATAGTAAATCATTTTGTTTTGAACTGTTATAATGTAGTATACCATAATGCTGTCAAAGTGTCAATTGTATCTAATAATATGCTTATTCAACCATGTGTACGTAACTTTTCTCGGACTATGCTCATCTTATACAGAAACCTGTTGTTAATAATAATATATTTGCTACTAAAAAAGTTCAATTTTCAAATTGTTTTAGTTTACAGATAATAAGAATGAAAAAGTGGGTGAGACGAGTAGCTTAAGTGGTTAAGCTAGTTAAACTAAGGGTTAAAAAATTGGAGGTCCATGATTTCGTGGCAACGAGAAAAGCTAACATAACAACTTGTCATTCAAAAAAATAAATAAATAATATGATCGGTTAGGCTTTCAAATTGCAATCCAGATTTTCATGTTATTATATTTAGGCTTTCAAATTTCTGTAAAGATATTTGGTCTCTGCTTTTCAATCAACTTGTATATATCATTAGAAATTTTTAAAAAATTTCCGCAATCATGTTGAGTACATTGTAGAAATTTCTTTTGCAAAACTATAAAATTACTGATGATGGAGGGTTCTAGCAATCCTATAGTTCATGTAATAGTTCTTAGCATTGCAGATATCTAATAATTGAGTTTACTTTCCAAATTTCAGATGGAGGGTTCTAGCAATTCTGCTGTAGGTTTTGACAGAGAGAATGCAATGGTGCCTCTTAGTTTTGAAGGTGATAATAGCTCTGTAGCTTCTATAAATGAGGGTTCTGAATCACCTTTATCATCTTGGGATTCTGAACCTGAAACTGATATCCCATCTTTAATCAATTGCGATGGCGCATCTGAAGGATCCCTTCAAAGTATTAACCTGGAAGAGAACTATCTTGATATGGAAGGACAAAACCAGTTTGTTGGAGTCGAAAACACGGATGATGGTTTATTGTGGCAGATGGACAATAGAAGTTATGATGAGTTGCTCAAAAAGTTCATGGAAAAGGAGGAAGAGATTATTAAGTTGAATGTTCAAGTTGAGAATAGTGAGGCTCAGCTTGATAATGTGCGCGATGAATTGAAGCTCAAAGAGGAGGAATTGAATAAACAAAAAGAGCTTTCGGAACAAGAGATTTTCAAGTTGAAGATTCAAGTTGAGAATAGCGAGGCTCAGCTTGATAATGTGTGTGAAGAATTGAATCTGAAAGAAGAGGAACTGAATAAACAAAAAGAGCTTTCGGGAGAAGAGATTTTCAATTTGAAGAGTCAAATTGAGAAGAGTGAGAATCGGCTTGATAAAGTGCAGGAAGAACTGAATCTGAAAGCGGAGAAGTTGCAAAACCAAATTGCTGAAAATGCAATTTTAAAAAAGGAACTGGAGAGAAAGTCAACTGAGACTCATCAATTGCAAGGTCAACTTAAAGTGGCACAAGAAAAAATGGTTAAATCAGAATTGAAGTTACTTTCAAATAGAAAGCATATTCAAATGCTAGCAGATTCAGTTATAATGCATGAGTCTATAGCAGCTAACGATGAGCAAGAGGTGCAAAAATTGAAGTTTGAAATGCTTGATTTACAGGCTAGGTTCTCTTTGATGAAAGATAAGCTGCATTTTGATATTGCAAGTTTGTCAAAAATGAAAACAGAATTGACCTCTAAACTGGCGGATTGTCAGTCTAGAAACAAGGAATTAGAAAATAAATTAAGCCGAGACAGAGATGCAAAAGTTGAACAAGAAGATTTGCATGCTACTCAACAAATGGTTTTGGAAGATGAAATCAAATGTTTGAGGGAAGAACTTGGTCAGAAAATGCATCTTGCTGAAGCTGCTAATAAGGAATTGGAGATGGTAGTGATTGAAAGGGATGCAGCAAATGCCAAGATTGAAAAGCTTGATGCCGAGATATGCTCATACGATGATACATTCAAGTTGTATGCTACTCAACAAAAAGAGAAAATCAAATGTTTGAGGGAAGAACTTGGTCAGAAAATGCATCTTGTTGAAGCTGCAAATAAGAAAATGGAGATGGCAATGATTGAAAGGGATGAAGCAAATGCCAAGATTGATAAGCTTGAGGCCGAGATATGCTCAAATGATGATACATTCAAGTTGTATGCTACTCTAGAAAAAGAGAAAATCAAATGTTTGAGGAAAGAACTTGGTGAGAAAATGCATCTTGTTGAAGCTGCGAATAAGAAAATGGAGATGGTAATGATTGAAAGGGATGAAGCAAATGCCAAGATTGATAAGCTTGAGGCCGAGATATGCTCAAATGATGATACATTCAAGTTGTATGCTACTCAACAAATGGTTTTGCAAGATGAAATCAAATGTTTGAGGGAAGAACTTGGTCGGAAAATGCATCTTGTTGAAGCTGCAAATAAGGACTTCGAAATGGTAGTGATTGAAAGGAATGAAGCAAATGCCAAGATTGATAAGCTTGAAGCTGAGTTATGCTCCTGCAATGGTAAATTATCAGATGTGGAGAAATATATTCAAGAGCTGAAAGCATCACTGAAGAAGCAGCTGGTCAACTTTGAAACACTGATTGAGCTTGTGGACAACAATAAAACTAATCTGAATGAAACTAGTATGTTGAAACTGAGAGTTGAAGAACTTGTAAAAGAAGTATCTAGACAGAAATGTGTGATATCAGATAAAGATGAAGAGAAGAGGGAGGCAATTAGACAGTTATGCTATTCACTTGAGTTCTACAGAAGCGGATATCGTGAATTGAAGCTGAAAGAGGAGCAACTGATTAAACAAAAAGAGCTTTCTAAAGAAGAGATTTTTAAGTTGAAGATTGAAATTGAGAAAAACGAGAATCGGCTTGATAATGTGCGGGAAGAATTGAATCTTAAAGTGGAGAAGTTGCAAAAACAAATCGCTAAATTGGATACTCATAGTCATAGATATGGTATAACTGCATGAGGCAGCTCATGTAACGATCAACAAACCAAAATATGAAAATGACATTGAGATGAAATCTGATTCTTCATCAACAGTATCCCTAATATTCTAATGGTTGTGACTTATGTCACCCCTACGGCTACTTCTCCTTAGTCTTCCAGATTTTGGTCAATTATGTATGTGCATTAGGAAGTTAATCAAATTACCGATTATTTTGTCAGGAATGGTCTTAGTATTCCTAATATTACAAGTGTTAGGATATTCAATTTTATTCTTGTATTTACTTCTTTAGTTTTGACTGTAGATGCTTCGTTTGTAGCTTCTTCTAAAGGTTTTTAGTTGTTTTTTGTTTAGGGTTAGCCCTTTATTTCCACTAATTGTTTTTTTTAATAACTTATGAGTTATTGTGTCATATTTTTCTGATGCAAAAAAAAAATGTCATATTTTTCTTTATTATTTCTCTCTCACACAAACATATAAATGCAAGGAAAATACATCCATCTACAAATGATAAAAATTTAAAAGTGATTATTTTATTAAAAAAATATGTTTTCAACCAACTATAACACCCACGCTAAATTGCTAAATTTTAGAGCTACAAACGCTCTAAAACCTTTTTTTTATAAATAAATAAAACCCTAAATTCTCCTTGGCATACTCATCACCTATAGTAGAAGTGATCATCAATCAAATTTGGATTCGTGATTCCACCATCTACTGCATTTAAATTTGGGTTTGATTTTGTTAATTAGGTTTCAAAACATCAATTCAAAATTGGATTTAGAAGTTTTCACAAAAAGATATTCAAACATATACTCCCTTTGGTTTTTTTTTTTTTTTTTAATTGTCCATTTACATTGGATTTTACGTTCCTGTTTAAAGGTACGATTTGTCAATTGTATGCTTTGTCAATTACTCTTATCTTTTTCAATAAAACTAATTAATACTATACATTTGAAAAACTAATGTTTTTATTTTTATTTTTTTATAAATAACATATTAAATTTTGTTTTTTTGTACATAATATATTAAATTTATAGAAATTTATTGGTGGATTAAAATTAAGATATATTAAGAAGATTAGGTGCAAAAATATACTTTCTTTTTTTTTGGTGTTAGTAAATGGACACTTAAAAAATGGAGGGAGTACAATAATATTAATTGTGCAATTTTCAATATTTTAAATCGGCTTGTACTTTCTGTACCAAAAACAAACAAAAACTCAACTTTGTATTTTAAATTTGGATTAGCTTGAATTTCCGCCATTTGTTTGTTTTGTTATTATTTGTTAAGTTATATTGATGAAGTTTCAAGATAAAGTGAGGATTCATAAATCATCATATAATCGAGTGTAAATAATAGGATTTCTCTAGCTTAAATGCCTATGATATGGATCATATAAATAAGTCATATAACTAGTGTTGAAATATAGTTCAGTTTATATAGTTCAGTTTAAATGCCTTATGATATGGACAGAGGAGGCTCGGATGCATGTGCAACATGAACAATGACATAAGACCTCCTGAAAATAAGGGCCTAAAAAAAATACATGGGATAGTAGTATTGTTAGCGCAGCAATTCACAAACAATCACTTACTACACACTTTGTTTCACACACACACTTCAATTTCACAAGAATGGGGTTTTGGAATTTTTGGGGAAAATTGTGAAGAACATGTAACACCCAAACCCATTATTTAAATATTTGTACCTTTATTAAAAATCTTTTCAAAATACACAACGGAAAATTAAGATTTAATTATAAAATGTTTGGTTAAGGTATTACAACCGACAACATACTTAACTAATTGATTGATTAATTAGCCTAAAACATCGTCTACAAAATCATTCTTATAAAATATACATTTTTCAAATTAAATACATTAAGTCATAAAGGACCCTATATCCTAAATACAGCCCTTTCCCCGTGTCACACTCAGTGCGGAGCTTCACCAAACACTTGGGCATCAAATAAGCACATAACCTGTAAACCCGGACCACCCAACAGTCCAGAAGTACACAAAACAGAGAGTTAGTAAATCATAACCAACAAAATACAAGTGTAAGAAATATCTTTAACACTTCATCATATTATCATGCATAAACTAACTCTCATAAACATAATCATACATATTCTCTCAATCTTAAATCATACATAAGATTATCAATATATCACATTGAAATAACAATTATAATCAATGTTAAACCATATAACTCACTCATATAATCCACGTCACACACACAATGTCACATAACAATTACCACATAATGTACACATAATCCTAATGCAATCTAATGCATGTGGTACCATTGTCTTTATTAGAGTATCTCACCTCTAATATCCGTCTTTATCGAATAAATATAATTCGATATCCGTCTTTATTAGAATCATAGATTCTAATATCCCTACTCAATACATGAATGCATGAATGATTCATGTATAACCACAAACACTTAATATAACACAATATTAAGTTTTACTCTATGATATGGAACACTATCCATATCCGTCTTTATTAAGATATCTCACAATCTTAATATTCGTCTTTATCAAATAAAATTCGATGTCCATCTTTATTAAGATAACATAATACCTTAATATACTTCTTTATTAGAATAACACAATTCTAATATTCTTCATTCATATATATACATATCATACATTCAACATCATTCATTGAAATACATTTATCAACAATTTTAAAAGTATAGGAAGTATACAAAAATATAAGAAACTTCATAAACTAAGCCTCATCTTATAAAAATAACTTCGGATTCGGAATCTATGCGAAAAATCGAGTGAAATAGGTTTCGAGTGCATAAACCGTCAAAAAGTCAACCAAAAGTCAACTCTGGTCAACAAGCTGCCAGTCTCCTGCGCGCCGCGCAGGGATCAGAGTGACCTGCAGAAAATGCGTTTTGTGTGCGAAAAATCACTTATTTGACCCAAAATCACTTATTTTCAGTTCTAGAAATTATACCAAGCATGAGTTATGTTCATACATGTTTAAAACACATTAAAAGTAACTTATTAACACAAATAATCACTTATTGTTCATAGATCTTGTCATATTTGTAAAAACTCATAAACATTCACAAATCTTAACAAACAACTACAAATACCCATTTTTACCCATTAAAATTGTTCATACATCATGTTAAGAGTATATTAAACATACTTGAACATGATTTTTCACTTTCATTAAGAAAAATCATCCCAAAAAGCCCACGAAAATGAGTGGAGAAAGTTTGGGTTCGGAGAAATCGACATTCTCCCCTTTCTCTGGTCACTCACAATTATGAAAACTAACTCTCTTACCTTAGCTTGGCGATTCTCGGATCTTGGCTCTTGAATCTCCAAGAAATGTCTTGCCCTAGCTCTCCTCCTTCTCTCTTGCTCTTCCTTCTCTCTTCTTTCTCACCAAAGTCACAATTGTGACACCTTCTCTCTCTAAGGGACCATAAATAGCCCTCCCCATTTTCTACTACTAGGCCCATTAGTCTAAAGCCCAACAAACCCACTATCACATAATTCTCATAAACTCGTCCAATTGACTAATACTCTCGCTAATTAATTAATCGCCACAAAACGAAATAATAATAATAATAATACGCCACATCAATATATAAATATATACATATATAAAAAAAACGAATAAATGAAAATCGGGTCGTTACAACTCTCCCCCACTTAAAAGATTTTCGCCCTCGAAAATTATGCGACTAAAATTACTCCGGATAAAACTCCTTCATCCGATTCTTCAACCAAAACATTAAAAACTCAACACATTACCGAGTTCGACAAAATTAGTCTATCCCAATCAACACAATATCATCTACTATCAACAAGAGATCAAGGACGGCCAGTTCCTCAATTTGTCAATAGATAAACAACAATCATGATGGTGACATAAACCATTCTTACCAAACTACAATAATGGTTTCCTCAAATACGAAACCTCCGTCAAATATCATTCCATAGTTTTCACAATACTACCACTACTAGACATACCAATCCATCTTATTACAAAAGATATCTCCATTAAATACTTCACAACTCCTTAAGTCCATAAGTCTTTAATTCTCTCTTATCACTTAACTACGCAAAATTGCTCATTCATATTCCAACCATTCATTCAATAACATGATCTCAACATCAATCCGATGACCAACTCCCCAGTTTTCTTGACACACGCTAAAATTTACCATCTCTAACCGTTAAATTCTTTTTTCTCGCATATCTCACATCATTGCGTTGAATTCCAACATAACTACTCTTTTTTCCCATTAATTTCTAGCCAACTTCTGGATTTCTTAACACAAGCATTCCCAATACTACTCCTTCCGTCGACATAATCTCATCCAAAATACATCTTAAGTCATTCATCGAATCTCTATTGTTCCACCGTCTGTGATGAAAATATCTAAAATCCTTTACTTCTTTATCACACTATATGACCATACTATACCAACATACACGATGCGTCCAACATTACTAGTCTTTACCGACTTTTCTATTCCATAATCAACTTTTCCAATACATAATTTCTAGTCTCACTCTTATCTTCCGAATGCTACAAACACACTCTCCGATACTTACTCTAGGCATCGCCTTCAAATTCTTAATATACACACACAAACACAATATCCACTTTCGTGTGAAATAACTTCTTTCGTGAACTCTCTATTGACATAAGTAACTATCCATTTCTCTTTCTAGTACTCGTTCTCAACATGTTTCCCAACGGCTAGCTTTCTTATTTTTAATCATCCAAATGATACTTCACATTTAGTTCCATCGCAACCTCCAAAATCTCATTCAACTTTGACACTAATTGTCCGATCATTATCCAAATTCAAATATTCTTTCCTCAACAAGTCTCTCACAAAAATTCATCGAAATATTATCCTACTTCCATCTTTGAATAAATTCAACTATCCTATACAATTCTCTACAACCGACAACTTAACAAGTATACAAATCATGTCACGGTATTCCCTTAATTCCATTCTCATCCACTTTAAAATTCGCTTCTTTTCCTTGATTAATTAACACCAACGGTTTACTAATCTCCACATCTACTTTCTAAGCTTATAAAATCTCTTCAAGAAATAACTAATCGGTTCCAATATACTCAACCTCATACTTCTAGAAATCATCTCACACATTAAATTCAGAACTCCTAATTGTTCGGTCAAATTCAACTTCTTACCATAAGTACTGACATTTCCATAAACTTCTTTAATCAAGCATCCGCTACAACACTAGAGTCACTCGAACGATAACTTAATTCGAAATCATCATCTTCTCAAGAATCCTAATCACCTCCTCTACTTCACATTCAATTTCTTTCTGATCAAACATGCACTTCAACTTCGATCTACACGAACAATATTTCCATACTTTTAGTACCACACAAAATTTCCAACCGTTCCGAATACTCTTCTTCTTATCAATCTCACTGACGTTCCCACAACGGACACTCGTCTGACAACTTCTCCTCGAGCAATTCCCACAACTTGTTACTCACGTTCATTTTGCTCCCAATAAATATCACTAAATCCTGAACACTCTGCTTCAAGAACATCTCCACATATCCTAACTTCTCACGTTCGAAACATCCCAGAGAATATAACATATTCCCCCACTTATCTCAAACTCATCGTACTCTTCTACCGGAACTCCTAGTGCTCACACCTAGTCGTTCTATCGTTTCTAAACTCATTCTTCCCTAGAAGAAACTAGTACCGACAACGTTTACACGTATGTCGCATACAAAGGGTAAAACACCAAAACACGATACTCAAACATCCACACAAAATCATGCAAGCATATTCATGTAAGAAAATTATTTAACTCGAGTCAAACTCGTATACCGCATTTACTCACTTCATTCTTAAAGAAAATAATATAGTTATCCACTACTACTCACAAATAACAAGTAGACAAATCAATTTTCTGATAACAATAATCTAGCACATAGCATATAAGACAAACATATGTCACACATATTCTAGAATCCACTTTATACCATTAATTTTCTATTCTTAGAAAAATAGAATAGTCATTTACTATAACTTACAAAGAACAAATCAAGTTCCTAGTAATAATCTACTACATGTTATAAACAAAACATATATCAAATACATACTAGAATATACTTAGTTCATGAAAAAGAATTACTAATTCCACTCTTCTTACTTCATGAAAAAGAATTAGTTTTTCACTTACTCAAAAGAAAATAACTTACATTTTCCAACGCAGTCCACATAATCAAGAAGTATCATCAATTCTAAAATTATTTCATGTCATAAAACTATCCACAAAAGTACACATGTAAACATATACAAGAATTCTCATTAACTCTATCACAAATAGTTAAATTAAACTATTTACTCTATCCACATACTCAAAAGAAAACTTTATATTTTCAACAAAATCTTCATCATTAAGAAATAATATTAGTTTTTAAAATTATTTCAAATTATCACCACATGCAGTTTTATATCATGCCGGATCATCAACAATTAGCAACAAACATCAACTAACCAAGTTTAAACAACACAAGGTTAAACTTTAAGCATATACAACTATTATAAACCTAGAAGTATAACATTCACACAATTACTCAACAAAAGAACGGACCACTTAATCCAATTCGCATCATTTATTGTTCATGAATAAACACACCAAGTTAATTCATAAAACAAATCACAACTCATAGACAAACACGACTGACACACGACGCTCACTCGGTCTGAATGCACAGACCTGCTCTGATTGACACATAACCCACACAGTCCAAGACAACGGGGCTCTGATACCACTTTGTAACACCCAAACCCATTATTTAAATATTTGTACCTTTATTAAAAATCTTTTCAAAATACGCAACGGAAAATTACGATTTAATTATAAAATGTTTGGTTAAGGTATTACAACCGACAACATACTTAACTAATTGATTGATTAATTAGCCTAAAACATCGTCTACAAAATCATTCTTATAAAATATACATTTTTCAAATTAAATACATTAAGTCATAAAGGACCCTATATCCTAAATACAACCTTTTCCCCGTGTCACACTCAGAGCGGAGCTTCACCAAACACTTGGGCATAAATAAGCACATAACCTGTAAACCTGGACCACCCAACGGTCCAGAAGTACACAAAACAGAGCATTAGTAAATCATAACCAACAAAATACAAGTGTAAGAAATATCCTTAACACTTCATCATATTATCATGCATAAACTAACTCTCATAAACATAATCATACATATTCTCTCAATCTTAAATCATACATAAGATTATCAATATATCACATTGAAATAACAATTATAATCAATGTTAAACCATATAACTCACTCATATAATCCACGTCACACGCACAATGTCACATAACAATTACCACATAATGTACACATAATCCTAATGCAATCTAATGCCACAACTCATGCTATGTCACCCTAGACATATCTAATACATGTGGTACCATCGTCTTTATTAGAGTATCTCACCTCTAATATCCGTCTTTATCGAATAAATATAATTCGATATCCGTCTTTATTAGAATCATAGATTCTAATATCCCTACTCAATACATGAATGCATGAATGATTCATGTATAACCACAAACACTTAATATAACACAATATTAAGTTTTACTCTATGATATGGAACACTATCCATATCCGTCTTTATTAAGATATCTCACAATCTTAATATTCGTCTTTATCAAATAAAATTCGATGTCCGTCTTTATTAAGATAACATAATACCTTAATATACTTCTTTATTATAATAACACAACTTTAATATTCTTCATTCATATATATACATATCATACATTCAACATCATTCATTGAAATACATTTATCAACAATTTTAAAAGTATAGGAAGTATACAAAAATATAAGAAACTTCATAAACTAAGCCTCATCTTATAAAACTAACTTCGGGTTCGGAATCTATGCGAAAAATCGAGTGAAATAGGTTCCGAGTGCATAAACCGTCAAAAAGTCCAAAAGTCAACCAAAAGTCAACTCTGGTCAACAAGCTGTCAGTCTCCTGCGCGCCGCGCAGGGATCAGAGTGACCTGCAGAAAATGCGTTTTGTGTGCGAAAAATCACTTATTTGACCCAAAATCATTTATTTTCAGTTACAGAAATTATACCAAGCATGGGTTATGTTCATACATGTTCAAAACACATTAAAAGTAACTTATTAACACAGAATCACTTATTCTTCATGGATCTTGTCATATTTGTAAAAACTCATAAACATTCACAAATCTTAACAAACATCTACAAATACCCATTTTTATCCATTAAAATTGTTCATACATCATGTTAAGAGTATATTAAACATACTATGAACATGATTTTTCACTTTCATTAAGAAAAATCATCCCAAAAAGCCCACGAAAATGAGTGGAGAAAGTTTGGGTTCGGAGAAATCGACATTCTCCCCTTTCTCTGGTCACTCACAATTATGAAAACTAACTCTCTTACCTTAGCTTGGCGATTCTCGGATCTTGGCTCTTGAATCTCCAAGAAATTCCTTGCCCTAGCTCTCCTCCTTCTCTCTTGCTCTTCCTTCTCTCTTCTTTCTCACCAAAGTCACAATTGTGATACCTTCTCTCTCTAAGGGACCATAAATAGCCCTCCCCATTTTCTACTACTAGGCCCATTAGTCTAAAGCCCAACAAACCCACTATCACATAATTCTCATAAACTCGTCCAATTGACTAATACTCTCGCTAATTAATTAATCGCCACAAAACGAAATAATAATAATACGCCACATCAATATATAAATATATACATATATAAAAACAACGAATAAATGAAAATCGGGTCGTTACAGAACACACTCAGAGAGGGAAATAGATGATAAGAGAAAGAGAGAAATTTTTATTCTTCCACTATTGGGCCAAAATCAAAAGTTACAATCACTAATGAATATACACAAGTACTTCTAGAGTTTGGTGGACACTTAAGCAAACACACAAACATAGCTAGTAACTAATTAACTACCTCTAACTAACAAACATTTCAGTTGCTTCACAGCTAAGCAACAATTAACAAACTAACTAACACATAACTGCCAATAACTGTCATCTGTTAAACCAGCTATTGCAGAGCCCGTGGTTCTCGCTCAGCCAGAGATGGCTCGCTGAGCTAGAGAACCCAGATTTTGAATTCTTCAAAATCTGCCTTGCTTGTAAAGCAAGTAAACCACTTATAGGACATGAATTATACACATATTATAACACTCTCCCTTAATTCATGTTCTCCAATGACTTAACACATATTAGATTTCTCAATTTCACAAAGGTTTCCACTGTCACAGCCTTTGTCAACACATCTGCAACTGGTAAATCAGTTTTACAATGCTCTAGCTTGAGTTTTCCATTTCCAACTTGTTCTCTCAAGTAGTGAAATATCAACTCAATGTGCTCGCTTCTTCCATGAGCTATAGGGTTCTTGGCTAAATTGATTGCAGACATGTTATCCACCTTGAGTATAATTGAATCACATTTCACATTGCTTATTTCATCAATTAGATTGTTAAGCCACACACCTTGACAAGCACTTAATGAAGCGTAGATAGTGCCACCACTGGTTCCTTTCTTGAACACCAATATATTGGTGCTCCTCCATATAAAAACACATATCCAGCAGTAGATTTCCTATCATCCTTGTCACCACACCAATTTGAATCAGTATACCCAATCAAATCTAAGCTCTTCTTGTCTGGTTTCTTGAACACAATACCAAAATCCATTGTTCCCTTTATGTACCTTAAGATCCTCTTTGCTGCATACAAATGAGATGTCTTAGGTCTCTCCATGTATCTACTCACTATGCCAACACTATAGGCTATGTCAGGCCTTGTGTTGCACAAATATCTCAAAGAACCTATGAGTCTTCTATACTCAGTTGAATCTACATCTTTCTCTTCTGACTCTTTTGATAACTGAAGTCTAGGCTCTGATGGAGTAAGAGCTGGATTGCATTGATCCATTTCAAATCTCTTCAGTATCTCACTAGCATATTTCTTTTGATGCAGTATCAAACCTTCACTTGTTCTTTGAAATTCAATTCCTAGAAAGTATGAGATGTCACCTAAGTCAGTCATCTCAAACTCTCTCATCATGTCCACTTTGAATTCTCTGATGTGTGCCTCATCACTACCAGTAATTAGCAAATCATCTACATATAGACATAGTATTATAGTTCCCTTCTTAACACAATTCTTCACATATACTCCATGTTCAGTCACACATTTGCTGAAACCAATGTCACTTAGAAACTTGTCAATCCTCTTGTTCCAAGCTCTTGGAGCTTGCTTAAGCCCATACAATGCCTTATGTAGCTTGTACACCTTGAATTCATCTTCTTTACTAATGAATCCTGGAGGTTGTGTCACATACACTTCCTCATCAAGTGGACCATTCAAAAATGCACATTTCACATCCATTTGGTGCATTGACCATCCATTATAATGTGTCATTGCAGTCACTAACCTTATAGTCTCCATTCTTGCCACTGGTGCAAAGACTTCATTGAAGTTTATTCCTTCTTTCTGTAGAAAACCCTTCACTACTAGCCTTGCTTTGTGCCTAGTTATTTCACCCTTTGGATTCAGTTTCACTTTATACACCCATTTGACTCCAATTGCTTTCTTACCATGTGGAAGATCAACTAACTCCCATGTATTGTTTCTCTCAATTGACTCAATCTCTTCATTCATAGCACTTAACCATTTTTCATCCTTAACTACATCTTCAAAATTCACTGGTTCAGCTTCAACATTAAATGCTAAGTGAACTAAATCACCCTCAGCATTAATCTCATTGTCATTGGTGACTATGTAGTCATTGAGTCTTGTAGGCTGTATCCTTGTCCTTGTTGACCTTCTTACTTCACTTTCATTTGTTTCTACTGGTGTTGTGTGTACATCATCAAACATTATGCTAACTGAATCCTTCTTCTTGTTTCTACACCAGTCCCATTCTTTCATTTCATCAACAATTACATCTCTACTGATCACTATTGATTTGCTTATAGGATCATAGAGTCTGTAACCACCAGTTAGATGATAGCCAACTAGCACCATGACTTCACTCTTATAATCTAGTTTGCTTCTCAATTGATCAGGCACATGTCTATATGCAATAAACCCAAACACTTTCAAATGACTCACATTTGGCCTGTTTCCACTCCAACATTCTTCTGGTGTCACATCATTCAATCTCTTGGTTGGGCATCTGTTGAGCACATAGCAAGCAGTATTCACTACTTCACCCCATAATTCCTTTGGCAAATGCTTACCTCTGATCATACATCTCACCATGTTCATTATGGTTCTATTTCTCCTCTCTGCACTGCCATTTTGTTGTGGTGTATATGGTGGAATTACCTCATGTACTATACCCTCAACTTCACAAAATTCAGAGAATGCATTTGACACATATTCTCCTCCACCATCAGTTTTTAATACCTTCAATTTATGATCACTTTGCTTCTCAGCCATAGCCTTAAACTTCTTAAACATATCAAACACTTCACTCTTCCTTTTAATCAGATAAGTCCATAGCTTTCTGCTGTGATCATCAACAAAGGACACAAAGTATCTATTTCCACCATTTGAATCTACTTGCATAGGTCCACACACATCTGAGTAGATCACTTCCAATACACTCTTGGTTCTACTCTTCACATCTTTGTTGAAACTATCCCTGTGTTTCTTGGACTGTACACAATCTTCACGCAATTCATTTGGTACTTGAATTTTAGGTAAACCAAACACCATACTCTTATTTGACATCATATTCAAATCTCTAAAATTCAAATGACCAAATCTATAATGCCAAGTCCAATCATCTCTTTCTATTGCAGTAGCTAAGCACATATGATTCATCACATTAAGTTCAATTTTGAAAGTTCTATTTCTTGACATTGGAGCTTTCAAAATTAACTTTCTGTTTGAATCCATCAACTTCATCATTCTGTCTTCTATAACAATCTTATAGTACTTTTCAATTAACTGTCCTACACTAAGAAGATTACATTTGATACCTGGGATATAGAGCACATCATTGATGAAGGCTTGATCACCATTTTTGCTTCTGATGCACACAACACCAACACCTTCTGCATTCAGTGTGCTATCATTTGCAAATTTCACTTTGTTTCTATGGGATTGATCAAAGCTACTAAACCAATCTCTTCTCCCGATCATATGTGTAGAACATCCAGAATCCAAGTACCATTCTTCACCACATCTTTGATCTTCTTTGGTTGTAACCATTAACATCATTGGATTCTCACTTTCATCTTGCTTAGCTACTCTTGCCTCATCATCTTGTGATTCATTCTTGGACCTACACTCATCAGCAAAGTGTCCATACTTTTGACAATGGTAACATTGGACATTACTCTTGTCAAATCCTTTGTATCCATTGAAACCACCTCTACCATTTCTACCACCTCTTCCTCCTTTGTGATTTCCATTAAAACCACCTCTTCCACCATTCTTTTGATTTGGATTTCCACTTTCTTGATTATCTTTAGCATTAGATCCTTGGTATCCACCTCTTCCTCTATTCCCTGACCATTTTCCCTTTCCTTTCTTAGCTTGATTATTATGTGCTTGAAGAGCAACTTCATTCTTGCCCTTTTCTAATCTTTCATTCAATTTCTGTTCAGAAGCTTCCAAGACTCCTTGTATCTCTTCAACTGTTGTGTTTGAAAGATCTTTGGATTCTTCTATGGCTACCACTAAGTCAAATCTTGGTGTGAGAGATCTCAAAATCTTCTCCACCACAGATTGATCATTCATTGTTTCCCCACAACCCTTCATTAAATTCACTAATTTGGTAACTCTTGTAACAAAGTCACCTACACTTTCTTTCTCTTCCATTTGTAACAATTCAAATTGTCTTTTGTAAGTTTGTAACCTTACCTTCTTGACCTTGGTTGCACCACCATAAGCTTTCTCAAGATTATCCCATGCTTCCTTGGATGATAGAGCATCACCAACTCTTTCAAAATTATCTGGACTTACACATTGATGAATGATGAAGAGAGCTTTGTAGTCTTTCTTCTTCAATTCTTTGAATGTAGCCTTCTCTACATCACTTGAAGCATCAGTGATTGGTTCCACTCCACTTTGCACAAGATCCCACACATCTTGGAACCCAAACACTACCTTCATCTGTTTGCACCACGTATCATAATTTTTCCCATTCAAGATTGGAAGATTTCCAGGGAAAGCACCATTTCCATATGTACCCATTGGAACTGAAGAACTTGAGGCAGCCATGTTGAATGCTTCAAAACTAGGCTCTTGATGTCAGTTGTTAGCTCAACATTTCACAAACAATCACTCACTACACACTTTGTTTCACACACACACACTTCAATTTCACAAGAATGAGGTTTTGGAATTTTTGGGGAAAATTGTGAAGAACACACTCAGAGAGGGAAAGAGATGATAAGAGAAAGAGAGAAATTTTTATTCTTCCACTATTGGGCCAAAATCAAAAGTTACAATCACTAATGAATATACACAAGTACTTATAGAGTTTGCTTGATGTAACACTAAAACCCGAATTTACATAAAATTCTAACTTTCAAAAATATTTTTCAAAAACTCGCAGCGGATAGAAAGAATTCGTTGTTTAAATCAAGACCAAGATACAAAACACTAGTTTGAGTATTTCATTCTCCAAAAATAATACTAAATAATAAAAATAGTATTCACCGGTTTATACAAGAAAGTAATCACTTAATACAACATAAATACATGAAAGACTCGATATACAAAAATATACATGAACCCTTCCCGTGTCATAATCAGAGCAGAGCTTCACCGACAAACTCGAACATAACACAACACCTGAGGATCTGAATCACCCAACGATCCAACAAACACACAAAACAGAGAGTTAGATATATATATAATCGACACAATAAATGAAAGCAACGCACTATCATTTATTTCAACAACATCATATGTCAACACATAATATAGATATATATATATATATATATATATATATATATATATATATATATATATATATATCCTACTCAATTATTCCACACAATTCATTAAAGCAACATCAATAACAAGATAAGGACATTTCTCAATTAAATGCACATATATCCATTTACAAGTCATCAACACATATCACAATTAAATGTTCACCTTCCTAATGCAACTAATGTCACCTTCAATGTGATGTCCTAAACACGTCTACATGTGGTACCAAATCACCATCTATATCGGATATAAGAATCCGTTTCACCGTCCATTTTCACCATCCATTAGACACGACATATGCATGAATGAAGTGTCATCAACAACATGTAATTATACATATAAAACATCACCAACATTGCATGTAATATCACATGACTTCACCATTTTCACCATTCATTGTTTGCACATATACAAACACACATCACATATATTCAACATCATCATCATCAACTATATATATATATATATATATATATATATATATATATATATATATATATATATATATATATATATATATATATATATATATATATAACACATACATATATAAATCTACATCATCAACTTCATTATTATCATCATCCATCATTATAATATTCACCAAACATACATGCATATATATCTATAACACACGTATACATATATATAAATCAACAACATCACCATCATTATTATCATCATCTATCATCAATTATTATCATCAACAATCATTATCATCATCCATCATTATCATCAACAATCATTATTATCATTGATCATCATCATATACATATATAACACATACATACATATATACAACTCCAACAACATTATCACTAGTCATATAAGATTATCTCTAAGCCTATTCACAAGCATTTATTCTTCAATAATCATCACCAATCAATTAGGGTATCATTAACCCATGTATTGAACCATCATCAACATCAAAATAATTATAGAATAATTTCCAAGTCAGACCAATCTCGCCCAGCGAAGCCCGGCGAGTGTCTCAGCGACAAAAACAGAACTTTTCAGGTTTTCTAGCGAGATCCGGCGAGACTCAGCGAACTCCGTCGCTGACTCTCGCTAGTTCTCGCCCGGCGAGATGTGCATAGAATGCACACTCTGTTTTGGTGACCGTTCAAATTCCACTACAAATTAACCAAAACGTGTTCCAGTTTTAAAAAGGTGTTTCCTTTAAGTTATAACCATATTAACATGCATAGAAGTACAACTTTCAACACTTAAAAACATCAAAATCATCATCACCCAAAGATCGTTCATATTTTTCACCCAAAACTCATGAACACATAATTTCTCATGAACATCCTTTAATCCACTAAATTAAAACCATCAACATGTACTTTTAGCATCATACAACATAGATAATACGAAATTATCATGAAAGGAAGCATTTTGATTCATACACATTCATAAAAATACCAACTTTCCTAACACAAATGAGTGAGAGGGTTTGGGCAAAGAGAAATGAGATTTCTCCCCCCTCTTAGTCACTCATTAATCATATATATCTACTCTCTTACCTTAGGTTTGTTGGAATCTCTAATCCACCTTCTTCAATCTTCCCCTCTACAAAACTTCCTCTTCATCTTTCTCTCTTGTTCTTCATTTTCCACTATTTTTCCTCCAAATTTTCTGCCATAATCTGAGTCCGATTTCTCCCTCCTCAGGCCTTGTTTCGACGATCCGAACGGTCAAAAGTTAGCTTCAGATGTTGTGAACCATCCCTCAAAATTTCAACGAAAATCAACGGTTAACGAATCGGGAATCGAAGATTTAGTGAAGGTGTTGAAGGGAAAACGGGATTTACTTACCAATTTTATTCTTCTCTTCTTTCTCTTTCTTTTTCTTCTCATGAGAGCTTCTCTCTCTTCCTCCATCCAAATTCATGACAAAAATGAGCTTCTCTCTATCTTATCCTTTTATAGTTAGGTCACCACTCATCTCCATCAATTAGTAAAATACCCTTCCACTAATGGGCTTATCTTAACACTTAACCACTTGGCCCAATTCTCACAATTCACACCTCATCAATTCACTACTCTACTAAACACATCTTCACACCTAATGCCACATCATTTAATTAAATAACACAAACATGTTAATTAAATAAATAAACCCAAATAAATAAATAAATAAAATGGGATGTGACACTTGACACTTAAGCAAACACACAAACATAGCTAGTAACTAACTAACTACCTCTAACTAACAAACATTTCAGTTGCTTCACAGCTAAGCAACAATTAACAAACTAACTAACATATAACTGCCAATAACGGTCATCTATGTTAAACCAGCTATTGCAGAGCCCGTGGTTCTCGCTCAGCCAGAGAACCAAGATTTTGAATTCTTCAAATTCTGCCTTGCTTGTAAGCAAGTAAACCACTTATAGGACATGAATTATACACATATTATAACAAGTATTTGTAAATTAGAGGTGTAAAATTTAATACATTGCAACAAAATGTAAGACTCCACAGTCAGGTCCAGTTTC
The DNA here is from genome assembly GCA_951799995.1 of Trifolium subterraneum. Taxonomy (NCBI): domain Eukaryota; kingdom Viridiplantae; phylum Streptophyta; class Magnoliopsida; order Fabales; family Fabaceae; genus Trifolium; species Trifolium subterraneum. Next base: position 42,368,507 of record OX637468.1, read on the forward strand.
TCTAAAAAAAAAAAAGAATCGTAGCTGTGTGAAGAGAGATCAAGAAAAAAGAAATAGTGTAAAACACACAAACATCGACATGATTCGTTTAAGTAGCTAAAATGTATTTTATTGGTATGGATTAGGATATGAATATTTTTTATGTTAATTACAATGATAGTTGTTTTTTTTTATTTGCAATTTTTGAGAAAAGTTTTTTAATTGAGGGGCCACTTTTAAAATTTGCATATGGCCTCCAAAAACTCGAGGACGCCCCTGGATATGGATCAAATTATTCATTCTAGTTTCGATAATGTTTTCGTTTAAATATAAATATATGTAGGAACGTTAAAAAGGACCGAAACCTAAATTAAGGATAGCATCTCTCATAAAGAAGCTAGCTGATACAGTTGCTGATCAACATCCAAAAATTATTCAAGGTTGGTTGAATATTTCTCGGTTGAGATGGCTTGATCAGCGGACTAGTTTGAGTAAGGTTGATCTGCAGTTTATATCAGCATTTTTCAGAGGTGGCACCTAGAGACGTCATCCTTTCACATGTTGTTCGGTGAAATGACAATTACACTTGACGATGTGGTGTGTCTGTTAAATTGCATCTATCTGTTAAGGGGTGAACGTTTTAGGGTTGTGAACTCCACATTTAACCTAAACTTTCCATCCTGAACCATCTGTTGAAGGTGTGGCTCTAATTTTGAATGTACGGTTACATGTTTTTGATGCAGTTGTGGTCGAACTTTCTGAATAGTCATATTTTCCACCTTTATTGCAGTCCAAAATTAATTTGTCATTTCTTCCTCTTATTCTGTTCTTTTTATCTGACCGAGTAATATAATACTAACTTGGTTGGCAATTCCAATATCTCCGGCCCATGTGAGAACAACTTCTCGTGTATTAAATTTTTCAATTGTAGTAAAAACATTTGTAGTATCTACCAACATCTGACCTGTATCACCGGTTTGAGTCATATCTGTTTAAAAATAAAAGAACAGAAAAAAATTAACCAACTATTCTTTAACATACCGGTACGGTTTTAAAAATTTCAAAAGTGTATCGGTATGTAGTTTTAATTTTCTAGAATAAACAAATCGGTACACTCTCATTAAAGTGTACCGGTAAAATTTAAAACAACTTCTACACCGACACATGCACTTGTGAAAGGTGTACCGGTAACATTAACATTCTGCTATAAAAAAATACTTACCGGTACAATTTTGAAGGGGTGCACAACTTTGAAAACAGTTTATCGGAAAAGTGATAAAACGACAATGTAAAAAATGATGAAATATAAGGGTAAAATGAATTTTTTAAAAAATATGTTGAGGTAAAGAGATAAATATAAGGGTAGAAATTTTATTTTTTTCTGAATTTGAACTCCCCATTGAGATAGCTAGATAAAACTGAATGAATTCTTTCTATATATTTATCTTTTTAATCGGAGATAAAAAATAAACAAATATGAGATATATATGGAAACATTTGTAAATATATTTGGATGAGCTAGAAATAAGGAATGGTATATTGAACCCTAAACAAAAATCTCTCTTGCTATTCAACTACTTTTCCTCTATTATTATTCTTTCTCCATAATAACAACACTCTCCTACTTCCTATTCAATTCACTTTCTTTCTCAACTCATTATAGGCAAGGTGAACACTATTTCTTTCATTAATACTATTAATACTACGTAACATTTTATTGCATAACTCTCATAATAATTATTATATCTTATTCATTCTCATAATTGTTAATCCTTAGGCTAAGTGTGATTCAGAGTTCGGTTGAAAAGTAAGTAAAACACATCGTCAAATATTATTCAACCCAAAACTCGAATTTCTCCCGAATGACATGAGTGTTCTCGAATGGAGAGTATACTTTGTTTTGTTTTGTGTTTATATAGTAAATCTTTTTGTTTGATCTGTTATAACTTAGTATACAATAATCATGCTGTTAATCTTATCTAATAATATGCTTATTCAAATTGTTTTAGTTATTATTTTTAGCTTCTAATTTTTTTTAGGCGCAATAATTTTAAAAGTAATTATCTTTATAAAAAATGTGATTTTTTTTTCCTAAAAACTATAACAAACAGCCTTTTATTCATAACTTTTTATTTATTTTGGTTTGATAGCTTGTTATTGCTTTCTGATTGTTGATGGTTGGATAGAAAGCTTGTACCTTTTTGTGGTTTTTATATATTTTCTATAGTTCATATAATAGTTCTTAGCATTGCATATATATATATATATATATATAATAATTGAGTTTACTCTCAGAATTTCAGATGGAGGGTTCAAGTGATTCTGATGAAGGTTATGACAGAGAGAATGTATTGGTGACTGCATATCAAAACCAGGTATTGCTGAAATCTGAAATTCAACCTCTCAATACTGACTTGCCTCCTAGCTGTGATGGTGACAATAGCTCTGTGTCTTCTTTGAATGAGGGTTCTGAATCACCTTTATCATCCTGGGATTCTGAACCTGAAACCGATATCCCGTCTTTGATCAATTGCGATGGAATGCCTGAAGGATCCCTTCAAAGTATTAACTTGGAAGAGAGCTATCTTGATATGGAAGTACAAAATCAGTTTGTTGGGGTCGAAAACACAGATGATGGTTTATTGTGGGAGATGGACAATAAAAGTTATGATGAGTTGCTCAAAAAGTTCTTAGAAAAGGAGGAAGAGCTTAGAGTTTCCAATTTTAGACTTCAGCTTTCGGAACAGGAGATTATTAAGTTGAATGTTCAAGTTGAGAATAGTGAGGCTCAGCTTGATAATGTGCGTGAAGTATTGAAGCTGAAAGAGGAGGAATTGAATAAACAAAAAGAGCTTTCGAAAGAAGAGATTTATAAGGTGAAGATTCAAATTGAGAACAGTGAGAATCGGCTTGATAATGTGAGCGAAAAATTGAAGCTGAAGGAGGAGGAACTGAATAAACTAAAAGTGCTTTCAGAAGCAGAGATTTTGAAGTTGAAGATTCAAATTCAGAACAGTGAGAATCGGCATGATAATGTGAGCGAAGAATTGAAGTTGAAAGAGGAGGAACTGAATAAACTAAAAGAGCTTTCGGAAGAAATGATTTCGAAGTTGAAGATTCAAATTGAAAACAGTGAGAATCAGCTTGATAATGCACATGAAGAATTGAAGCTGAAAGAGGAGAAACTGAATAAACTAAAAGAGCTTTCGGAACAAGAGATTTCCAAGTTGAAGTATCAACTTGAAAAAAGTAGAAATCGGTTTGATAATGCGAGTGAAGAATTGAATCTGAAAGAGAAGGAACTGAATAAACTAAAAGAGCTTTCGGAAGAAGAGATTTCCAAGTTGAAGTATCAACTTGAAAAAAGTCGAAATTGGCTTGATAGTGTGCAGGAGGAATTGAATCTGAAAGCGGATATGTTGCGAAAACAACTTGTTGCAAATGCAATTTTAAGAAAGCAACGTTCGAAAAGGTTAACTGAGACTCGCAAATTGCATGGTCAACTTAAAGTGGCACAAGATAATAAGGATAAATCAGAATTGGAGTTAGTTTCAAATAGAAAGCATATTCAAATGCTAGCAGATTCAGTTATAATGCATGAGTCTATAGCAGCTAACCATGAGCAAGAGGTGCAAAAATTGAAGTCTGAAACGCTTGATTTGCAGGCTAAGTTCTCTTTGATGAAAGATCATCTGCATGTTGATATTGCAAATTTGTCAAAAATGAAAATAGAATTGACTTCTAAACTGGAATTAGAAAACAAATTAAGCCAAGAGAGAGATGCAAAAGTTAAACAAGAGATGCATCGTATGAACGAATATATTAAAGAGCTCGAAGCATCACTGACGGAGATGGTGTTCATATTCAAAGCTAATAAGAATGAAGGAAATATGTTGAAACTGAGAGTGGAAGAACTTGAAAAAGAAGTGTCTACACAGAATGGTGTGATATCAGATAAAGATGAAGAGAAGCGGGAGGCAATTAGACAGCTATGCTATTCGCTCGAGCACTACAGAAGTGGATATCGTGAACTTGTTCGAGAAATTAATAAGGTTTATAGGGGTCGCCACGGTCACGTTGTGATAGCTTCTTAAGTTTACATTCAGTTGTGTCTCGTTGTTTTCATTGTGTTTTGTTTTATAGATCTTTTGGTAGTTATTAGTTTTTTTATGTCTAATTCTTATTTATTCTTGCTATATATGCACCAAAACATTGCATCATGGTGTCTTTCTTCTTATTGATTAGTAGGTCAAACCATCACATTGGCAATTGAAGTTGATGAATTTTTGTATTCCTTTATATTGAAGTTGGTGAAATTTTTAATTTTATGTTCATTTTTTTATAGTTTGATATATCATATATGACAAATGAATATTCTTTGTAAATAAAATATTGGTTTTGCGAGAAAATATTGCAATTTCATCCGTATAAATTCAATATTCGTTTCACCCGATAGTGTAATATCGATTTTGGTGGCTTAATTAGTTAAGTAACATTGAGCTTGTTAAATTTTTAAACTAAAGGTAATAATGGTAATATGGCATGTCATCACATCTTCAGTAAAATTGGTTCATTCATATAGTGTTGGAACATGATGCCAAGAAATTGGATGGAACTTGGTATTGGAATAAGCACAAGTGATAGAATCATGTTAAGTGTGAATTGAAAAAAGGACTTTGAGTCCCACATTGTTAAGAACACACTTCATGGTAGTGTTTATATACTACAAAGTGACCACTAAGGGTGTGCCCTTGGGGTACCCACTTTTGTATGAAAGGGAGACCGCACACCATGTCGAATATCACGCGCGCGCCGCCGCCGTCCGTCCGAGTCACACCTGTGTATCCGTTACAGTCTTTCAAAAGAAAAACGGTTGATCATGGCCTGATTTTCGGCCCACGTTTTCTTTTGACTTGGCAAATTCGAAATTCAACTGATTCCTCATAATCAGCTCCTCACTTCCACGTTATATACAGCCTTCATTCTTCAGTTTATTTTTTACTTCTTTTTCTCTGTATTCTGAGAAACCGTTGCTTTTCTTCTCTCTGTTTCTTTTCTTCGCAAAATATTTTTTGTTTCAGTACTGAACGGTTGTTGCCGTAGGATTGATATTTGCATATCAATTATATTGGTGTATTTCTGGCCGATACTACAGTGCAGTAGTTCATCGGTATTCATTTGATAAACGGCTGTTTTATCCTGGGGACTTCGCGGTCGATATACTACAGTGCACTTTTTCGAGTAGTTCCACGAAACGTCTTAAAGAAAGAGACCTAGTACGCGACTCAGCCAATAATTTATTTCGTTGCCAATTTTGCAAAAACTATATCATTAATGGTTTAGAAGACGATCTGTATGAAAAAGAATCTTGTTTCTGGTTTTCTTTTAAATAAGGCTGGGTTTAATCAAACTATTGGGGCTGATATGTACACCATCACTAAGAATGGTATTTTTATTGGGAAGGGGTACGCCTCTGATGACATGTTTAAGCTTAATGTTGAATTTGATGTTATGAATAAAATTTCTACTTCTGTTTACTCTTTGTGTGATTTTAATATTTGGCATTCTAGACTTTGTCATGTTAATATGCGCGCAATTTCTAATTTAAGCAACTTAGGTTTAATTCATAAACTCAGTTTTAATGACAAAGAAAAATGTGAATTTTGTAGTCAGGCAAAAATAACAAAGAGCAAACATAAATCAGTTATAATAAGAGAATCTGAACCAATGGAACTTATACACTCTGATATATGTGAACTAGATGGAACCATGACTAGAAATAACAAACGTTATTTTATCACTTTTATTGATGATTGTTCAGATTATACTTTTGTTTATTTAATGAAAAATAAAAGTGATGCATTTGATATGTTTAAAGTTTTTGTGAATGAAATAGAAAATCAGTTTAATACGAAAATTAAGAGACTTCGTAGTGATAGGGGAACCGAATATAATTCTAGTTTATTTAATGAATTTTATAAACAACACGAAATTATACATGAAACGACTGCGCCATATTCCCCTGAAATGAATGGTAAAGCAGAAAGAAAGAATAGAACTCTTACTGAATTAGTTGTTGCTATTATGTTAAACTCTGGTGCCGCTAAACATTGGTGGGGGGAAATAATTTTGACTGTCTGCTTTGTTTTGAATAGACTTCCCAAATCTAAAAGAAGCGAATCTGCTTATGAAATATTAAAGAAAAGACAACCAAACTTGTCTTATTTAAGAACTTGGGGATGTCTAGCATATGTCCGTAAACCGGACCCGAAGCGAGTTAAACTCGCTAGTAGAGCCTATGAATGTGTATTCGTTGGTTACGCAGCAAACAGTAAAGCATATAGATTTAATGACCTAAATAAAAAAGTGGTCATAGAATCTAATGATGCAGATTTCTATGAAAATAAGTTTCCCTTTAAATCAAGAAATAGTGGGGGCACAGAACAGGATAATATTCTTGAGTCGAGTCACGTTCCAGTGATACCAAATGCGGATAGCAATGACGAAGTAGAAACTGAACTTCGCAGAAGCAAACGTGTAAGAGTTGCTAAAGACTATGGTCCGGATTATGCGGCCTATACATTGAATGAAGATCCAGCAAATCTTCAAGAAGCCTTGTCATCGATGGATGCAGATCTTTGGCAAGAAGCTGTTAATGATGAGATGGATTCTCTAGAATCTAACAAAACATGGCACTTATTAGACTTGCCTCCCGGCTGCAAACCAATCGGTTGCAAATGGATTTTGAAAAAGAAACTAAAACCCGATGGCACGGTTGAAAAATACAAGGCTCGCCTTGTAGCCAAAGGTTTTAGACAAAGAGAAAATATTGATTTCTTCGACACGTTTTCACCTGTCACTAGAATAACGTCCATTCGAGTACTTATTTCAATAGCAGCTCTTTATAACTTAATTGTACACCAAATGGACGTTAAAACCGCTTTTTTGAATGGTGACATAGAAGAAGAAATCTATATGGAACAACCTGAAGGGTTTGTTATACATGGGCAAGAAACTAAGGTCTGCAAGTTAGATAAATCTCTGTATGGTCTTAAACAAGCTCCAAAACAATGGCATGAAAAGTTTGATAACTTAATGGTATCGAATGGGTTCAGACTCAATGAGAGTGACAAATGCATTTACTATAAATGTGATGACAACATTTGCACTATAATAAGTCTGTATGTAGATGACATGCTGATATTTGGTTCAAACCTTTCTGCCGTAAATAATGTGAAATCACTGTTGGGTAACAACTTTGATATGAAAGACCTCGGAGAAGCAAGTGTGATTCTTGGAATAAAAATCACTAGGTCTGAGAAGGGGATATCCCTAGATCAATCACATTATGTGGAAAAGATCCTAAAGAAATACGGTTATTATGACTGTAAACCTGTCTGCACACCTTATGATCCCAGTGTAAAACTGTTTAAGAACACTGGTGATAGCGTAAGACAAACAGAATATGCGAGCATCATTGGTAGTCTTAGGTATGCCACTGATTGTACTAGACCCGACATCGCCTATGTTGTGGGACTCTTGTGCAGGTTTACTAGCAGACCCAGTAATGAGCATTGACACGCTATTGAGAGAGTCATGAGATACTTGAAAAGGACCATGAATCTAGGATTACACTATCACAGATTTGCAGCTGTACTTGAAGGGTACAGTGATGCTGATTGGAACACCTTGTCAGATGATTCCAAAGCAACTAGTGGCTTTATATTTAGTATAGCCGGTGGAGCTGTATCATGGAAGTCTAAGAAACAGACCATTTTGGCCCAGTCCACTATGGAATCTGAAATGATAGCACTAGCAACTGCTAGTGAAGAAGCAAGCTGGTTGAGATGCTTATTATCTGAGATTCCCTTATGGGAAAAACCTATGCCTGCTGTCTTGATCCATTGTGATAGTACTGCAGCTATCGCTAAAATAGAGAATCGTTTTTATAACGGTAAAAGACGTCAAATTAGAAGAAAGCACAACACAGTGAGAGAGCTCATCACTACAGGTGCTGTGAGAGTGGATCATGTACGCACTAATGATAACCTAGCAGATCCTTTGACGAAAGGACTGACTAGAGAGAAAGTCCAATATACATCTGTCAAGATGGGACTAAAGCCTATGAATTGCTTATGATGGTAACCCAACCTAAAAGACTGGAGATCCCAAGAATTAGGTTCCAATGGGTAAACAACAAGTCGTGAGTAATATGAGATGAACATGCAAGTTTAAGAGGCATGAATCCTGAAAAGAGAAAGGTTGAGTTAGCAAAACTCTTAATGAAATCTATACTCTATATGAGTGGAGTACATCAGGAGTACTCTTGATAGAATCACCTATATGAATGTGGAACTGAGGCCGGTTCCTCTGGAGTTTCGAGGCGAATTCCTAGAGCATTCATGAAACTGGGATAGACGTGCAGGGCCATCAATGCACGGGCCTAACAATACACCTTATGAGAGGTTGTGTGCTGGTTTGAGGAAAATCTGAGAAAGAGTTCCAAGACTAAACGTCACTCTTGCTTAATCAGGCTCTTACTGGCTACGTGAAGGTTCCAAGACATAGTTCACCTTCGCTTATGCACAATCTTACTGAAACGTTTAACGTTATGACTGAAACATTTTTTTAAATTTAAGTGGGGGATTGTTGGAACATGATGTGAAGAAATTGGATGGAACTTGGTATTGGAATAAGCACAAGTGATAGAACCATGTTAAGTGTGAATTGAAAAAAAGGACTTTGAGTCCCACATTGCTAAGAACACACTTCATGGTAGTGTTTATATACTACAAAGTGACCACTAAGGGTGTGCCCTTGGGGTACCCACTTTTGTATGAAAGGGAGACCGCACACCATGTCGAATATCACACACACGCGCGCGCGCGCCGCCGCCGTCCGTCCGTCCCGGACCGGACTGGGCTTGGTGATATATTAATTTTTTAATACTCAGAAAAAGAAAAATTTATTTTTTCTTTAGTGTGCTGTTTTGCTTTTATTTTCGCACATGTTAATTGTGCGCGAGACCAAGTCACAGCTGTGTATCCGTTACAGTCAGTCAAAAGAAAAACGGTTGATCATGGCCTGATTTTCGGCCCACGTTTTCTTTTGACTTGGCAAATTCGAAATTCAACTGATTCCTCATAATCAGCTCCCCACTTCCACGTTATATACAACCTTCATTCTTCAGTTTATTTTTTACTTCTTTTTCTCTGTATTCTGAGAAACCGTTGCTTTTCTTCTCTCTGTTTCTTTTCTTCGCAAAATATTTGTTGTTTCGGTACTGAACGGTTGTTGCCGTAGGATTGATATTTGCATATCAATTATATTGGTATATTTCTGGTCGATACTACAGTGCAGTAGTTCATCGGTATTCATTTGATAAACGGCTGTTTTATCCTGGGGACTTCGCGGTCGATATACTACAGTGCACTTTTTCGAGTAGTTCCGCGAAACGTCTTAAAGAAAGCGACCTAGTACGCGACTCAGCCAATAATTTATTTCGTTGCCAATTTTGAAAAAATCGTTTTTCTGTTTTTTATAAACTCAGTAAATCGTTTTACAACAATTTTAAGACGTTTCGAAAAATATCATGGCAAACGAAGAGATTATTGGTAGTTCTTCTGTCGGTGCTACAGAAAGGCCGTTTAAGTTTGAAGGTAATCATTTCAAACGTTGGCAACATAAGATGTTTTTCTTCCTGACTCTGAAAAAATGTGCCTACGTTTTGAAAGATCCTATTCCTGTAGTTCCTGTTGTGACTGATGCTTCGGCCTCAGGAACAAAAGAACAGCCCGTTAAAACCAACGGTCAAACTGGTTCTGCTGCTGAACCTGACAAAGGTAAGGCTACGGCAGAACAATTAAAAGAAAAGGCGCTGCAAATTGAAAAGGAAATATGGATTGATAATGATTATGTTTGCAAAAACTATATCAGTAATGGTTTAGAAGATGATCTGTATGATTATTACAGAACTTATGAAACAGCAAGTGATGTGTGGGAGGCTTTGAGCAAAAAGTATGATACTGAAGAAGCTGGTGCAAAGAAGTATGCTGTGAGCAGGTATCTGAAATATCAGATGGTGGATGAGAGGTCGGTGGAAGTGCAGTCACATGAACTGCAGAAGATTGCTCATGAGATAATAACCGAAGGTATGCCTTTACATGAGCAGTTTCAAATTTCTGTGATTATTGATAAGCTGCCCCCTAGTTGGAAAGATTTTAAGAATCAGCTCCGTCATAAGACAAAGGAGTTTTCCATTGAAGGTCTGATTACCCGTCTTCGTATAGAAGAAGAATCTCGGAAACAAGATATGAAAGAAGAAGAAAAGATATTGGTTGTTTCTAACAACAATAAAAAGAAATTCGGTGCAGCTCTGAAGCCTACGGGCAAACCATTAAAAATTCAGAATCAGAGCCGCAATCAAAACCGAGTTAAGAATGGTAACCCGGTTAGGGGCCATAATGCTAGGCAGCATCAACAACCACCTCCTAGAAATGACGCTGTTGAACCATTTTATTGCTTCAATTGCTGGAAAACAGGTCATATGTCCAAGAAGTGCAGAAATACAAAGAGGCCTAAACCGGCTAACCTTGCACATATTAATGTGAATGTGGCTGATGAGCCATATACTTGTATGATCACTGAAATTAATATGGTCGGTGGTACTGATGGATGGTGGATAGATACTGGCGCTACCCGCCATGTCTGTTATGATCGTGCTATGTTTAAAACATACACGAATGCTGAAAATAAGAAGGTGCAGATGGGTAACGCTCACACTTCTAATGTTGCTGGTATTGGAGATGTTGTTTTGAAGTTCACCTCTGGGAAGACTCTTATCTTGAAAGAAGTCCTTCATGTTCCTGAGATGAAAAAGAATCTTGTTTCTGGTTTTCTTTTAAATAAGGCTGGGTTTAATCAAACTATTGGGGCTGATATGTACACCATCACTAAGAATGGTATTTTTATTGGGAAGGGGTACGCCTCTGATGGCATGTTTAAGCTTAATGTTGAATTTGATGTTATGAATAAAATTTCTACTTCTGTTTACTCTTTGTGTGATTTTAATATTTGGCATTCTAGACTTTGTCATGTTAATATGCGCTCAATTTCTAATTTAAGCAACTTAGGTTTAATTCCTAAACTCAGTTTTAATGACAAAGAAAAATATGAATTTTGTAGTCAGGCAAAAATAACAAAGAGCAAACATAAATCAGTTATAATAAGAGAATCTGAACCAATGGAACTTATACACTCTGATATATGTGAACTAGATGGAACCATGACTAGAAATAACAAACGTTATTTTATCACTTTTATTGATGATTGTTCAGATTATACTTTTGTTTATTTAATGAAAAATAAAAGTGATGTCTTTGATATGTTTAAAGTTTTTGTGAATGAAATAGAAAATCAGTTTAATACGAAAATTAAGAGACTTCGTAGTGATAGGGGAACCGAATATAATTCTAGTTTATTTAATGAATTTTATAAACAACACGGAATTATACATGAAACGACTGCGCCATATTCCCCTGAAATGAATGGTAAAGCAGAAAGAAAGAATAGAACTCTTACTGAATTAGTTGTTGCTATTATGTTAAACTCTGGTGCCGCTAAACATTTGTGGGGGGAAATAATTTTGACTGTCTGCTTTGTTTTGAATAGACTTCCCAAATCTAAAAGAAGCGAATCTGCTTATGAAATATTAAAGAAAAGACAACCAAACTTGTCTTATTTAAGAACTTGGGGATGTCTAGCATATGTCCGTAAACCGGACCCGAAGCGAGTTAAACTCGCTAGTAGAGCCTATGAATGTGTATTCGTTGGTTACGCAGCAAACAGTAAAGCATATAGGTTTTATGACCTAAATGAAAAAGTGGTCATAGAATCTAATGATGCAGATTTCTATGAAAATAAATTTCCCTTTAAATCAAGAAATAGTGGGGGCACAGAACAGGATAATATTCTTGAGTCGAGTCACGTTCCAGTGATACCAAATGCGGATAGCAATGACGAAGTAGAAACTGAACTTCGCAGAAGCAAACGTGTAAGAGTTGCTAAAGACTATGGTCCGGATTATGCGGCCTATACATTGAATGAAGATCCAGCAAATCTTCAAGAAGCCTTGTCATCGATGGATGCAGATCTTTGGCAAGAAGCTATTAATGATGAGATGGATTCTCTAGAATCTAACAAAACATGGCACTTAGTAGACTTGCCTCCCGGTTGCAAACCAATCGGTTGAAAATGGATTTTGAAAAAGAAACTAAAACCCGATGGCACGGTTGAAAAATACAAGGCTCGCCTTGTAACCAAAGGTTTTAGACAAAGAGAAAATATTGATTTCTTCGACACGTTTTCACCTGTCACTAGAATAACGTCCATTCGAGTACTTATTTCAATAGCAGCTCTTTATAACTTAATTGTACACCAAATGGACGTTAAAACCGCTTTTTTGAATGGTGACTTAGAAGAAGAAATCTATATGGAACTCTTGTGCTAGACCCGACATCGCCTATGTCGTGGGACTCTTGTGCAGGTTTACTAGCAGACCCAGTAATGAGGATTGGCACGCTATTGAGAGAGTCATGAGATACCTGAAAAGGACCATGAATCTAGGATTACAATATCAGAGATTTCCAGCTGTACTTGAAGGGTACAGTGATGCTGATTGGAACACCTTGTCAGATGATTCCAAAGCAACTAGTGGCTTTATATTTAGTATAGCCGGTGGAGCTGTATCATGGAAGTCTAAGAAACAGACCATTTTGGCCTAGTCCACTATGGAATCTGAAATGATAGCACTAGGAACTGCTAGTGAAGAAGCAAGCTGGTTGAGATGCTTGTTATCTGAGATTCCCTTATGGGAAAAACCTATGCCTGCTGTCTTGATCCATTGTGATAGTACTGCAGCTATCGCTAAAATAGAGAATTGTTTTTATAACGGTAAAAGACGTCAAATTAGAAGAAAGCACAGCACAGTGAGAGAGCTCATCACTACAGGTGCTGTGAGAGTGGATCATGTACGCACTAATGATAACCTAGCAGATCCTTTGACGAAAGGACTGACTAGAGAGAAAGTCCAAAATACATCTATCAAGATGGGACTAAAGCCTATGAATTACTTATGATGGTAACCCAACCTAAAAGACTGGAGATCCCAAGAATTAGGTTCCAATGGGTAAACAACAAGTCGTGAGTAATATGAGATGAACATGCAAGTTTAAGAGGCATGAATCCTAAAAAGAGAAAGGTTGAGTTAGCAAAACTCTTAATGAAATCTATACTCTATATGAGTGGAGTACATCAGGAGTACTCTTGATAGAATCACCTATATGAATGTGGAACTGAGGCCGGTTCCTCTGGAGTTTCGAGGCGAATTCCTAGAGCATTCATGAAACTGGGATAGACGTGCAGGGCCATCAATGCACGGGCGTAAGAATACACCTTATGAGAGGTTGTGTGCTGGTTTGAGGAAAATCTGAGATAGAGTTCCAAGACTAAACGTCACTCTTGCTTAATCAGGCTCTTACTGGCTACGTGAAGGTTCCAAGACATAGTTCACCTTCGCTTATGCACAATCTTACTGAAACGTTTAACGTTATGACTGAATCATTTTTTTAAATTCAAGTGGGGGATTGTTGGAACATGATGTGAAGAAATTGGATGGAACTTGGTATTGGAATAAGCACAAGTGATAGAACCATGTTAAGTGTGAATTGAAAAAAAGGACTTTGAGTCCCACATTGCTAAGAACACACTTCATGGTAGTGTTTATATACTACAAAGTGACCACTAAGGGTGTGCCCTTGGGGTACCCACTTTTGTATGAAAGGGAGACCGCACACCATGTCGAATATCACACACGCGCGCGCGCCGCCGCCGTCCGACCGGGCCTGGGCTTGGGCTTGGGCTTGGTGATATATTAATTTTTTAATACTCAGAAAAAGAAAAATTTATTTTTTCTTTAGTGTGCCGTTTTGCTTTTATTTTCGCACATGTTAATTGTGCGCGAGACCAAGTCACAGCTGTGTATCCGTTACAGTCAGTCAAAAGAAAAACGGTTGGTCATGACCTGATTTTCGGCCCACGTTTTCTTTTGACTTGGCAAATTCGAAATTCAACTGATTCCTCATAATCAGCTCCTCACTTCCACGTTATATACAACCTTCATTCTTCAGTTTATTTTTTACTTCTTTTTCTCTGTATTCTGAGAAACCGTTGCTTTTCTTCTCTCTGTTTCTTTTCTTCGCAAAATATTTTTTGTTTCGGTACTGAACGGTTGTTGTCGTAGGATTGATATTTGCATATCAATTATATTGGTGTATTTCTGGCGGATACTACAGTGCAGTAGTTCATCGGTATTCATTTGATAAACGACTGTTTTATCCTGGGGACTTCGCGGTCGATATACTACAGTGCACATTTTCGAGTAGTTCCGCGAAACGTCTTAAAGAAAGCGACCTAGTACGCGACTCAGCCAATAATTTATTTCGTTGCCAATTTTGAAAAAATCGTTTTTCTGTTTTTTATAAACTCAGTAAATCGTTTTACAACATATAGCTAGCATGTGCAAATGATCGTTAAGAGTATTGCTAAATATGCAGCTTATATGGAGGAGAACTTTGGTTCTTATCAAATGCGAAAATCCACTCTTATAGGTACTTGGAGTTACAGATGTAGTTGATAGTAAAAGGAATGGATTTTCCATTTGCGGCGAATTATTGCACGAATACTGGACTTTTTATCTCAATCCTAAAGTATTGATGGATAATGATTGTTTATTGTACAATCGACAGTGTAAACAAGAAACAATAAAGTTCATATTTATAAGCAAAATGGAACAATTGAACCATATGTTTCTTAGTCTCCAAGGCACCACATAAGCAGACTTAAAAGTTTGAACAACTAAAGTGAAATCAGTTTCTAACCAAAGGTTAGTCCATTTTTTTGAAGCAGCTATTTCTATTGCTCTCATAGCACCACAAAGCTAAGCATAGAATGCAGACTCTAAATCTGTGTTTTCAGCAAAGCAGCATACGAAATCAGCTTGATTGTTCCGGAAAATCCCTCCAGATGCAGAAGCTATGGAAGTAGCTGCACCATCAGTGTTATACTTCAATCAATGAGCAATAGGAGGCTTCCAAATTATTTCTTTGATGACAGGGACTTTGGGAGGATGAATTTTGACATTGAATCTTTTCGTAATGGTGAAGTCATGAATAGAAGAAGAGAAGCATAAGTTAGACTTATTGCCACTAAGAAACTACAGTATAAAACTTCACCAAAAATAAAAAAATAAAACAAACTATAAATAAATTTAGTCAAAAAAAAAAAAAAAACTATAAATATTTTTTGTGAAAAAATCAAACTAACTAGTCAGAAAGAAAAAAACTATACTAATATTAAAATTTACAA
Organism: Trifolium subterraneum; assembly: GCA_951799995.1. Lineage (NCBI taxonomy): Eukaryota > Viridiplantae > Streptophyta > Magnoliopsida > Fabales > Fabaceae > Trifolium > Trifolium subterraneum. Next base: position 42,383,909 of record OX637468.1, read on the forward strand.
TATACTTCCCACCTTTGTCAAAAAAAAAAAAATACTTCCCACCTTTTATCAAAATAATAATAATAATAATAATAATCTTTATTCAAAAAAAAAAAAAAAATAACGATGGAACCCAAAAATTGCGGGCAAAGCCAGTCTAATGATTGATAATAACCTATGTTGCCCGGGTGTGGGTACGGTACCGGTATCCAGTACCGGTACTGGTACGGGGTACGTCATTTTTAGAAAAACTAAGGTACGGGTACGTCCCTAAATTTTTTTTTTAAAATATAATTATATAAATCAACTAATAGAATTGTATTGTTAAAATAAATAATTAAACATAAAAAATATCACACCACAATTTAAAAGTAATTCAAATTGTTCAAAAACATCAAAATATGAAATTAAAAAGCAATTAGCTCAAAAAGAGTCAATTGTTTTCATCTCCATCATCACTAAAAAGAGCGGCCTCTAGTTTAGGTTTATCATGAGAAAGACTAGCAATTTCAAAAATATCATTATATATTAAATAAATCTCATTCATCTCTACGAATATTCCACATTTTTGTTTCATTATAAGTATATTAATTACTTTTTCTCTTTCTCGAGAGAATACGAAGATTTGTATGAATAAAAAAACTAGATCTTCAATTCTCTTTGAATTTAGTATATTCATTTTTAATGAATGAGTGAATAATTTCAATGGCAGCTTTTTTATTGTTTTTTAGCAGTAGGTGCTACTTTTATATTATACAAAAATAAAAAACCTAAATATTTATATAAAAAACAAATTAAAGAAAAAGAAGAAGAGAAAAAAAATAGTGTTTTTTTGGATTGGTGTAACACGCGCGTACCACAGATGTACCACTCGTGTACCCATTACAAAAAACAAAAATAAAAAATTCAGGTACGGCGTCGGTGCGTACCGGAGGAGTACCATACGTGTACCGGTATCCGGTACGTACCCGGTACCGGTACTCTATCTAAAACGGAGTACCCATCCATCATAGATAATAACAAACAAACTATAACAATCTCAACCTAAATTTTCGAACTACTAAAACCCTTTTAATTTCGTTTTATATAAAAACCTAAACTCTTATTCCAAAAATTCCAATTCAAGTAGGACTACGGCCATCTCTCTCCCGTTCAATTCAGGTACCTCTACTCGTTTTTCTTTGTTTATTTTGGTTGTGTTAACAATTATTCAGTCCTTATTGTGTTGTGTTACCACTTGATGTTGGCTTTGTAGAAAATATATCACTTCATTCATCATCATAGATGCAACATATAATATGTCACAGTATGTTAATTTTGTACTCTACACATAGTTACATATATAGCATGTGTTTGGTTTAGCTTATATTTTCCGCAGCAGCCGTAAGTCCGGCTCAATTCAGTCATGACGAGGGATAATCAAATACTCAATTTAGTTCCTACATTATAACAGAGAGAAATTGTGAGGACCAATTTGAATTTTAATCTCAAATTTGTAATGGTTTAGAATTTATAAAACTAGTGATCGAATCAGGTACGATCGTGCGGTTTGGTATATGAGTGACAATGACGAATATTTTAGCCTTCTTTATTGAACAAAGTAGCAGATCCAATTACATGCAATGGCAATTTTACTGTGACAGAATATGATAGGTGTATTACATGATGATATCTCTTATATACTAATGTTCAATTTTTCATTACTATTATTATTATTATTCTTATTATTATTATTATTATTATTATTTTATAGTTCTGATCATCGCAAAGTTCTTATCATTGGGTTTGCCCCTAGAATTTCAGATGGAGGGCTCTAGCTATTCTAATGTAGATTGTGACGAAGTGAGTGTATCGGTTACTCCATCTCAGAAGCAAGAGTTGCTGAAATTCGAGCTTCTATCTGTCAATACCGACTTGCCTCCTAACTGTGATGGTGATAATAGCTCTGTGGCTTCTATGAATGAGGGTTGTGAATCACCTTTATCATCTTGGGATTTAGAACCTGAAACTGATATCCCGTCTTTAATCAATTGTGATGGCATGCCTGAAGGATCATCCTGGGTGGAAAATTCGGATGATGGTTTATTGTGGGAGATGGACAATAGAAGTTATGATGAGTTGCTAAAAAAGTTCTTAGAAAAGGAGGAAGAGCTCAGAGTTTCCAATTTTAGACTTCAGCTTTCGGAACAAGAGATTGTTAAGTTGAATGTTCAAGTTGAGAATAGTGAGGCTCAGCTTGATAATGTGAGTGAAGTATTGAAGCTGAAAGAGGAAGAATTGAATAAACAAAAAGAGCTTTCGGAAGAAGAGATTTTCAAGTTGAAGCTTTCAGAAGAAGAGATTTTCAAGTTGAAGATTCAAATTGAGAAAGCTGATAATCGGCTTGATAATGTGAACAAAGAATTGAAGCTGAAAGAGGAGGAGCTGAATAAACTAAAAGAGCTTTCTGAAGAAGAGATTTTTAAGTTGAAGATTGAAATTGTGAAAAGTGAGAATCGGCTTGATAATGTGCGTGAAGAATTGAAGCTGAAAAAGGAGGAATTGAATAAACAGAAAGAGCTTTCAGAAGAAGAGATTTTCAAGTTGAAGACTCGTGTTCCAGAATATATCCACGAGATTATAAATATCGTGGACCAACTTGAGGTAGATCATGAAAATCTCAGGATGGAACTTGAGAGCAAGTCATCTGAGACTAATCTATTGCAAGGCCAACTTAAAGTGGCACAGGAAAATATGGTCGAATCAGAATTGGAGTTAGTTTCAGAGAGAACGCAAAATCAAATGCTACGAGACTTGGTTAAAACGTATGAGGCTAATGAAACTAACCAAGAAAAAGAAGTACAAAAATTGAAGTCGGAAATGCTTGACTTGCAGGCTAAGTTCTGTTTTGATATTGCAAGTTTGTCGAAACAGAATATAGAATTGACCTCAAAACTGGAGAATTGTAATTCTAGAAACAAGGAATTAGGAAAAAAACTAAAGCAATATGAAGCTGAAAAGTTGAACCAATTAGAGCTGCATGCTACTCAAATTGTTTTGCAAGATGAAATCGTGTCTTTGAGACAAGAACTTAAACAGAGAATGGATGATGCAGAAGCCACAAATAAGAAACTAGATGAAGCCAATGTCATGATTAATAATCTTAAGGCTGAGATATGCTCCCGCGATGATAAAATATCAAATATGAAGAAATATACTGATGATGTGAAAACATCATTGAAGGAGCTGATGGTGGACTATGACACTGCACTGAATGAAGTAAATAACTTGAAACTGAGAGTGGGAGAACTCGAAAACGAGGTCACTAGACAGAATGATGTGATCTCAGATGCAGCTGAGAAGAAGAAGGAAGCACTTAGACAACTGCATAATGTCTATGAGTGTAAAGTTGAGCAATACAAGAGTGGATATAATAATCTTCTTAAAAAGTTCTATAGTTAAAGGCGTCATAGCAGTTTTAGCTTCCTAAGGTTACATTTAGTTGCGTCTCGTCGTTTTACTTTGTTTTGTTTTATAACTCTTTGGTTCTTATTAGTTTTTTATATCAGTTTCTTAATTGTTCCTACTTTGCACCTAAACATTGCAGAATTAGTGATTTACTCATTTTTATTATTGGATCAATAAAATCTCAGCTATTATTTTTTAGTTGTGTTATTGATGTAAACTTACCTAATCACCTTTATTGGAATTTTATCTCTAAATCACTTTTTTATTTTCTGTCCACAGAGTTCGAACTTGAATACCTTATTTAAGAAATTTGAGTTCAATTTCACTTCAGAGTATGGTCAAATATCAATCTTATAGGAATAAATTTTTAGAGTGAATTCCCTCTTAATAAATAAAAAACTACTAAATTAATTAGGAGAATGTTAACATGTGCATCAATGACACATGTTAAGAAAGCAAAAATAGAAAGTATTAAATGTTGAAGCATTAAATTTTAACTTTTTAAGTATTAAATTTTTGCATCATTAAATGTTAAATTTTAACTTTTTAAGTATTAAATTTTTGCATCATTAAATGTTAAATTTCTATATTAAGATACCTTAACATGTGCCCTATATGCACATGTTAACAGGACCCAATGAGAATGTTAACATGTGCATCAATGACACATGTTAAGAAAGCAAAAATAGAAAGTATTAAATGTTGAAGCATTAAATTTTAACTTTTTAATTAATAGTAACTAAGCAAATATTCCAAACATCCTAAAAAAACATTTAAGAGGACAGTGATGTAGCAAGCAAGGTTGCAGTTGTGTTTTAGAATATCTGGAATAATAGGAAAACTTAGGTGTGGAATGACACTAGAAAAACGGCACGACAAGTTGGGATACAACCTGGACTCGTGGGAGGCATAGAATGCAGTTCAATGTATGCATAGGGGGGTGGGCTGCGAACTGATGTCATACAACAGACGCTGCAATGGCAGTCGCTGCAAAGGGGTGGTTGAAATGTAATGTCAACGTTGGCTTCCAAGGTGCAACAGGTCCGACGTGTGCAGGTTGATGTGTACATGGTGATGTTGGTCGTTTTGTTCTAGCAGGTACAACATGAATTATGAACTGTTAGAATAAACACATGTGAGTGTGTTTATTGTATGTAGAAATTGGTATAGAATAAACACATGTGAGTCTGAATTTGAAAAAGTTCACATTTAGTCCCACATTGGTAAGGACAACTCTTGGGGTAGTGTTTATATAGTGAAATCTCATTACTTGGGATATGCCCCAAGGGATACCCAGTTTTGTAAACGGGGAAGACCGCACACCATGTCAAATATCACACGCGCGCCGCCGGCTCGGTTCGGGCTTGGGCTTGGTGATATATTAATTTTTTAATACCGAAAAATAATAATTATTTTATTTTTTGCTAAGTGTGTGTGCCAACTAGCCGTTATGAGATTCACACATGTTTAATGTGCATCGACCAAGTCAGAAACGGAATTCAAATTCCGTTGCCACCTCATCAGTCAACAATTGAGTGGCCTATTTTTATGGTCCACGTTTTGCCTTGCTGATGAAATCAGGCTCCCACGAAATCCTCTAATGCAGTTCCTCACTTCCTCTATAAATACAGTCTTCAACTGTCATTATTTTCTTGTTGTTTCAGAAAGTGATTATTTTCACTTCAAATTGATATTTGTATATCAATATTTACTGGTTTGTAAAAACCATCGAGAGTGTCTTTCTGGCCGTCTGGCCGTTTTCTACAGTGCAGTAGACAACGGTATTTTTTATTTGGTTGTTTTATCCTGGGGACTTCACGGTTGCTAGTCTACCTTGCACAAATTTGGGTAGTGCCGTGAAACGTCTTAAAGAGAGCGTATCGAACCGCGACTCGGCCAATAACTTATTCAGTGCTGTTTTTCCAAAATCGTTTTTCTAAATCAAAAAATAACATGAACAGATGCTCTATTATTGAAGGAGGGGCAATGGCCTTATTGCAATGTCTGAAGTTGTGAGCCAAGACTGTCATAAGGTCATTTTTTTAAAGTGATTCTCAACTAGTGGTGGGAGGTATTCACTCTAATAATATAGAAGTTTCTGATTTTTGTACTTTAATTTCTAAGATCAAGAGTTTCTTGAGTTTATATTCCAACTTCGAGGTGGTGAAGTTTGTCAAACGTCAACTAAACATGGTTGCACATACATATATTAATAAATGATAAGGGAAGGGAGGGGGAGGGTGCAGGGGGGCGCTAATGCTTGATTAATGGTTGTTATGCCTATCCATGAAACGGTTCAAAGGAAATCAATAGCAAAGTATAAGCAAGAAATTAAAAGCAAAGTACAGAGCAAACAGAACATGGCATGAGGATCACACAAGAACATTTTTTATTTATTTTTGTTTACAATGTTTTTTTTTAAGCAAGCTAAACTCATTTCATTTCATCAAAGATAATAGAAGAAATACAACTTGGAGGATGATAAAAAACATTGGGGCTAGACTGAAATACAGACGCTCTAGCTAGATTGTGAGCGACTCTATTTGCTTGGAATTAGAATTAGTAGAGAGAATAGACTTACAAATGTTGTGCATGAGGATCTCATACATATTACATATTATTTAAATCTCTCACCATTAAACTAAACCTAATTGTTTAACGATATGTTAATTATTAAAAAAATGGGTATCATTGATTTTCTTCTTTTTTATAAATGGTATCATTGATTTTCTTCTTTTTTATAATGGGTTCATGTTATGCGTATCGCTTGCCATCTCCAATTTGATTGTGTCATTTTTGAAATAGATTCTACTCTTATTACAATTGTTTCCCTCAATATTAATGTACCACTATCTCTTATCTCAAACATTTTTTAGAAGAGGTTCTTAAATTACTACACATTTTTGCCACAATTCAACAATATGACTTCAAATAGGCCAACTCTTGTGCAAATTTATTAGCTAAAAAAGGATTTTATGCACATTTCTCTCTGATTTTAGTTATTCCTGATTATAATTTTCTACATGTGATGACATAAATTTATATGATGTTTTTAGGTTAGTTTTTATTCATTTTGTTTTTAGGAGCCATTTCATGGAAAACCCTAAGGTAATTAAGTTACTTGATCAAGAAGCAACAATAGAGAAAATTACACAAAAAAGAGCAAAAATTGAAGAAAATCAGCTATGAAGGCATCGTGCCACAATGAAGGATTTAATTTGAAGAGGATCTGCTAGTATGCATCGTACCACGATGGCATGTATCGTGCCACGATGGTTGAATGTGAGATATCATTCCACGATGAGACATATCGTGGCACAATGCCACGTAAAATCCAAGTCCAAGAAACCTATAAATAGAGCTCTCCACCACCATAATTCACATCATCTGAAAATCAAACGAACAATACAATTAACGGGGAGGGAGGGAGAGAGAGAGAGAGAGAGAGAGAGAGAGAGAGAGAGAGAGGAGCAACAAGGGAAGGCAATCATATCCACCATAGGGAGTAGCTTCCTAAGCAACGAGGTTACTTCGTATGTGTAACTCCCTGACTCTTTTGTTATAATTATGCTTATGGGTAACTAATTATCTTAGGTTAGATCGAGTAGATGAACTCTCCTAAATATATTTGATCTATGTAATTGGTTTGAAAAAGATTATATTCCTTTCAATTATATTTATGAATTATTTTTAATTATCTTTTGTGCTTTATTCTATATTTGTAAGTATACGTATTTATGAATGAATTGTTGTTAAGAACTAGAGGTCATCGTAACAGAGCTTTAAATCTTGATCTGGGGGTAATTAGTCTAGCCAGCACTAAGGAGAGTAACATCAAGAACTCGATCCTAGAGACAATAGGATTAACGCTCACAAAATTAATGCTTGTATGATTTCCAATTGCTGTTAGTGGCCAGTGTCTTCAATTGCATAGAGTGATTTTTGTGTGCGAAAGCATATTTCACTATCTTAGAGTTAATCCGTCATGATAATAAAAATAATTGTAAGGAAATATAATGTCATATTATCAAATAGGAATATGGGAGACTGCAATGGTGTTTCCACCCTTTATTTAGTCAATTAACTTATCATTCTTAATATAAAAAAAATATTACAAGACGAGAATTCAAAGGAAATATTTAGGGGATTGAATATGAAATTTGATATATTTAAAGGACTAAAAACATATTTAACCTTATTTTCTTTGTACACTAGTTTAGAGTCTGATGTTGTTCGGGGTAGACATTAAATAAGTTTTTGTGCACGAGTACACTTATAAATAAATATATTAGATTGAAATTATTTAAATTTACCATTACAATAATATCTTAAAATAAATATAATAGGTGAGATAAATATTCGAGGCGAGAATATAAAGTGTAACAAAAATAGTAATGAATTAGTCCAAATGGTAAGGGTATTTGGTCCCTTAAGCATATGGTCATGGGTTCGACTCCTAGTTCCTGCGTATGAAAAAAAAAATCTGTTGAGAGGGGGGATAACTCACTTTATGTGCCCCTCAGATTACCCGACGGAGATTACTCATCACTAACAGTTGTGAAAACTTCATACCTATATCATTGTAACCCAAAAAAAGCATAACAAATAAGGCAAATGCTAACGAGTGCCCTTGGACACTCTTTAAGCCCTTAAATAGTAAGTTTTTATAGGATTTTATGAAAATATATAAAGTCAACGCATTGAAAATTATGATGTTTAACTTTTTAAATAAAAAGTTTCTTTAAATATAGGTTTTTTGTTTAAAGAGTGTCACGGGGACATTCGTTAGCAAGACCCAACAAATAAATACGCAAATGCCAAATTCAACATATTAACTCCGTAAAAAATTGTACCAAGTGTGAATCTTTGTTCTTAGCTTTAAAAATATCATCATTTTATCTCGATCTTTGAAATTTGTAATTTTCCACATTCTAATTATCTTAATCATGAGTCTCCCTATTTTATATTTGGGTTTTTCTATCATGTGCAAATTTGCACATGTTAAGAAGTTTTAAATAGTAAGTTTGTATTGAAACTTATACATTTTATATTAAATGTATAATTTTTTAATAAAGAATTGTTGTTTTTCATTAAATACTTACTACTTTTGGTTACTTTAACATGTGCAATGTTGCATATGTTAGACAAACCTTTTATATTTACTCTTGATGGTTATATCATCAATGGAGTCAAATTTGTAGTCATCATTTCTTAAAAGAGAGAAATACAGGGAAATCCGTGCATACATTTGGACTACGACACTAAAAATAAACAAGTGACAAATAATTGAAGCAATTTAGAAAATTAGGGTTTAAAGATAAGATATAACAAAAGCCAAAAAAAATATAATAAATTTTTTTTTGAGTTAAATATTATATTTTGTTAGTTGATATTTCTTTTTTTATATTAAACGTTGTTTAGATATATATGCTACGTAAAATACAATAAATTTATTAAAATAAACCATGATAAAATTTAAAATTAAACAACATTATAATTTTTTTTTATAATAAACAACATCTCTTATCTCTTACTCCCTCCATTTTTTTTAAGTGTCCGTTTAGAATAGTAACCCCAAATTAAGAAATTGAATTTTTGCACCTTATCTTCCTATTATACCCTTATCAATAGATTTATTGTTATACAAAAAACATATTTTCAGATTATTGTTATCAATAGAATATAACAATAAACAAACTGTTTTGTTCTTTTTTTTAAAAAAAAAAACTTTAGTTTTTCAAATATAGAAAAAAATAATTTATTGAAAAAGATAAGTGTAATTAAAAAATGATACAATTGACAAATCGTACCCTTAAAATACAAAATAGACAGTTAAATAGAAACGCTAAATCCGACAAAACTGGACACTAAAAAAACGGAGGGAATATATTATAAGTTTGTTCTGTTTTGCTATCTCTAACCCTAATTTTTTTCCCTGTCATTTTACCCTAATTACCATAATAACATTAATTCAAATAAAATGTTAAAAAATACCTCACCAATTAAACTCTTAATATTTATCTTTATATAAAAACAATAATAATAATCTTTATAAAAAAAAATAAAACGATCGAACCCAAAAAACGCGGGCAAAGTGAGTCTATGATTGATATAATAAGTAATAACAAACAAATAAAACAAACTATAACAAACTCTTTTATTTTGTTTTATATAAATACCTAAACTCTTATATATATATTAGGACTCATAGAAGCGATAATCAGTTTTGAATTCTTTACTACTCATAGAATCTCTCTCTCCCATTCAGGTAGGTACCTCTACTCTTTTTGCTTTTTTTAGTCTTATTATGTTAACAATTATTCATCACATGCTTGTGTTATCGCTTGATTTTGGCTTTGTAGAAAATATATCACTTCATTCATCATCATAGATGCAACATAATATGTCACACTATGTTAATATATTCATAATAACCGCTACAAAATTGTGAGAACCAATTTTAATTTTAATCTCAAATTTGTAATAGTTTAGAGTTTATAAAACTAGTGATCGAACTAGTGATCGAATCAGTAATTCGATCGCTGGTTGGTAGGTGAGTGACGGTGAAGAATTTTTTTAGCACTTTTTATTGAATTTTTAGCAATTCAATAAGAAAGAGAGGTTAGGATTTAGGACTACAACAATTGCCGCCCACGAGGCATATATAATTTAGTTGTACATTTGCGATGGAAAAAACCGGCATAGAAACATAAAAATATAATGTAAAAAAAAATAAAAATAGAAAAGCCGGTTATGTGTCACTATAGTTCATGTTATTATAACTATCTGAATTTTCATTATTATTTTTATTTTGTAGTTCTCGTTATCGCAAAGTTCTTATCGTTGAGTTTGCCATCAGAATCTTAGATGGAGGACTCAAGCAATTCTAACGTAGGTTGTAATGGAGAGATTGTATCGGTTACTCCATCTAAGAAGCGAGAGTTGCTTCAATTTGAACTTCTATCTCTCCATAATGTCTTGCATCCTAACTGTGATGGTGATAATAGCTCCGTGTCTTCTGCCAATGAGGGTTGTGAATCGCCTTTATCATCCTGGGATTCTGAACCTGAAACTGATATCCCGTCTTTGATTAATTGCGATGGCACGCCTGAAGGATCCCTTCAAAGTATTAACCTGGAAGAGAACTATCTTGATATGGAAGAACAAAACCAGTTTGTTGGGGTCGAAAACACAGATGATGGTTTATTGTGGGAGATGGACAACAGAAGTTATGAAGACTTGCTCAACAAGTTCTTAGAAAAGGAGGAAGAGCTCAGAGTTTCCAATTATAAGCTTCAATTTTCGGAAGAAGAGATTATTAATAGTGAGGCTCAGCTTGATAATATGTGTGAAGAATTGAAGCTGAAAGATGAGGAACTGAATAAACAAAAAGAGCTTTCGGAAGAAAAGATTTTCAAGTTGAAGATTCAAATTGAGAAAAGTGAGAATCGGCTTAATAATGTGAATGGAGAATTGAAGCTGAAAGAGGAGGAACTGAAAATACAAAAAGAGCTTTTGAAAAGAGCGATTTTTTGTTCGAAGCTTCATATTGAGAAAAGTAACAATCGGCTTAATTATATTAATGAAGAATTGAAGCTGAAAGAGGAGGAACTTAATAAACAGAAAGAACTTTCAGAAGAAGAGATTTTCAAGTTGAAGACTCAAATTGAGAAAAGTGAGATTCAACTAAATAATGTGAATGAAGTATTGAAGCTGAAAGAGGAGGAACTGAATGTCCAAAAAGATCTTTCGGAACAAGAGATTATTAAGTTGAAGATTCAAGTTGAGACTAGTGAGGTTCAGCTTAAAAATGTGCATGAAGAATTGAAGCAGAAAGAGGAGGAACTGAATAAACTAAAAGAGTTTTCGGAAGAAGAGAATTTCAAGTTGAAGATTCAAATTGAGAAAAGTGCGAATCAGCTTAACAATGTGCATGAAGAATTGAATCGGAAACAGGAAGAGATGCAAAAACAAATTGCTGAATATGATACTCATATTTCAGAATTTGTCAACAAGATTACAAGTTTGGCGGAACAGCTTGATGTAGCTCATGAAAATCTCAAGATATCAAAAGATGAAATCACAATTTTAAGAATGGAACTTGAGAGCAAATCATCTGAGACTAATCTATTGCAAGGCCAACTTAAAGTGACAGAGAGAACGCAAAATCAAATGCTAGGAGACTTGGTTAAAATGCATGAAGCTAATGAAATTAACCAAGAACAAGAGATGCGAAAGTTGAAGTCGGAAAATCTTGACTTGCAGGCTAAGTTATGTTTTGATATTGCAAGTTTGTCAAAACAGAATATAGAATTAACCTCTAAACTGGAGGGTTGTGATTCTAGAAACAAGGAATTAGTAAAAAAACTAAAGCAATATGAAGCTGAAAAGTTGAATGAGCTGCATGCTACTCAAATTGTTTTACAAGATGAAATCATGTCATTGAGGCAAGAACTTAAACAAAGAATGGATGATGCAGAAGCCACAAATAAGAAACTGGACATGGTAATGATTGAACTAGATGAAGCCAATGTCATGATTGGTAATCTTAAGGCTGAGATATGCTCCCGCGATGATACTGCACTGGATGAAGTAAATAACTTGAAACTGAGAGTGGAAGAACTCGAAAACAAGGTAACTAGACAGAATGGTGTGATCTCAGAGTGGGAGAAGAAGGAAGCAGTTAGAGAACTACAGAATCTCTATGATAGTAAAGTTGAGCACTGCAAGATTGGATATAGGGCCCGTTTGTTTTCGTTTTTAAAAAAATGATAGTAAATAGTTATTCATAAATTGTTATTTTAGATATTTCATTATTTTATTGAAAAAAATTTGGACATCAAAGTTTCAAAAAATCATTTAATTTTGAAACTTTTTGAAATAGATTTTCGTAAAAATCATTATTTTGTTTTGTTTTATAGATTTTTAGTTCTTATTAGTTTTTTATATCAGTTTCTTAATAGTTCCTACTATGCACCTAAGCATTGCAGAATTAGTGGTTTACTCATTTTTATTATAGGATCGGTAAAATCTCAGCTATTATTTTTTAGTTGTGTTACTGATATAAACTTACCTAATCACCTTTATTGGAATTTCATCTCTAAATCACCTTTTGTTTTTCGTCCACAACATTCGAATTTAAATACCTTGTTGTTTAAGAAATTTGAGTTCAATTTCACTTCGGTGTATGGTTAAATATCAATCTTATAGGAATAATTTTTTACAGGTTTACGCCTAAATAACTAAGCAAATATTGAAAAAAAATACATTTAGAGGGCTACGCCTACATGCTTGAACTGTTCGAAGGAAATCAATAGCAAAGTATAAGAAATTAAAGCAAAGTACAGAGCAAATAGCACATGGCCAACTTGGCTTGATCAAGAAGTATTGGACCATATCGAAGGTTTCTCTTGCTTCTCCCCCTTATCATTCTCCTAATCCCTCTAAATTCTGGGAATATAGTTCTACACAAGGCTATATGATAATATAAAGATGATTTTAAAATTTGAAAATATACAAAATTAGATGAAAATATATATATATAGTTGAAGATGATATTAAATAGTTATTACCTCCGTCCCAAAATATAAGCAAAAATGAGTCAAAGATACTTGATGTATTTGGTTAAAAATTTGGACCAAATACATTCACTTTTGTTGACTAATATTTGCTTATATTTTGGGACGGAGTAAATTTTAAACTAATTGTAATAATGACATGTCATAAAAAAAGTTATTCGAAACATGCTAGCAAAGTGTAAACAGAAATAATGTTAATTGTCTGAAACTCTACGATATGAGTATCGAAAAGTATCGGTATTTGACATGTATTGGACATGATACTTTGCCATTTTTAAAGTATCGGGACTTCATGGAATGCAGCTTATATGGAGGACTTTGGTTCCACACTACCCATATCAAATGGGAAACCTCTCCTATAGGTACTTAGAGCAAGTCATCATATTCTCCCACAAAAATTAAATATGACGTGACAGCCCCATAAGCATGTATCATTTGTCATTTTATTTAAAGAATGTTTCATGTCATCAAAATTGAAAATTAAATAAAAATGAACCAAAATTGCACATTTTATAAAATAAGGGGACCAAAATTGCATTTAATCCTATATATATGCTAAATAAAAATAAGAAAATAATATTATTTTTTTCGTATAATGAGGCAAGAAAGAGCAAGAAAATAAAAGAAGAATTATCTGAAAAATAGTCTCTATTGAAACATAATGGATGTTCTTTCATCGATTGTTTCCTATCTGTTCGTATCTATTGTTCCAATTGCAGTGTCAATGAGTTTCACTAGCGTCGGCTAGTAGGAGAATTCATTTCATCTGGCAGAATAGCTATAGGAAAATAAGCTATCTATTTTTCCAATTGCGGTGTCAATGAGTTTCACTGGTGTTAGCTAATAGGAGGATTCATTTCATCCGGCAGAATAACTATAGGAAAATAAGCTTTACGGTTGTGAGTTACTCCCTCCGTTTTTTTTTAAGTGTCCGTTTAGAATAGTAACACCAAATTAAGAAATTGGTTTTTTGCATCTTATCTTCCTATTATACCCTCATCAATAGATTTATTGTTATACAAGAAAAAATATTTTCAGATTATTGTTATCAATAGAATATAACAATAAACAAACTTTTTTGTTTTTTTTAAAAAAAAAAAAAACTTTAGTTTTTCAAATATATAAAAAAAATATTTATTGAAAAAGATAAGTGTAATTAAAAAAGGGTACAATTGACAAATCGTACCCTTAAAACACAAAATTGACAGTTAAATAGAAACGCTAAATCCAACAAAACTTGACACTTACAAAAAAATGGAGGGAGTACAATCTTAGCCAAAAAGCCGGCATACATAGGTGTTGCCTTTCCTTTTATGATATACTAGGAATAAACCCGTGCGTTGCACGGGTTCGATTAAAATATTTTTATAAATGAAAAATAATAGTTCTGATAAGTATAATCAAATATAGTTAAATGATAAATACTAATTTAAAATATGATTATATTTAATATTAGTATATGTATAAAAATTATAAAAGTTGTTTAGAAATATATGATTTATATTGTAGTTTTGTTTATATTTTAATATGATATATCTGCTATAATATTTTATAAATTTGCAGGGATGCATCATATTTCATTTTAATAGTGTAATTGTATAAGATCTTAGTTTATTTTATATGAGTTGCAATTGTATAATCACATGTCACTTTTTTAAAAGAGTCACTTTGCTTTATATTTTTTATGCATCCCTTATTTTTTTTCAATAAGAGTTGGAGGAATACATGCATACATACTTTTTTTATCATGTGAACTTCTTTTTTGAAAATTACGTATCAAATTGCGTAACTGCATACTTTGTTCTATGCAATTTAAGGTACTAAATAAGTTTTTTACTTACTTCCCTCTTGTTCTTGTTTTTTTAAAATGAAAAATAATAATTGTGATAGGTATAATCAGATATAGTTAAAAGATAGATACTAATTTAAAATATGATTATATTTAATATCATATATCTATAAAAATAAAAAGTTGTTTATAAACATGAGATTTTTCATTGATTTATATCGTAGTTTTGTTTATATTTTAATGTAACAGATCTCTTGTACTAATATTTTATAAGTTTGAAGGGAAGTATCATATTTTATTTTAGGAAAAAGTTTGTTAGTGTGAAAATGCCTTTAACGAAATTCAACGAATGATTTTTAATCATTGGATCACTCTTAATCCTGGTCTACTTATTTTTTATTTTGCTTTAAAATGCAAAAAGCAGTTACAGTGAACATCATGCGTGATGCCCGATCGTGCGACTGCCTCTTGAACGTCCGATGGCGCGTTGCTCCGACCTGAGCTATGCAACAACGAGATCCCCTCGATCCTTGCCAGATGTGCTGGACGGTCCCCCATAATACGCTTACTTGGGGACTTCTGACTCCAGCTGTTCCAAGAGTCTCCGCTAGTGGAACCCCGTCCAGTAGACTCCCTCTTTCGCTCATCCCCTTCGTCAGCTGTTTGATCGGGTCGTTATGCATTCGTGTTTAATGAGTTTGCACTATATAGAAACTCTCTTTATTTTAATAGTGTAATTGTATAAGGTTTTAGTTTTTTTTTTTAATATAAATTGTAATTGTATAGTCACATGTCACTTTGCTTTTTATTTTTGAGGTATATCCCTTATTTTATTTTTTCAATAAGAGTTGGAGACATGCATACTTACATACTTTTTATCACGTGACTTCGTTTTTTGAAAATTACATATCAAGTGGCGTAATTGTTTACTCCTGTGATGCAATTTAAGGTACCGAATAATTTTTCTACTTATTTCTCTTTCGTTCTTTTGAAGTTTCTTCTCACATATTCACTTGATGAAATTTTATCCCGACTTTATTTGCCTCGATTTGTTTAGTCTATTGTTTGATTTACATTTTTTTTGCTTGGTCCTTTGTTTTCCCTTCAAATTTATTGTTATTTTTTGTATCTCCTATTTAATAATATTTGCTTGAATATTTAGTTTATTTTTGTTATAATATAAACTCAAATATTTTTTGTTACCAATATATAAGTTTGGACGATGATTTCATATATTTGAATTTAGTTATAGTTATTTGGGTCAAGTAAAAAAAGTTTGTTATTTTAGAAGAATTTAGCATGTCATCTTATTATTTGTCTAAAAAAAATGTTATATTTCTTATAAATATATTTTGAGCCGTAACTTAACATTTTTTAACACCCATATGTACTTATTTTATTTAAATAGTTGCACTATTATTTAAATCAAAGTAATAATTTTAGAATTTTTAGTGAATTTCATAACACATATACACACTATCTTTATGATATAAGATTATTTAAATCTTATTATGTTGCATGTAAATAGGTTTAAATATGTGTGATTATATTTTATAAATATATGTAAATATGTTTTAATATATATATAGTTTCAACAATTCCTAAAATTTATTTTGACGTATGAGCACCAACAATTTTTACAATTGATGATTTTTCATCTTATTCTTGAAAAATTATAACTATTTATTCCACTCCTTCATATAATTTAAGGTCTCTCATATTTATAAAAAAGACAGTTATTGTTCTAATAATAAATTTATTTATGTTGAAGTTTCTTCTCAAACATTCACTTGGTAGAATTATATTTCATATTTTATTGGTAAAATATTCAGAATATTTTTAGCGAGCGACTTTATTTATCTTCTTTTTACTATGCTCTATTCAATTTATTTTTTATCTTTTTCATTTTTTATGAGTTTTTTGTCCCCTCATTTTTTTTTGTTTTTTTTATTTAATAATTTGTATCCGAATTTTCAGTTTAGTTTAGTAATGATTATTAAAATGCAATACTCTAAACCAAAAATAAAAATGCAATACTCTTTTTTATAGAGGAGTAATTTTTTTTTTGTTATAATATATAGAGGAGCACTCTTAAATCATATCCACAAAGTTCTACATATATGTTACGATCATATTTTTGTTTATTATAAGTAATTGATAATTTAATTATATGATATCTATTTTAATAAAATTAAAAATAGATGATAAGTTTTGTGACTTGAAAGTTTTCCGAGGTTAATATTATTAGCACATAATTAAGGGTGTGAAATTATAAGAGAGTATTAAATAGTATTTTTTTTTGACAAAGAGTATTAGATATAGCTCAAGAATATCTCAAAAGTTTCTTTCACAAAAAAAATTATTTTATATAAGGATTGATATAGAATTATGTTTCAAAGGTAAATACTGCTACTCGAATTTATTTTAAATTATCTTAATTATCTTAGTTGCAATTTAAAATTATTACTGTAAGAGATAATTTGACTCATTGTTTCTTTATTTTCCTTCACCACCGTAATAAAATTTCTATTGACATATTAGTTTAAGAGATGTATGAATTTTTAATTATAGACTTGGTAATTGAGACCGACAACATATAGTATTCAATACAATTGTAGAGTAAGGTATTAAACATAAAACAATTTGAAAACACAAACAATATTTCACAATGACTAAAAACGTGTAACTATTGAACAAAACAATAATTTATATTAAAAAAATAGATTTTAGCCTAAAAAATTATGCACAAAAAATTATTAGATTGAATTGTAGTCTTGTAAGATCATGAAAATTATTAGAGTTGATGTCTTGAAAAATTATGAGAACGTATAAAATGATTAGAATTTATAAACAATCACAGACAAATATGTATGCTGATATAATTTTTTAATCATTGAGTAACATACCTGATATTCAAGAGATTGACTCATCAACCTATATATATACTTATATTCTGAGATACTCTCACAAATAAGGTATTCAATGCAAAAAATTATTTCATTCTAATGGAAGGTAAATAATATGTAACCTTTGAATGATGAATAACAGTAGTAAAAGTCATATTATTTTTTTCGTTCAATTTAAAAGTCATATTTAATATATAGAAATTGACAAAGTAAAACATATTCTAAAAGTCATTATTATATTGAAAGAATATTGAAAGAAGTCCAACAATCATGATAATTTTGTGGTTATTTTGGTATCAATTGTTTTATAAGGTAATTTGAGAAAACAAAACTAAAAATATGTGAGACAGAAAACAAAAACTACCATACAAAATTAAATAGTACTTTCTACAAAATTGCTTAGAGAAAATGATGATGAGTGAAATCAAGATTTGAACTAAAAATATTTAACACTCGTGTATAAAGTTACACACAAATAGATCATGGATTGGTGTACAAAGTTACACACAAAACATATGCTATAAGCATTTAGCACATCTACACAAAATCATATATTTACATGCATATGAGATCATAGATATGAAATAATAATTTATAATTTTTGAGAAAAATAGTATTACTAAATGAATAGTGTAACTAATTAGTTAATTAAAAAAAATAATCAGCAATAGATAATTAAGGAATATGAAAGGGAAAAGAAAGAATAAGTGCAATTATGTTGATTAATTTTTTTGTTTTCATTTACTTATGAAAAACAAAAATCATTATATAACATGAGTAGTGGAAGAGATGAAATCATCACTAAATCATAGACGTTTTTTTTCTTTTCAAAATTTGTTTTGATTTTTTATGATCATACTCAGTAATAGAAAAAGAAAATGTGTTTTAGATAATATTTAAATCTAATTAAAACTTGAAAAGACACAAGCAAAACAACTCACTTTTAAGTTTTAATAACTTTATTACAAAAATTAGCAACAAAAACCTCATTCTCACCGTGACAGATCCACCACCACAACCACCACCACAAACATTCCGATCATGTATCTATATTTCTTTATATATATATATATATATAACAATTGTTAATAATATTATAATAATAATTATTATACTATTATTAAAAAGATAATACCAGTATAATCATAATCCTATTATAAAAAAATAATACAAGTATAATCATAAAACTTATTTTTATATGTCATGGATTAATTTTTTAAATTGATGAATGCTACATCATATTAAAATGTGCAATATCACCTTAAGAGAAAAAAGATGAGCTTAATTTCAAAAATTTACAATATAGGGGGACCAAAATTGCTTATTTAGAAATAGGGGGGACCAAAATCCAAAATTTGTTAAAATAGGTGGATTAAAATTACTTATTAGAGATATGGCAAAGATAGCCTTTATAATATAGTGCAAACCTCAACTCTCAAGCTAGCTTTTGTGGTTGAGTATAGGCTTAAGTAAAATACTTTTGTTATTAATCTTGTGTGATTTTTTTTTTTTGGAATGGCATGGCAATTAATCTTGTGTTATTGAAGCTTCCTCCTAATCACATTCATTAAGTCAGGAACAACTATGCCATATTTAAAATAATAAAAAAACAAGTCAGGAACAACTATATATTACCACTTTGGTATATATATATAGATTGGTTTAATTAGTCCAATGGTCCCTTAAAGACATTTTAGGTTTCACAATGGTCCCTTAAAGAAAACAAGGTCCGGATTGGTCCCTTAAAGACATCTCCGTTAGTCATTTTGGTCCCTTCCGTTAGTTTTTGGCAAAAAAACGTTAAATGATGAACAAATGCCACTGTTCATCTTCTTCATCTCTCTTGGGTCCAGAAATTGTAGAAAAAAATACAAGAACTTCATCTTTTTCATAAATATCATAAAAAATAAACTCAAATTTATCAACCTTCAAATAAACCCAAAAAGTTCATCTTCTTCCTCAATTTTTCATCATCATCTTTTTTCTCAATTTGTTTCTTCAATTCCATTTTTTGTCTCTTTGACCTAACCACCACAAACACTCATACCCCATCACCATCATCAATAATAGTTAAGAGTTTTTGTTGGGTTTGATGAGATTAAATTTGGAAAGTAAAGATGAAATTCAAGGTTAGGTTTGTTGGGGATTTAAAATTTGGGATTTAGAGTTTTTGTTTGGAGATTTGAAATTTTGATAAAAGTTATGAGTTTTGCAATTTTGGAATTTATTTATTTTTGAATTTGTTTTGAAATTTTGGATTTTAATGATGAAATTATGAAGAAAAAAAATGATGAAGGAATGGAGGATGGAGGAAGAAGATGAAGAAATGGAGGAAGAAGATGAGACAAAAATTTGTTGTGATGGTGCACTCTTAGATATGGTGGACATGCAAAATCTAATGGTTGTTTTTCTTTCAAAAAGATCCAATGGTTAAGATTAAAAAATATCTTGTGGTATATGGTGGACCACCTTTAATGTTTGTCCACCTAATACATTTGTGGTTGATAAATTAACAGAAGGGACCAATGTGACAAACGGAGATGTCTTTAGGGATTAATCTGGACCTTTTTTTCTTTAAGGGACCATTGTGAAACCTAAAATGTCTTTAAGGGACCATTGGACTAATTAATCCATATAGATTCGACGTGTCTTAGAATTTCAAAACACTATTATATTATATATTATAGATGAAGTTCATATTTTTTAATCCGTGTGCAAATACTCAAATAGATAATTGATTGATGACACACTATCATATCATATTAGTCTTTTATTAGCATTTTTAGAGTCATTTTACTGAAATTTTGAGTGTCATTCATTTTTTTTGTTTAAGCGCTTATTTGTACAATCGGGTGCGTTCATATGTTGATATAAATGATTTTTTTCTGTCCTATATGCCTAGATGGTTTTCAATATTTTAATATAAATTTTATTTTTGACTTATCTGAGTTATCTCTTTTTTTTTTTTTGTTGATTTCTTATCTGAATTATCTCTAATATGTAACAACTTTATTTGTCAAAAAAAATAATAATAATAATAACAACTTTACGTACAATCCGATAATTTTGTGCAACGGTTGTACAAAAGATTCAACATGTTTCTCTTCTCTCCTTTGTGGTTGCTTTACAACGTCCCAAATTTTGCATTAAAAGAAATTGATAGTACTAAAACCAACATTGCTTGATATGATTAATTTTATGGTTGTTGAGTTTCTTGTTTGAAATTTACATTATTGTTTGTGTTAATTAATTTTACTAATTTTTTAAATTAAATTCTAGTAAGATGATAAAAATGACTACAAAAGAGCAAGAGGATAGAAACATGCAAGCATCAGATGTATACAATATACTAGTTTTTTTATAACTAAGTCGGGGCATGCAAATGCATCACAAAAGTAATTGATCATCCCAACTAGGTTGGCACCATCAATTCTTTCATATCATTCGTTGCACACCCAAGATATATTTAATAAAATAAAGAGAAACAATACTAATGTGGGGACATAAACCAAACCCACAAATACATACACCAATACTTGAATTACACACAAATTACGACATCGACAACATGCTATGTCCTGGTGTGTATGGACTTTTTTCGGCATCAGACTTGAGTAGAGAATATAGACCAGATGGAGGGACGTTAAAAATTCCCAAAACTCCCATGCACTTGATACCGTATGCACCTATTTTTGCCATATGGTCTGCACATTGGTTACTTTCTTTCTGTGTGTAGACAAATGAGATTAACCAATCTCTAGATACAAGCTCTTTAATTTGATCAATTATTTGAGAATATCGATGTGGTTGAGGTGTTGAGCCTGTGATCAATGATAATGCTATTCCACAGTCTGATCTAACACTCACATTTTTTATTTCTTCGATTTCCCAAGCCACTAATAATCCTTGCAATATTGCTAGGAGTTCAACGTGTAGACTGTCGGTAAATTCAACATGTCCACTGAATCCTCTTATCCAATTTCCTTCGTCATCTCGAATAAGACCTCCATAACCTGATATGCCTGGATTTCCGAATGAGCTTCCATCAACATTTAAAGCATATTGCCCTGGGTCCGGAAAAGGCCAAAAAACCAACTGCAACATGAAAATAAAACAGATATAATTTTTTTTAATTAACATAAAATTTAAAAAAAAAAAAAAAAAAGCACAAAAATATATTGCCAAAATTTGAATTGTATCAAATTTAAATTGTCATATATATAAGTAGCAAGAAATCAACGAAGCAACAAGGATTCAATAAATTTATATTAGCGGTGTCGCGGTGTCCGTGTCTGTGTCATGTTATGGTGTCCGTGTCTGAGTCCGTGCTTCATAGATAAAGAATAATAAAAAATCATCCAAGTGTACTCAGTGGGAATTGAAGGCATGCAGAGGCGAGTAAGTTTAACAAATCTTATATATTAGGTTGCTAACTTAGCTTAAAATAATGATTAGAATAACAAAGAGTAAATAGAATAAGATTAGTAATAGGTTAAATTTAGCCTTTTCAATTGGTGTACCAAACAACGGATAAAAATAGGATAAAACAATTTTATCATATACTGTGTCCATATCCTGCGCATCAAACACCTAATCATATTTTATTATTTTGGTTTACAACATTAATATATTGGATTGTATCTATATGGAGACAATTCAACACCTTTGTGATAAAAAAAGACAGTTCATGCATTATTAAATTTGAATGTACTTTTAATTTCTAGGTTTTTGTTAATTTACGTAACAATGAGGTAACTAAAGAAAACATATATATTAATAGATCGATCGATACGAGACAAAAAAATTGGCTTAAAACTAAAGAAAACATAATCACTTACCATATTGTTCTTCAAAAATGGTTTGGATGATGGAAAAAGATTGATCAGAGGGTTAATACAAATATAATGGATATGGTTTTTTATGTTCGTAGTATATAGTAGAATTTGGTGGATATATTTCTAGCCAAAGAAACTCTAACTTTTCTTTTCATCGTAAATCATACATATATTATATATATAGAGCTACATAAAACAAATATATCTTTAAGTAACAAACTAATCCTATCAATTCTAAACATATCCTAAATAATTCTTGCTTAAAAAAAAAATATCCTAAAAAATTCTAAACAAATCTTGAATCAAAATAATATCTAGTTTAAATATAAATCTAAAATATATTTAAATCAAAACTTTATCCTTATTTAAACACAACATTTTTTTGAATAAACATTTTTATATTTTTCAATTTACGTTTTTTTTATATAATAGTTCAATTCTTCTCTCTCTCTCATTTTTATAAGACTTCAATTCTACTCTATTTTTATTTACTTTTTATATGAAAAATGCAGAAGTGTATTGATAAATATATTAAAACAATTACGAGATAAATATTTGTCATTGATACTTAAAATGTCACGGAATAAGTGTTGATCACTAATACATAAACAATTATATAACAAATAGTTTTTTTTTTAAAATAACGAGACAGTTAATTATTATCGATAGATACAAAAGGGCAAATATTTTTCACTCATACATGAAAAAATTGGATAAATATGTGCCACTTATAATTATAATTTATAATTAAAATACATACGGGACAATAACTTACATAAAACAAATTTATTCATTTGATAAATTTTATATAAAACTATACAAAATTTATATTTTGAAAATATTTTATAACATACTCCCTCCGGACTTGTTATAAGGAACAATTTGGAAAAAAATTGGTACTTTTTATGAGAAATTTTGGCAATTTTCAAATGTTTCAAATGTTTAATTTCACTTATACCCTCATTTATTATGAGAGAATATTAAAAATAAGTAAGTTAGTTGAATTGAGAGTAATTAAATAAGGATATACATGAAATAAATTTAAAATTAGAAGAGTATTAAATTTGTATAATGTGCTTCATTGATATGTGTAAGTTTTTCATATTGTTCCTTATAAAAAGGACCGAACAGAGTATATCTAAATACTTTTTTGGGTTAAATATGTTTTTAGTCCCTACATTTTGTGAAATTGTTGAGAATGGTCCCTACAGTTTAAAAATGGTAAAAAAAAACCTATAAAATTTTCCGCTATCAAGATTAGTCCTTACGTTTATCCTTTAGGGACCATTCTTGACAATTTGCAAAATGTAGGGACTAAAAACAGTAAAAGGTAGAGACTATTCTTGACAATTTTCCAAAATGTAGGGACTAAAAATATTAAAAGGTAGGGACTATTCTTGACAATTTTGCAAAATGTAGGGACTATTCTCTACGGATTGGACTAATCTTGATAGTGCAAAATTATATAGGCTTTTTTTTGACCATTTTTAAAATGTAGGGATCATTCTTAACAATTTCACAAAATGTAGGGACTGAAAACATATTTAACCCTACTTTTTTTTAAGATATATATCTAAATACTCTATTCTAAATGAATTTTCTAGTTTTGTATAATATCAATCTTAAATATCAAGAAAAGATCAATGGACATAGCTTTCACAAATAGTTTTTTTTTAAGCAACAGAAGAAGAATGAATCTCATTCCTTCACTTTTTTTTTGACAAATTTTCATTCCCTCACTTATTTTCATTTTTTTTTTCCAATCAAATTAACAAAATAAATATGTTTTCGATGTTCCAAATCCAAACTTTCTCTCTCACACACACTAATATAGTATAAGAGATGTTGATTATTGAAATAGAGGTATTTGACTTTTATAGCACTCAATTTTGAGTAATCTATTTTTTTTTCCTTCTGTAAATGAAATAGTAAACACAGCTTAAAACCTGTCCAAAAAAGAATCACCGAAACTCACACACAATTTATAATAAATGATTTTTTTCTGTCCTATATGCCTAGATGGTTTTCAATATTTTAATATAAATTTTTTTTTTGATTTATATGAGTTATCTCTAATATGTAACAACTTTATTTGTCAAAAAAAATAATAATAATAACAACTTTACGTACAATCCGATAATTTTGTGCAACGGTTGTACAAAAGATTCAACATGTTTCTCTTCTCTCCTTTTGTGGTTGCTTTACAACGTCCCAAATTTTGCATTAAAAGAAATTGATAGTACTAAGACCAACATTGCTTGATATGATGAATTTTATGGTTGTTGAGTTTCTTGTTTGAAGTTTACATTATTGTTTGTGTTAATTAATCTGACTTTAAATTAAATTTGTAACAACTCAACTCTAATAAATAGTAATAGTGTTAATTAGAAATATCTTTCTTGTGACAAGTTAAGAACCATGTGTAGTAAGTGGGTTAATTGGATGATAGTGGCTCACTTGTAATTAGTGAAAGATTGAGAAGGACAAAATGGTAATAGATAATTGTTATGCTTATAAGACCAACTCACAAACCTTGAGATTCATTATGTTCTTATATCAGCAAACAAACCATTCCCAACTCTCTTCTTCTCTCACGGCCAACCAATACCCCAACCCACTGACCCATGAAAGCTTTCACTACCCTTTCAAATTAAGAACACATGCATGTCAAATTCCAGCTTCAACCATCTCAAAAAGGTCAGGGAAGAAGATAGGAATCACTTCTTTCCCCTCATCCCTCTCACTCGTGAGTTCTCTCTTTGTCACCATAGGCCAAAGCTCTCTTGTTACTCAAAACATTGGTGCATGTATTGGTTAGAGCTCCTATTCATCATTAAGCATCATAGAAAGGTTAAGGTATGGTGAAATTCCACCCAAAAACTTCCTCTTCCTCTTTGATTGAAAGTTTCAAGCCTAAATCCCAATTTTCAATTGTTCTTAAGTTTCCTTATTTTCTATTCTGGAATATAGAGATTTCTAATGGGATTGAGCTATGAAGTGTTGAAGAACAATCATAAAGTTTGGATTAATGATTTTTGAAAGATGCTGGAACCCGTAATGGAAATAGGGCTTCATTAAAAAGGTGATTGCTCTCTCCTCGTAACTCTGATTGAACTCCCGCTTTTTGCTATGGATAGCTAACTTAATTCCGGTCAATTGGGCACCAGTTTCATAATATTTGGACAAGAATTGAGGTCTGGACGAATTTTTGAAGTTGAGGGATCAACTCAGGATTTCTGCAGAATTGATGTTTGACAGTGCTGCACTAAAATAGTATGAACCCCCTCTCTATAACTTCAAATTGAACGAGGCTGGTTTTATTGGAAAGCTAACTCAATTCTCGATTTTTGTGGTTTTGGTTTCGTTGAAATTGGACGAGAAATGAGGTCGCTAGGATTTTCTGAAGTTGGACGTATAAAGCAGAATTATGCAGAAAAATCTGAATTGGAATTCGAAGTATTTCTAATTGCAAATTCCACGGTTCGACGAGCTCTAGAGATGGCGATGGGATTGATCAAGCGTCTATCTCAGGTGGGTTCTTAGGTTAGTGTAGTTAGAAATTCCCCACAATTGATGATTGCATGCCAACAATAGGATTCTAGGAATTAATTGTGTATGAGAGGGTTTAATCCCCAAAACTCCTTTCCATATTAATTGTTATTTCATGTGTGTTGTTAATGGCTGGACTGGTTTATGGATTGGATTGGAAATTTCTGGTTTGTACACTGAATTTTGCAGAGCAGGGTAAAATCTTGTGTTGCTCGCTAAGCGAACAGCTGGCGAACGTGCAACTGGTTTGCAGGTTTTGGTCGCTGGCGCTCGCTAGCTGGCCAGAACCTTCTGACTTGGTTCGCTAGTGGTCGTCAGCCTTCGCTAAGCGAACATGACAAGATTTCAGCCATCTGTTTTAGTTTTTGAAACTCAATTTGGTTTTAAACTCTTATCCTACCTAGTCT
This sequence comes from Trifolium subterraneum, assembly GCA_951799995.1. Lineage (NCBI taxonomy): Eukaryota > Viridiplantae > Streptophyta > Magnoliopsida > Fabales > Fabaceae > Trifolium > Trifolium subterraneum. The sequence goes on from OX637468.1 coordinate 42,410,399, forward strand.
ATAATCCATTGATAACATATGGTAATAATAATAATATGTAATTGCACGTAGGAACATTATGAACTGAACGTAGGTTATGTATACTAAGTTAGTCCCCCCGGGATTGAGATATATTGGTAGAATGTTCAAACACTAGATGTTATATGTCAGTCGGAGAGTAAGTGGTTGTCTTCTGTACACCGCTACAGGGATTCGATGAATCCGGAGTTGAGAGCAAGTGGTTGTGTTCTGTACACCACTACAGGGATTCGAGGAATCCGGAGTAAAATGTTTAATAACAATTGTGATGCCGGAGGCTCCGTACCATAGTGTTTATGTCCACGAAGATTGGTGCGGAGGAGTGTGAGGCTCTCTGAGACCGGCTCACATCAGAGTGTCCTTGCGGAGCTAAAATGAACTCAGATAATAATTATGTGTTACACCTTATTGATTGTTTATATATATATATATATATATATATATATATATATATATATATATATATATATATATATATATGTACACATATGTGATGCGCCTGTGATGCGTGAGGACTGACATTCAGGTTACCCGGTGTAGTCACCATTAGGAGGGTAGTAGAACTCACGAGGCTTAGTAGTCTCACCCCCCCCCCCCCCATTCTTCATCATTTCATATTACAGGTTTCGCATTTACAGCGGAGCTGAAGCGTAAAGATTCGGAATACATGGAGTACATTGAGGAGCTGACATCCAGATTATTCTTATCGTTGTATAAGATTCAGTTTATGTCATGTATAGTAGTTAGCTCAGTATGTATTATTCAGTGGATTTTTATAACCCAACTATGTATTGAATCTTTATGTAACGGGATTTTATTGTGTCCCGATTCAGTTATGTACACTCCTATTGATATTCTAGATAAATTGATATGGGGTGTTATAAAATTCTAGTAAGATGATAAAAATGACTACAAAAGAGCAAGAGGATAGAAACATGCAAGCACCAAATGTATACAATATACTAGTTTTTTTAATTTATAGCTAAGTCGGGGCATGCAAATGCATCACAAAAGTAATCGATCATCCCAACTAGGTTGGCACCATCAATTATTTCCTATCATTTGTTGCACACCCAAGATATATTTAATAAAATAGAGAGAAACAATACTAATGTGGGGACATAAACCAAACCCACAAATACATACATCAGTACTTGAATTACACACAAATTACAACATCGACAACAAGCTATGTCCTGGTGTGTATGGACATTTTTCGGCATCAGACTTGAGTAGAGAATATAGACCAGATGGAGGGACGTTAAAAATTCCCAAAACTCCCATGCAGTTGATACCGTATGCACCTATTTTTGCCATATGGTCAGCACATTGATTACTTTCTTTTTGTGTGTAGACAAATGAGATTAACCAATCTCTGGATATAAGCTCCTTAATTTGATCAATTATTTGAGAATATTGATGTGGTTGAGGTGTTGAGCCTGTGATCAATGATAATGCTATTCTACAGTCTGATCTAACACTCACATTTTTTATATTTTTGATTTCCCAAGCCACTAATAATCCTTGCAAAATTGCTAGGAGTTCAACGTGTAAACTGTCGATAAATTCAACATGTCCGCTGAATCCTCTTATCCAATTTCCTTTGTCATCTCGAATAAGACCTCCATAACCTGATATGCCTGGATTTCCGAATGAGCTTCCATCAACATTTAAAGCATATTGCCCTGGGTCCGGAAAAGGCCAAAAAACCAACTGCAACATGAAAATAAAACAGATATAAATTACCATATAGACAATTCATATTGATACAAACAATATTGGTATAAATTCCTAATATTGAGTTTCTATGCTTTTATGATTTGCGATTTTAGTTTCTGCTTTTCAAAATATTAAAATATAATATAAATCTGATAAAAGAGGTAATGACCCAACTAAAATACACTACCAATGGCACATATGTCGGAGATCTAATATCTCCGCACCTTTTTTTAATAGCAAATATATTATTGTTATTGTCATTATTATTAACTCGTCTCTGCACAAGATGAACAGATATCGAAAAAAGTGGAACTACAAAATAAATGCGTTGTATACAAGCGTAACACTGATGAATAAAGTCAAAAACACATACCACCTTATAGAGATACACTTCTAATCCAATTCTCAGAAAAACACTCCTTAACTTCCGAACTACCAAAGAAAACCAACCACCCGACCCATAAAGGTGCCTGTAATCTAACTCCTCATCTCCACACCTTTGTTGGTTTTTGCACCACGGTAATTAATCTATAATATTCTTGTGTTATTTTTATCGTCAACAAAAGATACACTAAAATAATAAATTGTTTTAAAGACCAACCAACATCCACAACAACAAGTTCTGAAAGAGGATAAAAAAGAATAGGAAAAGAAAACTACACTAAGTTGTTTTTCTTAAGCAAATATAACATTAGATAAGTTGTCACCATCGATCATATACAATCAATAAAAATTGAGTAAAAAACATAAAGCAAATAAAAAGAATACTTACCATATTAGTCTTGGGAGAGCTTTTTGGTCGTTGTTCTTGGGAGAGTTTTCTTATTTCTGCTATTGTTATTAGAGATATTTTTGCTTATTGTTATTAGAGATATATATAGGGTGTTTGGGCTTTGCTTATAGTCGATAGGAAGAAATCAAAGAATGCATATAATTATCTTTTATATTATTGTAACATATTATATATATATATATATATATATATATATATATATATATATATATCTTTTGGGACTTGTTTGCTTGGGCAAGTTTCTTTTGTGTAGAATAGTAACATCAAATTAAGAAAATGTATTTTTCACTTTATCTTTCTATTATACTTTAATTTTAACCAAAAATAAATTTTTATTTTTGTACAAATGCAGGTTATTGCTTATTTTCATTGCCAATTGCTCTTGTATTTTGTCAAAAGAAACTAGATAAATATCAAATTCACATGTTATAGTAATGCCAACGATTTCATTGACCACTATCCATGATTTTTGTCAAACAACCCACGAAACCGTTTTTCTATATTCCATAAAAATTGGACATTAGTTGAGTTTCGCAATATATTAATTATTTATTTATTTTTTGACAAACTACCAAGTGTTGATTTAATATATTATGTACAAATTTTATTTTAATATGTTAGGTACAAAAAAAATAAAAACTTTAGTTTTCTAAATAAGGTTAAATATGTTTTTAGTCTCTATATTTTGCGAAATTGTCAAAAATAGTCCATACATTTTAAAAATTGTCAAAAAAAATCTCATAAAATTTTCCGTTATCAAGATTAGTTCAATCCGTCAAAAAATTTCCATGTCACTGATGAAAAACTTATGTGGCATAGTTTACTTGATGAATTATCTTTAAACAGACGTTTAAAGGTAATTCATCATACGTTACACTACAAATTTTGTCACATAAGTTCTTCTTGCTAATTTGTACTCCTCCATTTCGTTTAAAGTGTCGCTTTTTGTTGGATTTAGTGTTTCTATTTAACTGTCGTTTTGATATTTTAAGGTTATGATTTGTCCACTACTAGAAATTTGCTTATTGCCTGCGGAAAATAATCCATAGGTATTTCCAAGGCTTTTCTGCGGATTTACCATTCAGAACTCTTTCCTGCGGATTTTTCAGTTTCAGGAAATTCCGCATGTATTCCCAAGGACTTTCCTGCGGATTCTGTCACTCTGAGTAATTTCCTGCGAATTTGTCAGTCTTTGGAAATTCCGCATGTATTCCCAAGGATCTTCCTGCGGATTTTACTACTTCAGGAAATTCCGCAGGTAAATTATAATTTTTTTATTTAAAAAATTTATGATTAAGATGTGTAAAAATAATATTAATTAAGATAAAATAAAAAATATATAATCGTAATTTTTTGTTTTGTTTTCACCACCAGTTTAATCTGGTTCGGAGGTCAATTATGACATCAAGTGGTTTCAGCCCCCTTCCGATCACAGTTGCGGGGGATCGAACCGTGGTCCTTCCTACTAAGTTCAGCGCAAATCTCGATTGAACCAACTAACGATTAGTAATATAATCATAATTTAGTTGTAAAATTAAATTATGATTTTTTGTCGACAAAAAAAAAATTATGATTGAGAAATCCAAATTGGATTTAAAAATAAAAAAGAAATCCAAAATTGAGAGTTTTAATTTATACCAAAATAACTCGTGTCCTAAGTCGTACCTTGGGAATTTCATTACGGGAATCTAAACTCTTAGGACTAGATTTATTAGTTGTCAAATTAGTCATGTGGACAGAAGGAAAATTGCTTTTTTCGTCCCTAGCATTGCTCTCAGGCCCCCCAAAAATCCCAAAATACCCTCAGTTTAGTTCCAGGACATTTCGGTACCTTTTTACCATAATAGTATAATTTCGGTACCTAGATACCGAAGTGATGTTAAGTGGCTAAAAATACGCTGTCTGGCAGCAAGTTTGATGCAAAAATTTAAAAAATATATAGGTTCGGTAGAAAGCTACCAAACACGCGTGGTTTCGGTAGCTTCGTGCTGAACACGCGGGATTTCGGTACCTAGTTACCGAACGCTAGTAATATAGCAGTAACTTGAACAAACCTTCATCAGTTTATGCAAAACACAAAATTGAGAGAGTCCAAGAGCGATTTTAGGGTTCTAATCGCAAATTCGTAGGTCAACAACAACAACAAGGTTTAATTCGTTCACAACAACTCATCCATCACTAGAATTCGCAAATTAGAGGACTGAAATTTCGTGGCTTTTATTGTTTCACTTGAACAAGTAAGAATTTGAACTAACCTATCTCATTTACTTGCTTTTGATTGTGTTCTTGATTATATTTTGATCATGTTATGATTAATCTGTTGATTCCACGAAATTGGAATGTTAATTTAATTAATGTATATGGTTTGGATTTCTATTTAGGTTAATGTGCTCCAACTGTTTGATAAAATGCCTGAATGATAAAGTAGTTGTAAAAATGCTTGATAAAATGCCTGGATAAAATGCTTGATAAAAATGCTCCAACTGATTTATTTCCACCAAGTGTTTGATAAAATGCCCGAATGATAAAATGGTTTATAAATTTTGATATAAAATGTTATGTATTTTGTTATAGGAATGACGGATGAAGTTGGACGAACAAGAGCTGGTAGGGTAAGCAAAGCACATGGCTCTGCCCGTAGAGAACACTTGAATGTCGATAAAATTCCAAGTCGGGCTAAGGGAAAAAATGTTGTAGTTGTTGGATCGGCTCAAGCTCAAGAGGAGGAGCCTCAAGATGAAAATGAAGAACAAATGGAAGTTGAAACTGAACCGGGATTGGAAGAGCAACCGCAAGAAGATGAAGACGATTTGAGTGATTTTTTTGATTTTGGAGATGAAGAGGAAGAGGATGAGGAAGAGCAAGAGCAAGAGCAAGAGCAAGAGCAACAAGTAGAAGCACAAGCAGAACCGCAACCACCACCACCACAAAAAAAAGAACGGAAAAAAAATACAAGAACAACACAAGGAAGAAACCCACCACGTGCCGGTGAAGGCAAAGTTTCAAGTTACCCTGGTGGACCAACGGACTTGTCGTTGTTGCCGGGTTTTGGAAAGCATGTTGCTGCGTCATTGTGGAGAGAAGAGGTAAATTCGTATTTTAATTAATTTGCATTGAATTTGTTAAACTTGTGATTATTTCTTAATTTCTTAATTTTTGATTTTCATTGAATTTGTGCAGTGTAAAACGAGGTATTTGAGGTGCATGAACAACGGAAAAAAGATTAATGAATTTACATTGCCGAAGTCGGAGCTGCATTGGTTTTGGAATGTTGTTAAGGCTAGTGGACTTCAACCACTTTTGAAGACCAATTACAATAATCTTGACTGGGGATTGTTGACGGCCTTTACCGAGCGATGGCAACCAGAGACCGGTACTTTCCATCTGCCGATTGGTGAAGTTACGATAACTCTGGATGATGTTTCGTGCTTGCTACATATTCCCATCACCGGTAAAATGCTCAACCACCTTGGAACTTCGTGCACAACGGAAGAAGGTGAAGATATGTGCCGAGAGTATCTGAACTTCCCTAGAGCTAAGTGTAGGGCAGAGTTCAAGAAAATGAAAGGAGCACATATCGGGTTTCCCATGCTGGAGAAGATATACGCCGCCAATTTGAGGCGAGCGTTGAAAGCTGAAGAGGAAGAGGAAGAGGAGGAAGTTGTGCAAAATTATAGGGATTGCACCATACGAGCATTTTTGCTCTACTTGATTGGTGGAACCATTTTCACCAACAAAAGTATGCAGTATGTGGATGTCATATTCCTGACATATTTGCAAGACCTCAGCTTGGTAAACACATGGAACTGGGGTGCTTATGGGCTGACATATTTGTATAATTACTTGGAGAAGGCAACTAAGCCGAGATGTGGAAACCATGGAGGGTACAACTGTATGTTTCAGGTATATAAATTTAATTTATTTAAAATGACTTCATTATCTTATCTATGCAGTTGTTAAATCATTTTGTGCATTTCAAAAGGTTTATTTATTGTTAATTTGTTGTTTTTAGGCGTGGATTTATGAGCATTTCAAAAGGTTCGGAGGGGGAGGGGCTAGTGAAAAGTATAGGCACCGGGATCCAATTTGCGCTAAATATTTGCCTATGAAAGGTTATAAATATCCGGATGAGCATAGGACGACATTGGATAGGATGGAAGTGGACGAAGTCACATTTAGACCGTATGAGGATCACCGACATATTCGGCCGTTTGAAGATATCTGTTGGTACAGTGGCTGGATTATGTGTGGAAGTGCTATGATATGTCCTTATTTGCCTGAGCGTGTCCTAAGGCAATTTGGACATGTCCAGTCTATTCCCAGACACCCTGATGAATCTGCAAAAGCTGGTCTGAATCGGTTTACAATTGGTGAAGCATTTGCTAACTACATGGTTGAGAACTATGTCACCGAAGAAATGAGAGGGCCAAGAGCAAAAAATGGGTTTGAAACCGTACCCGGATACATTGCATGGTTTTATCGTGTTTCGCATCCGAAGTTATGGCCACCAATTGAAGGGAATCCGGCAAGACCTGCAAATTTGGAAGTATTGATTGAGGAGGACAATGCGGCTGACAAACAAGACGTGTTTAAGATATGTAGGATGGTCATAGGGGAGGTGAATGGAAAACTTGATGGTGAGTTGACTTTGGAAGAAGCTAGGGAAGTACTGAAGAAAGTGGTTAGGGATTTGGAGCCTGTGGCGACATATTTGTTGCCAGTAAAGAGGAAGCGAGATTCTGGTGAAGGGAGCAAGAAGAAGAAGAAGAAGAAGAAGAAGAAGAAGAAGAAGAAGAAGAAGAAATCTGGTGAAGATTAGTTTAGTTTAGTTTAATGTTATTTTAGTTTAATGATTTTGACTGTTATTTTGGTATGTATTAAACAATTGATGTGTTATTTTGGAGATTTGTATTTTGGTACGCACAAAATGTTGCGATGATTATGTAATTTTGGATATTCGTATTCGTATTTTTGATATTGATTTTGACTGTTTTAATGTTGTGATTTTGGAGATTGTTGTGATTTTGACTGTTTTAATGTTGCAATTGATGTGTGAACATGTGTAATGTGATTGAAAATTGGACAGGTTAATATATCCGAACTTGTGTTTCGGCGTGAATTTCGTAAATCCATGTGAACGTCAATGTTTAAAATTTTGTCGAACAGCTAATACATGGTTTCGGTAGCATTGTGCCGAAATAAGTGAATTCCAGAATCAAAATTCACTTATTTCGGTAACATGCTACCGAACTCATGTTCTGTTGACATAGGACATAGGTTCGGTAGATTTGTGCCGAAATAAGTGAATTCCAGAATCAAAATTCACTTATTTCGGTACAATGCTACCGAACTCATGTTTAATCTGTGCGACAAGGCTTTAAACATGTAATTTCACATGGATTTACCAAATCCACGCCGAAACACAAGTTCGGATATTAATACCTGTCCAATTTTCAATCACATTACAATAAAACACGAAACACTTTACAATGAAACACAGAACATCCTTAATTAACACGTTACAATGAAACACGAAACATCATGAATTAAACACATTACACTGAAATTAAAGACATAACATAAAACATCGGAAGACATAAAATTAGCTTAATTTAACATAGCATACAAACGTCCCCCTTTTGGATCAATTAGAATTTGATTAAACATGGAACGCACATCATCATCATCTTTCAATTGTTTCCACCCGTATTTCTTTGGTGCATCTTCAAATGAATTGCTTGAACAGTCAGCTGCCAGATCGACCCACATTTCTGCATACCCAAGTTTCGCAATTTTGAGTTGTTTGCCTTGTGCATAATGATACATGATTTCAATTCTATTTTTGATTGATTCAACAGTTGTTAGACTGGTATCCAATGCAAGGGTGAACAACTCTTTGTTACCCTGAAACTGGACAGAAAACTGATATGTTTCTACCGGATTGCGAGAACCACCAGAACCACGTGAGGATGACATAGTTAAGAATTGAAAATTGAAAAAACTAGTAAATAAATTGAAACTGAGTTGTGATTTATCTGAATACGCATCCATATATTTATATAATTTGTTGCTTGATTACATCCACAAAAAGTGTCGGTTACATTTCAACCACAAAAAGTGTCGGTTACATTACAACCACATAAAGTGTCGGTTACAAACTTAGTCCACAATAATGGGATCATCTTTATTCGTCTCCAACTCCATGTCACCTTTTTCATTCTTCATCAGTTCGTCAAACTCATTCATGCGATCCAAAAAGGTATCCTCCCAAGTCTCAGCCTCTGGCGCCCGTTGAGTTTTCCATTCCTTGCAACTTGGAGGCAGTGGACACCCTGACTTCAATTTTACATACACACAATGATTTGGAACCATACCAACACAAATAATCCGTGAAGATGGATCCAATGGTGGACGACCGCGGATTGGAAAAAAGGTTTCAGATTGACCAATACGATGAGTAGTCAATTCAACTACAACGCGGTTGTAGGCGGTTGCAAGGATATGCCCCATGTCTGGAAATGTAAACCAATTCTCTACTGGCGCAATTCCACTCTTAGGCATAACTTTTGGAGGGTACAAACCATTGAGAATGTATTCAAATCGTTCCTTAGTACCATATATTGCTTCGTACTCTTTCCTAAACATGGTTAACTCTCTAATTAGTTTAGCCCGAACCAATCCTTGATTTTCTTCACCCTTATTAAAACACTCTGCAGCAACGCAAAATCCACAATGACCGTCACCCTTAACATCAATAATATCCTCTATATATGAATGCATGAAGAGTGACATATACTCCATGTATTTAATTGAACGGCAAGGTAAAACATTAGGAGACAAATTACCAATGCGAGCAGTCTTCCTTTTGGGCTTCGATGATTTTGATTGTGATTCTTGAGAGTCAGGAAATTGTTCATCAATGTACTCCCAATAAGATGGAGATCTGGTGGTTGAACTATTGCATTTAGCTGACTTTCCCCGCTTTTTGGGCCCTTTTGTATCTACCTGCTTGATCGGTGGAGTCAATGATGTAATTTCTGGATAAGCTATCAGACGCAATTGATCCCTAATTTGTAGCTTCATACTATGATCTGATGATTTCAACCGATCCTAAAACAAACAAAAATATTTATTTAAATACTTAAACCTGAAAGTCAATGTTCTGGTCTAAAATATAAAGTGTATAATTATGTCGGTTACCTGAATTACATTAAACTCTTGCAAGCAGTCAACTTCACCATCAACAGTTTCATCAATCTGTAATCTCTTCCAATGAGTGTTAACCTCATCTAGTCTAATAGGTAGCTTTTTTTCAATCTTCAAAGCTATTAAACAAGCACACGGTAACCCATATGTTTTCTTTATCACACAACCACACTTTTTTCGATTCCTCCCGCAATCGCGTGATCGAATTTCTTCACCCCGAATAAAGTGTAAGGCCTGTCGAGAGATGTTATACACCAACTTAATGTACAAAAAATGATTTTTAAAATAATGTTCAACAGCAGTAGTACTCTGTCCAAATGACGTCTTTATCTTAGTCAGCTGGTTTGGGACCATTTGATTTATTGCCTCCCAACCCTTGACCAAATCACCCTTACAATCCGTCAAATATTGTTTTAGCGCACCATGTTGTGACTCAACTCTGTTGGTGGTAGTGTTCCCAATGTGCATAACACTGTCTGTCCATCCACTCACAAATTTTTCCTTCACCGGATCAAGGACTGTAGTTTCAACATATTTGACAAAATTTGGAAAATTTTCAAACACTTTCCTGAAATCAACAACTGCAGTCGTATATGACTCTTCTGAAGTCGAATATACAATTGAATTCCATTGAAGTTTGAGTGTCTTAAGTAACTGAAACATCTTTTCGTCTTTTGCTTTGCAAAGGGCCTTAAACTTAGCTTTCACGTTTTTATAAACATGAACCCGACACACTAAAGCAGTTGAATTCGGAAAAACCTTTGCAACATCATTCATCAATGACTTATCCCTATCGGTGACAATGACCTTCGGAAAGGTCTCCTTACTTATCAAAAGACTCTTACATGTCTCAAGAGCCCATACAAAATTATCTTCTTTTTCATTCGCGATATAGGAAAATCCAACATTGTACAATTCCTCAGTTGACGTTACACCGACTATCTCAAATAAAGGCATTTTATACTTGTTTGTTTTGTAAGTTGAATCCATCATCAAAACAGTCGGGAAAGTGTTAAACAATTTAATACTCTCAGGATGTGCCCAAAAAATGTCTTGAATAGTTGTGGAGTCACCAATTGTTCTACACTTGTGAAAATATTTGTGAGTTTCACAACACTTCAAGAGATGTTGCAATTCAGAGAGTTCACCCCTAACATCTGTTTTAAACCTCTGGCGCGCATTGTATATTTGCTTCATATTTGTCTTGCTATCTGGATTTCGCCCTTTCAACATCGTCATAATGTTCTTCGACGCCACCAAATTCTTAGTCAACTCGCTACACACTTCTTCTCCTCCGGTTTTAAGCGTCCAACAAGAAGATGACCTTCTAATGTTTTTGACATCTCATGGTTATGTTCACCACACACAACACTTAGACTCCATTGTTCTGATGCCAAATAATAACCTCGCAGCCTGAACGGACACAATGTTTTCCTCGTAGCTGTGTCTTCTTTCTTTGATTTCTTTTTTCTTTCTTTGTAAACACCACCTCTTTCACATCCTAATATAAAAAACTTTTTCCTATTATAAGCCTCATTGTCTGATTTCCAAATTACAATAGAAAATCCAGTGATCAGAGCCTGTCGTTTACACCAATCAATCATGACATCTCGCACCTTCATCTTTTCACAATTTACAAAATATTTGCCGGTGTCAACAACAACATTAGATTGTTCGTCATCGGGTTCCACAACATTGGGTTGAACGACGAGAGCATTGGGTTGAACGACGACAGGTATGTCGGGTTCATCAATGTTTGGTTTCAATTCAATAGTAGGAGGTTCAGCCATTACAAAAAACCTACGCTATCAACCAAACACAAAAACAGCAAGTTATACACTATTTCGGTAGCTACATACCGAAAGGGTATATTTCGGTAGCTACCTACCGAAACATGTTCATTTCGGTAGCGATTTACCAGAAAATCTATTGACAGCAAAACCAAGCAAATTCGAAAAATAAACGGATTAAAGCGCTTATTACCTGTTGTATGGCAATCAATCAGTGTAGGAACCCTCTATGGATGAATAAACGTTGATTTCTTGCCTATGAAACGCCAAAAAACGCCCTAGATCGCAAAAATTTGGATTGTGTGTTGAAGAGGTTATGAAAGTACAACTCTGTCAGCTAGACCCTATATAGACCAGTTTCGGTAGCTGCGTACCGAAATTAAGCGTGTTCAGCCCGTAGCTACCGAAACTGTTAATTTTTTAAAAAAATACATGTTTTCGGTACAAAGCTACCGAACACGTATATTTCTGTTATAAACCACGCCAACTATGTAACGTGACATGAGTTCGGTAACTAGGTACCGAAATTTATTTGATTTGGTAACGTCTTACCGAATGCATTAAAGGGAAAATGGATCATGCAGGGGGGCCTGGGAGCAAATGGTAGGAGTGAAAAAAGCAATTTTCGGATAGAAGGGCTAATCGTACAGCTCATGCTTTAGCAAATCTAGCCCACTCCATTCCTGATTTTGTATGGATGGAAGAAGCCCATTGTGATATTGTCCCTCTTGTCCTTCAGGACCTCTTTTAATGAAATTCAGTTTTAATTCAAAATAAATAAATAAATAAATAACTAATAATATAATAACTTTAAAAAAAATTAATTAAATCACTGTTTGTCAAAACCATCTGCTGCCACTGTGCGAATCCAGTAATAAACTCACCGGAACTATTGCGAAAACAAGCACTCAATGATGTCCTTTCCGAGTCAACAAAAAAAGCTGCATCCACATTGCATTTTAACCATTCTATCTGAGGCTTTTCCCATCTATCTATGATTAAAGGCGGGACATAATGATCATTAGTACTTCGCATTTTATGAATAGGAAAAAGACATTTATTTAATAAGGGACAAAACTTATGCACAGTTCCTTAAGTGCAGTTTTTGTTGTTCCCTAATTAAAAAACAACACTTGTATAAGTATTCCATATCACCTACTCTTATTCATAACTTCATTTTCTCTCTCTTTGATTCGTGCATTCCTTCCTTCCTTCCTTCCTATGTTGTTTCGTACGTGCATTCCTTTCATTCTTCTTCTCTGTTTTGCGACAAATCAAACTGCAAAGTTCTAAGTATTTTGAAATTTTGTTTTTCAAGTACCCATTAAAAATTAGTACATTAAGGTTATTTTATTTTCCATTATCTCAACTCCACTCGTTTTATCTCTATGTTTAGCGTAAAGAAACATTGAACAATTGAGATCAATATGTTGCCACTTTCATTTTCAATTTTCCTCACAACACACATATCTCATTCAAACTTCAAAGCATTGGAGAAGCTTCCTTTAACAATCCATTTAATAACTGGATTTTGGGAATGAGTTAAGAGTAGGTGATGTGAAATACTTATACAGGTTCCTTTTTAATTGGGGAACAGCAAAAACTGCACTTAAGGAACTATGCATAAGTCTTGTCTTTTAATAAGTTCAATTCTACCACTACAAGAAACTTGACATATAGTGACGGCAAAATTTTGTTGGTAAAGGTCCAAAATCCGTGGGTATAGGCTGTAAAACCTATACCCACGGTCGTTTTGTTCCGTCAACTTTATCTCGCTGTACCAACGACAATTTGCCGTCGCTATAGCCTATACCTACGGCATTTTTTGGCATTGGAAAAGCCTGAGAGCTATACCCACGGATATTACAAACGATTGTAAATCGATTTACCCACACATTTGTCCGTTGGTATAGGTTTCAATTATTTATTTATTTTTTTGCATTTTTTTTACAGATTGTACATTTTTTTAAACTAATAATAATTTTCCAATATGCATGTTTTCTACACACCAAGTCAACTATAATTATAAAAGAGAATTTTCATTATATTGATTAAAAAATCTAATAAGTCTTACAAACTAACGAAGCACATTAAAACACCAAAACAATGTCATCTGGCTATATCTCCCAAAATTGAAATTGCACCAAATAACTTAAGAGAACTACTAGTTACTTCTAATCATATCCATCCCAAAATTACAACTCTAAAAAACTAGCAACCACAACAACATACATATGTATGACATCCCTACCAAACAATAAACTCCAACGGCTTACAACCCACAACATAGTACATGATATTCCTACCAAGCAATAAACAACAATGTTTACATTGTTTAATTCTAATCTCTCTCTTCAATCTTCGTCAGTGTGTGGACTTTGAGAATCCGTTTGGTCAGGGGCACTAGAAGCATCTGTAACCTATAGAAAATAAAAGAGATCAAATTACAAACTTAATTTAATTGATGTTTTCATAATATTCGAAATATGAACACAAAGAGTAAAATAAAATATACCTGTCTTGCAGCTCGTAAAATGTCATTCACATCTTCTCCAGCAAATCATTAATGACAACACATTTGCCAACACCGCATTTGTACTATCTGTATTTTCCATTTGCTTATGTTTATCGCGCAACTCTTGATTTTCAGACAAAGAATCTTTCAATTTTTTGGGTTTAGGAATCTTGCCAATACATCGTGCAACTATTGATTAACAACTATGATAATGTTTTTCGACGGTCAATGAGGCATCCAAATAATATCAATAATTTATATAATAAATAATATTCATTGATTCTTTCCGGGTCATTGATGTATCCAATAATCCATCTCTTATATTATGAAAGAATCAAATTCAATTCATATCAATATCACATCAATTCATAGCAACAATTTATATGTATACAATAATCATTGATTACTTTCGGGTCATCGAGGCATCCAATAATACATCTCTTATTATGAACGAATCAAATTCAATTCATATCAATATCACATCAAAGTCATCAAGCAAATTTTACATTATGAGTAGAGTTCATAATGTTTTTTGACAGTCAATGAGGCATCCAAATACTATTAACAGTTTTTATAACAAATAATATTCATTGATTCCTTTCGGGTCATTGAGGCATCAAATAATTCATCCCTTATATTATGAACGAATCAAATTCAATTCATATCAATATAACATCGAAGGCATCGGACAACATTATGAGTAAAGTGTTCATAATGTTTTTTTACGGTCAAAGAAGCATCCAAATACTAGCAACAATTTATATAACAAATAATATTATTTGATTCCTTTCGGGTCATCGAGGCATCCAATAATCCATCTCCATATATTATGAATGGATAAAATTTAATTCATATCGCATCGAAGGCATCAAGAAACTTTTACATTATGAGTAAAGACTTTCAAATACTAGCAACAATTTATATAGCAAACAATATTTATCGATTACTTTCGTGTCATCCGAGGCAGCCGATAGTCTCAAAATTTAGGCTCATATTTTATCTCGTGGTATTGAATTGCATTCAAGTCATAAAAGCTCAATAGATACCATCCTTGAATTATCACCACTCATAAAATTGAAACACTTTACAATATCGTCTTCATAACATCTTGACTTATCACTAAAATCAATCTCACACCCATTCTGATTTCATGAAATCACCATTACCATCAAACAACAGAAGCACACACATGGCAGAGAAAACCCCCAAAAAAATTGAAGAAGAAAAGTGTGGAATAACCCTACGCAAAATCAAACGTAGAGCTTAGAATAGAGTGAGTTTTTTAAATCCTATGTAGAGCTTGGAATAGAAACCCTACTTAGAATTTTTTTATTTGTTATATAAAGTATTTTTTTTTTGTTTTGAATAAAGTGAGTGTTGTTTTAAATCACCAAAAAAAAAAATAATCACAAAAAAAAAATTATTGTTCTTTTCTTTCTCCATAAGTTCCTTAATTTTTGGTTATGTATATATATATATATAGTACTCCGTCAAAAAATAAATATAATACTATAGTTGTACAATACAAGTAACAATATTACTAAAAAAAAAGTAATAATATTGATTTTCTAAAAAAAAAGATTGATACCACCAATGACACTTTGGTTTGATCTCATAGTGAGGGATATGCATGACGTATTTACTTCAATCCTGATTGTCAACATTGTAAACAAAAAACAAATTGATTACCACCAAATTTATTAATAAAAAAAAATTGAAAAAATATAGAAAGAATATAATGAATCTTTGCATAAAAATAGAAGGAAAAAAAAATGAATGTATGCATAAAAATAGGAACAAATCTATACCCACAATTAAAAAAAATATGAATCTATGCATAAAATAAAAGTATAAACTTATCCCTTTCAAATTTTTAATTTTCAATTTTTTTAATACTCCCTCCGTTTTTATTTAATTGTCCAGTTTTGTCAAATTAAGCGTTTCTAATTAACTGTCCATTTAGTGTTTTAAGGCTAGGATTTGTCAATTGTACCCTTTGTCAATTACTCTTATCTTTTTCAATAAAACTGATTAATGCTATATATTTGGAAAACTAAATATTTTTTTCCTAAAATTTTTTTTGGTACATAACAAATCAAATATATTTTGTTTTTTTGTACATAATATATTAAATTTATTTGAAAGAAAAAGTGTGTCCAAAAAAATATGAATTTATATGTGAATGAAAATTAGGGCATAATAGGAAGATAAGGTGCAAAAATACACTTTCTTAATTTGTTGTTACTATTCTAAACGGACACTTATAAAAAAACAGAGGGAGTAAAACATATCTATACCCACAATTAATAATTTTTTCGTGGGTATAGTCTGCTATACCTACGGTATATGTTGCTGTCACTGGAAACCTCCGTTGGTAAATGACAATTTTCTTGTAGTGTACTCTATTTTTAGTAATTTCTTTTTAAAACGACAAACGAAAAGGAACGTTGAGAGTAGTTCAAATTCTATTCTTTTTTTTTTACAAGAGTTCAGTTCTACTCTTTTATTTTTTTTAATAATAAGTTCAATTCTACTCTATTTTAGTTTATTTTTATATGAAAAATACAGGAGAACTGGAGAAGTGAGTATCTTTTCTTTTACATATAAAAGGAATCTTGAGTTGCTCATATTCAAACATTGTGATGATGTGGCACCTCTAAGAAAACTACACATTTCTATTGAAATTTTACCAACTTCTCTTAATTATGAAAAAAAAAATACTTTAGTTATATTGTTTATTAATTACTATTGTGCTATTATTTTATTAAAAAATAACTTTGTCACATCAACTTATAAACTACCATTCTTTCATATTCCATAACTCTTATTTATTTTTTTTTACAATAAAAAAAAAAAAAAACCCTCAGGAGTTCCATAACTCTTATTCCTTAACTATAACAAATAAATTTATCATACAATCTTTTAAATTGTTATCTTTTCCTAACCATTGTATTTATAAATATATGATTTTGTGCACAAATGCTAAACGTTTGTAGTACAAATTTGAGTTTTCATCATCATTTTTTCTCAAGCAACTATTGGATGACACCTTTTGGATTTTGTATTATAAGTTCTTTCTCTTTTTCCTCTAAATCTATCTTCATCTCTTCACAATTTATTAGTTTCTATGTAGCAACTTATTATGTTACCCTTACATTGTGTGAAAATTTTAGAAATCTTTTTTTTTTTTTTATAAATATAATGTTTGTTAGCCTACTTTTCTAACTTTTTTTTTTATTTCATAATGTAGATATGACAATTTTTTCATGTGAATTAGGAGAAGAAAATAAAAGAGAGACTTTTATCTTTGTCTTGTTGCATCCTTGATGTTTGAGAAGTCTATGAAAAATGACAACTTATGTAAGTATATATCTTTGAGTGCATTTTTACTATGTTATTTTATAAAAGTAATTTTTTTATTTGTTTGGTTATTTTATATTTAATTATTGTTTGAAATCATAATATTTTATAGATTTATTTTCACCTATTTATTTATTTATCTAAATATTACATTTAAATATTATCTAAAACACGTTTTCTTTTTCTATTACTGAGTATGATCATAAAAAGCCAAAACAAATTTTGAAAAGAAAAAAATCGTCTATGATTTAGTGATGATTTCATCTCTTCCACTACTCATGTTATATAATGATTTTTGTTTTTCATAAGTAAATGAAAACAAAAAAATTAATCAACATAATTGCACTTATTCTTTCTTTTCCCTTTCATATTCCTTAATTATCTATTGCTGATAATTATTTTTAATTAACTAATTAGTTACACTATTCATTTAGTAATACTATTTTTCTCAAAAATTATAAACTATTATTTCATATCTATGATCTCATATGCATGTAAATATATGATTTTGTGTAGATGTGCTAAATGCTTATAGCATATGTTGTGTGTAACTTTGTACACCAATCCATGATCTATTTGTGTGTAACTTTATACACGAGTGTTAAATATTTTTAGTTCAAATCTTGATTTCACTCATCATCATTTTCTCTAAGCAATTTTGTAGAAAGTACTATTTAATTTTGTATGGTAGTTTTTGTTTTCTTTCTCACGATTCACACATGTCTATCTATTCATTATTTTGCTAGCAGAAGGTAGAGACTCAAATTACCTTATAAAACAATTGATACCAAAATAACTACAAAATTATCATGATTGTTGGACTTCTTTCAATATTCTTTCAATATAATAATGATGCCAGAACTGACTCCTGAACCAGATTAAACTGGTGGTGAAAACCAACTAAAAAATAAAAAATGAAAATACGTCACTAAAATATGTATATATAAATTATATGTATGCTAAATAAACATAAAAATTAAATTATATGTATATATAACTTTTTTTAGTATTATTATCAAATATGATCATTTAGAATATGTTTTACTTTGTCAATTTCTATATATTAAATATGACTTTTAAATTGAACGAAAAAAATAATATGACTTTTACAATTGTTATTCATCATTCAAAGGTTACATATTATTTACCTTCCATTAGAATGAAATAATTTTTTGCATTGAATACCTTATTTGTGAGAGTATCTCAGAATATAAGTATGTATATATATATATATATATATATATATATATATATAGGTTGATGAGTCAATCTCTTGAATATCAGGTATGTTACACAATGATTAAAAAATTATATCAGCATACATATTTGTCTTTGATTGTTTATAAATTCTAATCGTTTTATACGTTCTCATAATTTTTCAAGACATCAACTCTAATAATTTTCATGCATCTTTTTCAGGTCACTGGATTTGTAAATGGTAATCGTTAGATTGCTCTCATGATCTTACAAGACTACAATTCAATCTAATAATTTTTTGTGCATAATTTTTTAGGCTAAAATTTATTTTTTTAATATAAATTATTGTTTTGTTCAATAGTTACACGTTTTTAGTCATTGTGAAATATTATTTGTGTTTTCAAATTGTTTTATGCTTAATACCTTACTCTACAATTGTATTTTTGAATACTATATGTTGTCGGTCTCAATTACCAAGTCTTTAATTAAAATTCATACATCTCTTAAACTAATATGTCAATAGAAATTTTATTACAGTGATGAAGGAAAATAAAGAAACAATGAGTCATATTATCTCTTACAATAATAATTTTAAATTGCAACTAAGATAATTTAAAATAAATTCGAGTAGCAGTATTTACCTTTGAAACATAATTCTATATCAACCCTTATGTAAAAGAATTTTTTTTTGTGAAAGAAACTTTTGAGATATTCTTGAGCTATATCTAATACTCTTTGTCAAAAAAAATACTATTTAATACTCTCATATAATTTCACACCCTTAATTATATGCTAATAATAAACCTCGGAAAACTTTCAAGTCACAAAACTTATCATCTATTTTTAATTTTATTAAAAAAGATATCATATAATTAAATTATCAATTACTTATAATAAACAAAAATATGATCGTAACATATATGTAGAACTTTGTGGATATAATTTAAGAGTGCTCCTCTATATATTATAAAAAAAAAAAAAAGATTACTCCTCTATAAAAAAGAGTATTTGTAACATTCCAACTTTTATTAATAGAAGAATATTAATTAGAGATAATTATCGTGGACTAATTAAGAAATAGAAGGTTATTAACTATTAGAGACTTGGAAGTGGTATCTTTGTAATTAAGTGCATATATGTGGTCCTTATAAATATTCTCATTAGTATTGTTAGAAAACAAAAGTCAGACTTTCTCCTTCTCTTCCTCTCTCACGCCAAAACAGAGCAACAACACCTAAACCATTTTCTTCCATTTTTGTAATTAGAAGCTCTTGCATGCTTTAGGTTTAAGTTTCTAACCACAAAACCACCAACACTATTTTATTCCATTTTTGAATTCCTTTCTAAAAAGCCAAGAATTTTCCCAAGACCAACTCTCCTCCTCTCTCTCGTGTTCTGTGTAATCACCCCCAAATCTCCTCTCCAAGGTTCTAAAGTTAAGCAAAATCTCAATCTCCACTCATATGAGTACATGAATCAAGTGTGCAAAAGTGAATTTATGTTTAAAACCCTTCCTCATGGTCATGGACAAGGTGAGAAACCCACTCTTCATCTCTCGTGAGTTAATTGGATTATCAATGCCCTTCAATTACCCAATCCTTGATGCTGGTTATCTATTATGCATGTGGGAAATTGTTGGAGAAATTTTGAATTAGATTGATGATTTTGAGTGGTAGTTATATTAAACCCGTACTCAAGGACAGACCTGTACTAAAAAGGTGATTGCTCTCTCCTAATAGCTCCGTTTTCAATTCCGTTTGATCCTGTAGTTAGCTAACTTAATTCCGGTCAATTGGGCACCAGTTTCATAATATTTGGATAAGAATTGTGTTCTGGGCGAATTGTTGAAGTTGGGTCACTGATGCAGTCTTGTGCAGAATTCGTGTTGGTAACAGGTCTGCACTAAAACGATAAATTCTCCCTCTCTGTAACTCCATTTGGATTGATTCTTATTGTTTTGGAAAGCTAACACAATTACGGTCATATTGGGACCAGTTTCATAATTTTTGGACAAGAAATGAGGTCGCTAGGATTTTCTGAAGTTGGACATATGATGAAGAATTATGCAGAAAATTCTGATTACGAGTTCAAAGCTTTCGGTTGCAAATTATGCGTATCGGCGAGCTATGGAATTGGCGATGGTATTGTTCAAGCATCGATTTCAGGTGGGTTCGCCTTTAGGTGATGTTCGTATGAATTCTAGGATTAGAATTGCAGTTCATATGATTTAATTTACTAGTTCACATTAATTTTCATGTATATATGCAATTGATTCGATTGAGATTGGTTGTGTGTATAAGCTCTAGTTAGGTTGCCCAAATTAGCTTAATGTGGTGTTAAAATATATTTACAAAATGTCATTTGTTAGTACTATGAATTGGAGAAGTTTTGAATTGAATTGGTTGTGTGTTTGCTGTACTGAGACTGCAGAAAATCATCTTTTAACAGGGTAAATCGATTTACCTAGCAGGGAAATCGATTTACCATGCCTCTGGAAGTTTGGAAAAACGCATTTTTGCACTGGGTAAATCGATTTACCCATCCAGGGAAATCGATTTACCTACCTGCTGTTTTGAAAAATTGTTTTCTAACTTACACAAGGTTTCAGTGCTCATAACCCAATTGGTTTTAATCGATAATATCCCCGAATCATAATACAACACTTCACACCTTGAAAATATAGGATTAACCTCATACAACCAATGAGAATTATTGTTAGAAATTGTATATATAAATGATAATGTGATTAGTTTTGGAATAACTCGGATAATTAGTCAGTCTTTGTGTACATTTTGGTACGATTTGGTGATAGCTATGCTATCTTTGGGATTTGTTAGAATCCAATCTTGAATAAATTGAATTAACAAACTGTAAGCTTTTGCCGTGACGATATATTATCGCAGACGGATTTGTGAGGCCTCTGAGACCGGCTTACCTCGGAGTGTCCTATTTGTAAAATTGAACAAGATAATATTGTGTGATACACCATTTGCTTTATGACATTATGATATAAGACCTTATATTGTGACTGACTAATAGGTTTGGGATTATTTTGGTTGAGTAATCGATTCCCGAAGACAGAGAATTTAGCAACTGGGTAGTATGAACCTACTGAGACGAAGTAACTGTCTCATCCCCCACTATTTTGATTTCAGATTAATAGGTTGGTCGAGATATCAAGGTACGGGAGCATGGAGTTATGATACTTGGATTATGCTGATTGAGCTGACGTCATGTTATCTTATATTTTGTATAAGATTTAGTTACTTAGGTTTTAGTTGTTAGCTCAAATTAGTAATTATTCTCGGGATTTTTATAATCCTATTTATGTATTCGGACAATATGTAATGAAATTTAATGTTCCCGATTCAATTATGTGCATTACTGTCGATATTCTAGATAAATCGATATGGGGTGTTATAGTATTGCATTTTTATTTTTGGTTTAGAGTATTGCATTTTAATAATCACTACTAAACTAAACTGAAAATTCGGATACAAATTATTAAATAAAAAATAAACAAAAAAAATGAGGGGACAAAAAACTCATAAAAAAATGAAAAAGATAATAAAAAAATTGATTAGAGCTCGCTAAAAACATTCTGAATTTTTTACCAATAAAATATGAAATATAATTCTACCAAGTGAATGTTTGAGAAGAAACTTCAATATAAATAAATTTATTATTAGAACAATAACTGTCTTTTTTATAAATATGAGAAACCTTAAATTATATGAAGGAGTAGAGTAAATAGTTATAATTTTTCAAAAATAAGATGAAAAATCATCAATTGTAAAAATTGTTGATGCTCATACGTCAAAATAAATTTTAGGAATTGTTGAAACTATTATTAAAACATATTTACATATATTTATAAAATATAATCACACATATTTAAATCTATTTACATGCAACATAATAAGATTTAAATAATCTTATATCATAAAGATAGTGTGTATATGTGTTCTGAAATTCACTAAATATTCTAAAATTATTACTTTGATTTAAATAATAGTGCAACTATTTAAATAAAATAATTACATATTCTACGGTGTTAAAAAATGTTAAAGTTACGACTCAAAATATATTTATAAGAAATATAACATTTTTTTTAGACAAATAATAAGATGACATGCTAAATTCTTCTAAAATAATAAACTTTTTTTACTTGCCCCAAATAACTAAAACTAAATTCAAATATATGAAATCATCGTCCAAACTTATATATTGGTAACAAAAAATATTTGAGTTTATATTATAACAAAAATAAACTAAATATTCAAGCAAATATTATTAAATAGGAGATACAAAAACTAACAATAAATTTGAAGGGAAAAAACAAAGGACCGAGCAAAAAAATGTAAATCAAACAATAGACTAAACAAATCGAGGCAAATAAAGTCGGGATAAAATTTCATCAAGTGAATATTGTTATCCCATATTTTGGTAAAATCAAAATATGCAATAAATGTCTTTTTAGAACGTTTAAAACTCTTTAAAACAAAAATATAACATAATGACTATTTCTGAAAGTACGAAAGAATCTCATATTTATTACACCTTCTGAGGTTTGATAATTGAAGAAATATGTCTTGTTGAAAAGATACTTTTAAAATGGCATTAAAGTCTTTTAAAAGTCAAAAGTCTCTTGTTTCGATTTTCTTTATAGTAGAATCGAAAGGGCTATTCAAGATCGAAAGGAAGGAACACTCTGGGGCATAGAATTCTTTCTGTTTCAATTCACAATTCGACTTCGATTCAGCCAACGGTTGCATTGTTTCAAATTGAAGGCGAGTCATCAGAGAACGTGGCCACGTGTCAAGAATACGTGTTTGTAACCGTCATTTAGCAGTTAAGGTTTTAGACTATAAATACTAGTTCGAAAGTCGAATTCATGATCACAAAATTCACATACGAAATCCTCAAAAAACTCACAATGTTCATGTTATCGAGAAAACTGAGTGAAAACAGGAAAAAGTATGATTCTGTGAACCTTTTATTGTAAATTATTTACGGTTTATGCAAATTTATGTTTCTCTAAGTCTTTTGTCTTTAAAAGTTTATGCACTTTACTGATTTACATAAAATTTGTTTGTTTGTGAAACTTTCGTAAACATCAAGTTTTATTTCAAACTGTATGAAATTGTGAACATATATGAAAACTGTAAAAAAAATGTTTACTTCTTTAATATTGAACGCACAGAATTATAGTCCCAGGATTCACTAGTTGATCCTTCAAGTAATTAATTCAGACTAGCGATTGTTTACCAAAAATCAGTGTAAACAAATTGGCACGCCCAGTGGGACTCAATTCAGTGTGTTTATTTTTCTCTTTAGAAGAAAACGTTTTTTATCTAAGTTTCAGTGTGTTGTAAAAGTTGTTCGTCATCTGTGCATGTTTTTAAGAAGTGGTAGATCTTTGCCAGATTTAACTAGCATAAATTTTGTGTCAAAAATGGTTAAACCACCTCCTAGTAATAATGCAAACAACAACATTCCTTCAATCCCTGAAGGACAACCGTCATCAGCGGTTAACAACAATTCCACTATTCCTGCCCAGAATAGCGGTTCAATGGGATCAATTGGTCCTTCGATCATAACTCCAGAGATTGGAGGAACGTCTGCTATGACAAATTCATCAGTGTCTAGTTCGACTTCATCTCCTTCGCCACAAGTAATTGGAGAAATTCCAATACAAATAAATCCTGACCAAAGGAGTCGTGGTAGGTCTTTTCCCTGGAGTAGGGATCCCGAATTTGGTATGCCCACATCCCTAATGCACGGTTTGCATTCTAGCACATCCAATGTGGAAAACTAAAATAGAATGATTCCTCAAAATTTAACTAATACGTCTGTTATGTCTCTTTGACAACAAATGCACGAGAGTAATCATGAAATGGTTAACTTGTTAACACAACAATTAGGAACTGTTATAAATCCTTTAATTCAAGATTCGAATAATAGTTACCAAATGTTGACAAACCAAATGAGTCGAATTGCTGATTTCTTTGGGGCACCACCTATACAACAACAACAAATTCGACCAATATCAACCCAGAAACTGGTTCAGAGGAATCAAACACAAAATGAATAGGGGGTTCAAGATAACCCTGTTCCAAATCCACAAGGCGTTCAGTTAGAGACGCCTATACCAAATGTTGAACCAAACCAGAATGTTATACTGGTTAATCGGAACCATAATGCGGATCAAGTGATTCGAAATGTTCAACAAAATAGATTGGAGGGAGAAAACAACTTAGCCCACTTAGTCGAAACAATTTTAGCCTAAAATGGCCTAAACATGGGATTACACAGGCCTAATTTCGTTTCTGCTTTGTCTGAATATGTGTTACAATCTGAATTGCCAAGAAATTGGAAAGTCCCAAAATTTGCTGGGGATACAAATGAATCAACAGTCGAACACATTGCCAGATATATGGCAGAGGCGGGGAACATTGCAAATAATGAGGAGTTAAGGATGAAATATTTTCCTAACTCTTTAACCAAGAATGCTTTTACTTGGTTCACTACCCTTCCCCCTCACTCAATATGTTCGTGGACACAACTAGAAAGGCTTTTCCATGAACAATTCTATATGGGACAGTCTAAAATTAGCCTTAAAGAGTTGGCTAGTGTTAAACGTAAAATCCCCGAGTCTATTGATGATTATTTGAATAGGTTTCGATTGCTCAAAGCAAGGTGATTTACTCAAGTGCCTGAACATGAATTAGTCGAAATAGCGGCTGGTCGCCTCGACTATTCAATTCGAAAGAATTAGACACTCAATATCTGAGAGATATGGCACAACTCGCTGATAGAGATCGACAAGTCGAACGCCTTAAATTAGAGAAGGCAAGATCTTCTAAGTTTCATAAAAAAGAAAAAATTGCCTATATTGAAACTTATGAAAGTGATGATGACTTTGATGATGGTTATGATTATATAGAAAATAATGAGGTTAATATCGCTGAATTAAAACCAGGACCTCCTTACACTTGTAAATTACTGAAACCATCAAATGGAAAAAATCCAGTCGAACCAAAGAATGATAAGTTTATATCGAAAACTTACACTTTCGATATCACAATGTGTGATGAAATTTTCGATTTATTGGTTACTGATGGCCAAATAGTTGTGCCAAAGGATGTAAAAATACCACCTTTGGAACAAAGGAAGAAAAGAGGTTTTTGTAAATTTCATAATTTTCTTGGACATAAAACCTCACAATGTGTTCTTTTCAGGGACTTGGTTCAAAAGGCTCTTACTGAAGGGAGACTAAAATTTGGCGAGAAACCCAAAATGCCAAGTATGCAAGTTGATGAAGATCCACTTCAAATGTTTGACGCTCTATACACCGAGTCTGTTCAGTTATTGATGGTGGATGCTATGGATCTTACTGGAGGAGATCAATTAGTGGTAATTCCTGAAAAGGATTATGTTGAGAAAGTCAAGATGGTATGTCCTCAGGCTGAAGAGGAACTTATTGATTTTCTACAAAGATGTAAGATAAGCAACACTGAAGTGATGCTTTGCCCTTGTTGCAGTGCAGTGTTCGACAAAAAGGCTTCCGATGGCCTTAATAAGTTTGTTCCGTTTACTGAGAAGAAAAATTGGCCTAAATCGAGGCCAGTGGTAAGGCAAAATGTAGGTGTCCGAAAGCCAATTTATCAAAGGTTAGGCAACCAAAGGACATTTATTCCTCCTAACAAAACCCAATTAATCAATGGGTTCATGGTAAACCAATGACGCCTATTAAGAGTTTTGTGGAAAAGGGAAACACAAGCATTTCAAGGCCCAAGATTTCTGGTGAGGCCAAAAAATATGCCTACAAAAACAATTACATGGGAAAGAATCCCATGACTAGAACACAATGGAGTAGGCACCAATGCCAAAAAAGTTTGGAAGCCCAAAAGTTCCTAAAATTGATAATAGCAAAGGAAAACAGATTGTCGAAATGGTTAAGAGACCATTGAAAGATAGAATCAGTTTTCCAATTTCGACTGAGAAGATCGAAGCGGTTGCTGAAACTGACCAAATGGATGATGGTGATCTTCTAGGGTCAGAGAATGATTTCGATGTTCTAGTTGGTGTGGTTTCGATTCTCCCAGCGGAATATGATGTTCTATCAGAAATCCAAAGCGGAGAAGACGAGTTTGATAGTTCTGAATTGGCTTTACACAAGCCAATGTGTTATTATGTGATGAATAATGGTTGCTTGGAAGAGAAAATGGCTTTTTTCGAAAGGCCAGATGAAGGGATGAAAAGTCATTTAAAACCGCTTTTTATCCAGGCTAAAGTTAATGATGTTGGAATAAACAAAATTTTGATAGATGGAGGTGCTGCTGTAAACCTCATGCCAGAATTCTTGCTACACAAGATTGGTAAACGTACAACAGATCTTCATACTCATAACATCATCTTATCTAATTATGAGGGTGAGACTGGATATTCTCTAGGAGCAATCCAGTTAGAGGTGGCTGTAGGAAGTACAGTAAGGTCAACCCTATTCATTGTAATTGCTTCCAAAGCAAATTACAATTTGCTGTTATGAAGGGAATGGATACATGGCGTTGGTGTCGTTCCTTCGACCTTACACCAGAGAGTGAGTATCTGGAGAGATGACGAAATTGTGGAAAATATAGAAGCAGATCAAAGCTATTATAGGTCTGATTCTCACCATATTTCCATATACACTTTCGAGAAAAAATTGGCGAACATTTTGCCATGTACTGAGAGAGACTTTGCATTTGCTCCTGCCAACAATGTCTATCATTCTGTCAAGTTGGATCCAACACATGGGTTCATTTGGGAACGAGAAGAGATAGATGACTATCCCTATGAAGAAAATGGCAAAATTTACCCAACTGGGTGGAATGTTGACGAGAGTTACAATGTCTGAGTCCCAAGCATGGGCTAGGATTTCGGCTTATGTAGCCGAAAATAGGATAAATATGGCTTTGGAAGCCATTGCATTTCAAGAAAATATGGCTATCGAAGCCAATGATCCAAATCATGGTGAAGCATCACCAGAAACACAGAAGTTAGACTGCATCTATGATGATGAACCTTTAGGATTTGAAAAGGATCCTTTGAGTTCAAATCCAAAAATGCAAGCACAAGATCCATTACAAGAAATTGATATTGGAGATGGCCAAATAAAAAGGCCAACGTATATAAGTGCTAATTTATCAGGTGAGTCGAAACAAAAATTGGTCGAACTCCTTAAAGAATTTAAGGATTGCTTTGCTTGGGATTATAATGAAATGCCAGGTTTAAGTAGAAAATTGGTGGAACACAGATTGCCAATTCGACCAGACAAAAGGCCAGTTAAACAATTGCCTAGAAGATTTGCGCCAGAAATCATGTCCAAAATCAAGGAAGAAATCGAAAGGTTGCTGAGGAGTAAATTCATCAGAACAACCAGGTATGTTGAATGGTTAGCAAATATAGTCCCTGTTATCAAGAAAAATGGTTCCTTAAGAATATGTATAGATTTTAGGGATTTAAATAATGCTACTCCTAAGGACAAATATCCAATGCCTGTAGCAGAAATGTTAATTGATTCAGCAGCGGGTTTCGAATATTTAAGCATGTTAGATGGATATTCTGGTTATAATCAAATTTTTATTTTTGAAAATGATGTGCCCAAAACTGCTTTTAGATGTCCTGGTACTCTAGGTACATATGAGTGGGTAGTAATGCCTTTTGGTTTGAAAAACGCTGGGGCAACGTATCAAAGAGCCATGAATTCCATCTTTCATGATTTTATAGATGATTTTATGCAAGTATATATCGATGACATAATTGTAAAATCTTCATCTCAAGATGATCATTTAGATTATCTAAGAAAATCATTCGAAAGAATGAGAAAATATGGATTAAAAATGAATCCATTAAAATGTGTTTTCTGTGTTAATGCAAGAGATTTCCTTGGTTTTGTGGTGCATAAGAAAGGCATCGAAATAAACCAAAACAAGACAAAGGCTATAATGGAGACTAAATCTCCAGCAAACAAGAAGCAACTTCAGTCATTACTTGGAAAGATTAACTTCTTGAGAAGATTTATATCAAATCTAAGTGGTAAAGCTCAGCCTTTTTCACCACTACTTCGACTAAAGAAAGAAGAAATCTTTACTTGGGGGCAAGATCAACAAAAGGCATTTGACGAGATAAAAGTTTATTTGTCGAATCCACCAACTCTGATGCCTCCAATAAGAAACAAGTTTATGAAGTTGTATATTTCAGCATCAGACTCAACTCTTGGTAGTATGCTTGCACAGGAGGATGAAAATGGAGATGAAAAAGCCATTTATTATTTAAGTAGAGTACTTAATGATGCTGAAACTAGATATACTAGTATAGAAAAACTTTGTCTTTGTCTATATTTTTCATGTATGAAACTAAAGCATTATATAAAGCCTATTGAAGTTTGTGTTTATTCTCGTTTTGATGTTATTAAACACATGTTATCAAAGCCAATTTTACATAGTCGAATTGGAAAATGGGCTTTAGCTCTCACTGAATATTCATTAACTTATAAACCTCTGAAAGCAGTCAAAGGTCAAATTGTGGCTGATTTTATAGTGGATCATTCTGTGATCGAAATACCACAACAGTATGTGGAAACTCAGCCTTGGATTTTATATTTCGATGGTTCCAAACATAAACTTGGAACTGGAATTGGATTGTTAATAATTTCTCCATTAAAAATTCCAACTAAGTTCAAATATAAAATCAAGGGTCTTTGCTCAAATAACGAAGCGGAATATGAAGCTTTAATAGCAGGTCTAGAAATTTTAATAGACTTGGGGGCAAAGAACATAAAAATAAAAGGAGATTCAGAGTTGGTATTGAAACAATTAACACAAGAATATAAGTGTGTGAAAGAACATCTTGTTAAGTATTTCGAAACTGCAAGCCAACTTTTACGTTGTTTCGATACTGTGGATTTCGAACATGTTCCTAGATTACAAAATCAAGAAGCAAATGACTTAGCTCAAATTGCTTCAGGATACAAGGTATCAAAGGAACAATTATTTGAGTTAATAGAAATTAAAGAAAAATTGGTATCTAATGATCTATTGTTGCCAAACTTGTCAATGCCAAAACTTGTGGGGGCAGATGTACCACAAGAAATTATTGATAATGAATGTTTAGACGAAAAGAAATTCCAAATTTTGGCAATTGACAATTTAATAGACACTGATTGGAGAAAACCAATTGTAGAATACCTACAAAATCCAACGAGTTATATTGCTCGAAAGATCAAGTACAGAGCTTTAAGCTATGTTATTATTGGAGATAATTTGTTTAAAAAGACTTTTGAAGGAGTCTTACTTAAATGTTTAAACGAATCAGAAGCTTATATGGTCATTTCTGAAACACATAGTGGAGCTTGTGGATCTCATCAAGCAGGTCATAAAATTAAATGGTTACTTTTTCGACAAGGGTTATATTGGCCTTCTATGTTAAAAGACTGCATAGAATTTGCTAAGGGTTGCTAACTTCGACACCATACTATGCACAAGCAAATGGTCAGGTCGAAGCAGCCAACAAAATCCTTATTGGATTAATCAAAAAACATATTGCCCAAAAACCTAGAAATTGGAATAATACTTTAGATCAAGTATTATGGGCATGTAGAAATTCTCCAAAAGAATCAACAAATACTACACCCTTTCGTTTGACATATGGTCACGATGCAGTTTTACCAGTCGAAATACATTTGCAATCAATTCGAATCCAAAGGAAAATGGAAATACCAAGTGACCATTATTTGAACATGATGTTAGATGAATTAGTTGATTTAGATGAGGAAAGAATAAGAGCTTTGGAAAAGTTAACTCAGCAAAAAGAGAAAATAGCCAAAGTTTATAACAAAAAGGTTAAGTCGAAAACCTTTAATATTGGAGAGCTAGTTTGGAAAACCATTCTGCCTATGGATCGAAAGGATAGGATTTTAGGAAAATGGTCACCCAACTGGGAAGGTCCTTTTAAAATTTCACAAATATTTTCTAATGGCACATATGAAATCGAAGAATTAACTTCTGAAAAGCGTACATTGAACATAAATGGTAAATATTTGAAAAAATATAAGCCAACATTATGTGAAGTACACATAAGCGCAGAATAGAAACATAGTGAAATCGAAATGGCAAAACAATAAAATTGCCATTGAAACAGAGCATTCTCAAAGATTACAAACAAATTGAAACTTATCTAATAATCGAAACTTCATTCCAAGTTTGAGATTACAAAAAAATTTATATTGAAAACCATCTATGGTTTTATTTGGTCTAATAGAAATCTATCCTAATGCGTCTTTATTTTAAACAACAAAGAGAAAAGCAAGAAATAAGGCGCAGCCATCAATCTTTCCCAACTGGTTGAGAAGTTCCACCACACAAAGAACAACTTCCAACAGCAGGCAGAAAGATGAATCTACCTCACTTCATCTTCGAAGAACTGGACTTGAGGTCTTTCCCGTTCTCATGAGTAGAATTGGCAGAATCCTCGATCATTTTAAGATAATCTTCATAATCTGAACCACAGAGATCTTCTTCTGGGACATAAGTCTTCAAAAATTCAGCATAATCTGGGTCAATCTCATCTGAACCAGAATCATCGTGTTCTTGAACATGATTTTAAGATCTTGTTTGAATTCTTTGAGAAGATTGGTTAGGTTTAGCTTTGGGAGGTTGATTCTTTTTGCGTTTAGAAGCAGAAGAAGGTTTGGTTGCTTTCTTAATAGAAACAACACCTGTGGATTTCCCTTTCATGATTTGGCAAAAGAAGGAAAGAATGATGAAAAAGAATTGTGAATGAAAAATCACAAAAGGGAATGCCTCCTTTCATAGGGTTAAATTTGTTGTTGGCAGTTGAAAATTCCCTTGGTCTTTGCAAATAATAAATATGGATTAACTTGACCATCTTGGAAAAAGAGTCAAACACGGTTTTTGAAAATCTTTGTCAGTCACGCGGATTTAGGAGTGTGAAGAGATTTCTCGCCGTTAATTCCGAGGTTTTAGTTACAAAAGGATAAGTTCCATTTTAAATAATTCGAAAGTGTCGGAAAACGAAAAAATCAAATGGCAAACAGATAATAACTTGCCACAATACAGGCGTTGTCAGATTACAAAATGGAAATTGCAAAAGACATTAAAACTGTTCGAAAATATAAAGAACAAATCATGCAGAAAGTCTTCAAGGATTGGATTTCAAGGCATTGTATTGAGCCTTGATCAAGTTGATTTCGACTTCGATCACTTGGATAGAAGCTTGAAGGTTTTTGATTTCGTCATCCAAGGCTTCAGAAGCACTAAAATAACTTAATCATTTCCTTGCTTCTTTGTCAATAGCCTCTTGACGAGTAGTAGAGGCAGCCTCATCCATGGCATCACACTTTTTCTCTTCTTCAGAAACGAGGAGTTGACGTTTAGCTATTTCAGCTTCGAAATTTGTGATTTCCTCCTTCCATTGCTCAATCTTCGAAATGCTGTCTTGACGTTCTTTTCCATAGACAATCTGCTCCGATCTCATTTTTTCGACTTTCTCGACAGAGGTGTTAGCTTTATCAAATACAGCAGCCTGAGCAATTTTTTGATGGCTTATACGTCCAATGGTATATCCTTTCTTTTGAACAGCCTTAGCAAGATTCTCAATAATGGATTCGAGTTGGATCACTTTGCTTAAGGTGGCTTCATCAGTAAGAGGGTTGTGGAACTTACTCAAAAAATTCTTGTGAGCAAAAGCTTCACTTGGATTTTCTTCGATTGAAGCCAAAACATCACCATTAATATAATCCCGGTGCAGCTTCGAAATCATTGAATCTTGGCGAACAGATTGCTTAATACCAGCATCACTTTGATTGGAGCTACCTCCAGTCTCATTACTTGAACTTCGAGCTGGTTCCCATTTTTTAGCCATCAACAATTGCAAAGCAACATCAGGTTTTGTAGCCTTCAAACTTTCGAAATCCCCTTTAGACATTCCATTGCTTGCTGAC
Source organism: Trifolium subterraneum (assembly GCA_951799995.1). Taxonomy (NCBI): domain Eukaryota; kingdom Viridiplantae; phylum Streptophyta; class Magnoliopsida; order Fabales; family Fabaceae; genus Trifolium; species Trifolium subterraneum. Next base: position 42,443,002 of record OX637468.1, read on the forward strand.
AATTTTGAAGTAGAAGTCTTTGGAAGAATAGACGAACCTCCAACTTCAGCCTCTGGCATATCCTCATCAGAGTTTGTTACTTCGAAAACCAAATGTTCGTTAGATGTGTCTGGATTTGCTTGAGATGCAGAGTTTGTTTCCACAAAGTCTCCTTTCCCGCTACCTTCAACATGATCAGGTTGTGTTGTTTCTTTCGAAACTGGTTCTTCTTTTTCAGGATTATTATTTGAATCATCATTGGTAGGAACATCATCTCTTTGAAGCTCAGTATTCTGATCTTTTACCACATCCTAAAAGAAAAATATATGAGGGAAAGATTCGAAAACAAAGGATATGACAGATATTCGAAATGTAAACCAATAAAAACTTACATTGTCGTTACCATCGTGAGTACTTGGTTGTTTTTCGACTTCAACTGTTTTTTCTACCATCACTTCTTCAACCACAATTTCTTCGACCAGATGTTCAGGAATTGGTGTTGATGGCCTTTCGGGATTCTTAGCAGGAATTGATTCATTGGGATTCGATTGAACTCCCTCATCAAAAGAATGAGACTTGGTTTTCTTCTTTTTCTTCTTATGGGTCTTTTCATCAGAAGATTTCGACTTCTTTTTCTTCTTCTTCTTTTTCTCTCCATCACCAGAGCCTGGTTCCTTTTCATTGACATCTTCAACGACGACGTCAGCATCAGCCTTATCTGAAGGCTCAGTGGTCGAAGGGACAATATTTTTCTTTGTTGATTGGGTTTTTGAAGGACCCATAACTTCAGCATCAGGTCCTTCCACTGATGTAGTGGATTTCATAACGGGTTTTCTCTGGTGAGGAATTTCAACTTCTTCTTCCTGTAATTATTGGGAATTATGTTTCAATACAAGGAAAACAAAAGATTGATAGATAAAATGAAATGTTGAAAGCACTAACCGAGGCATCACTCGAAAGGGTAACAGTCTCTCTGGTTTTCTTTGTCCTGGTGGTATCAGTAGAACTAGCAGTTCTTTTTATACCCTGAAAAAGAGAAATGATAAGATAAAGATGTGAGGTTGTATTTACTTCGACTCATACAAGGTTCGAATTAAAGAAATTTACCCTCTTCGCTTCAGCAGGTTTTGTCGAAGTGCTAGTTGTTTTCTTGACAGTATCCATTGCCTCACTTAGCATTTTCTTTGTCACTAAGAAATCAAAGACAAATAAGATGTCATCTTAGTGAAACTCATAGATAAAATAGAAAGAAGAAAAAAAGAATAAAAAGGAGTAAAGGTCATTACCTCCTTGTTTGGATTTTTTAGGTTTTTCCTCAATGGGCCTAGAAAACCCTTCTTCGAGGCTGGTTATCACAACATCTTTGTTGGGCAATCGAGTCAGAAAATATGCCTCCCACCAGCTATCGAAATCAGTGGTGCAATAGAATGAATTGTTGAAATGAAATGTGGTGAGACCATATTTATGTCCTTCAGCAATTTTGAGATATTTTCTGAAAGAACCTTCAGAAATACTGCAACCCATGAACAATTCCTTTGGAGTTTCGAAAAGACTTTTTGGTCGAATCTGGCTAAAGCCAAATTGCCTTGAAACTAGATTTGGCTGGTACCCAACCAAGCCAAAATTCTTGGCCATAGAACCAATCCTACATGATAGTAATGTTGGGTCAAGGTAGGTAGACCAAAGTTCATCTACCTCATCATCAAGATCAGGATCAGTAGGTGGAAATTCATCAGTGTACCAATTTGGTCCTATGTCTCTAGTTGAAAACGGAGCATGTTGAGGTTTAAAACTATCAAAGTTCAGGAAAACTTTGACATATTTCATGAAAAGGGTTTTAGGATCATTTTCGATAAAGTTTGGTGTCAGCCAAACTGTTCTCATTCCTTCAAAAGTCCTTTCTCGGATTTGGGGTTGTCTACTTTCAGGAATGGTGAAACCTATTTCTTGTTCGAAAGTGGCACATAGCCACATTTGAAGTAACCACATAGGTCCAGCTACTAGAAAGGTTGAACCACCCTCCGATTTCTTAATTTCATCACAAGCTGCCCCTATAGATTCATAAAGGACAGCGAGGAGTAACTTACCATGGCTAAAATGCCTGCCTTCATGGATTTGAATGGCCATGGGTACAAACATTTTAGCTATTTGAAGAGATCGAGAACAAAAAACATAATGGGATAACCATAATGTTAAAAAAGCTATGTGTTCAATATTCGAGACCTCTCCTTTACTTGGGTTTTGTTTGCCTATATATTTGGTAAAAGAATGTTCATCATAATCGAACTCAATATTGTCACTAGTATTGGCTGGATCGAAAGTTTCTCCTACTGGTCGAAGACCAGTTAAGGCAGCAACATCTAAAAGTGTTGGAGTCATCATCCCACAGGGGAAGTGAAAGGTGTTGGTGGATTTTTCATAAAAATGCATAACAGCTACCAATAATTCAGGGTGATATTGGGGGCCATATCGAGAGAGTTGAATCAGGTCATAAATCCCAGAACTCTGCCAATATTCCTTATATACCTTCTCAACTCGATCTAACCAAGGGATATAATGTTTATTGGGTATCGAAGGCGCTGACCTAAATAGTTTGTTCCTAACATTTAAATAACCTAAAGGGAAGGGTTTCGCCTCGAAAATTGGTGGTTCGCAAGATTTAAAGCAAGGAAATAATTCGCTTACCTTCAGAGACAGAGATTTTTCATCTGGTGTTGGTCCTCCAAATGCAAAAACATTCCTTTCGACAGCGAAAGGAATCATGAGCTCAGAATGCCAGACTTTGGATGTTTTTGCGTCTCCATGAGGTTGAGGCACCATTGGTTCTTTCCCTTCAAAACAGATGAATTTGTTCCACTTGCCAGCAAAGGGAACCTCTTGTCGTTTTTCTTCGGACATAATGGAAGAAAAAGGGTTTTTGTGTTAGATCTTTTTAAGAATGTAGAGATTTAGAATTTAGATCTTTGAGATCTAAACCGGTAGAAGGTGAAATTAAAACTTCTAGAAGATTTTGAACGGTTTGGATTTGTGAAACGAGCACTGGAACTTGGTACAAGTTACAGAAAGCTTAGAAGATATGTAAAAATGGTGAAAAGTTCAGAAAGTCTCAAATGGGGAAGATGAACGCTATTTATAATATTCAGATTTAATGCCAATTTAATTAAATAAAAAAGAAAAAGATGCTTTTTGCATTTTTCTTTCAACTTCCGGACTTGCCACATGTCCCACTAAAAGCGAAAAAGTGGACGCATTTATGGTAGTGGACAAAGTGTGACAGTTGAAAAGACTAATGATGACTTTGACGTCACAATTGTTTCTGAAAAACGTGAAGAAATTTGTTTTAAAGTAAAACGTTTCAGTGCTTAAAATGCCAATATCTTTTCTTTCGAATTAAACTTCTCGAAATCGAAACTGGCATTTTGGGGGCAATTTGTTATCCCATATAAAATCAAAATATGCAATAAATGTCTTTTTAGAACGTTTAAAACTCTTTAAAACAAAAATATAACATAATGACTATTTCTGAAAGTACGAAAGAATCTCATATTTATTACACCTTCTGAGGTTTGATAATTGAAGAAATATGTCTTGTTGAAAAGATACTTTTAAAATGGCATTAAAGTCTTTTAAAAGTCAAAAGTCTCTTGTTTCGATTTTCTTTATAGTAGAATCAAAAGGGCTATTCAAGATCGAAAGGAATGAACACTCTGGGGCATAGAATTCTTTATGTTTCAATTCACAGTTCGACTTCGATTCAGCCAACGGTTGCATTGTTTCAAATTGAAAGCGAGTCGTCAGAGAACGTGGCCACGTGTCAAGAATACGTGTTTGTAACCGTCATTTAGCAGTTAAGGTTTTAGACTATAAATACTAGTTCGAAAGTCGAATTCATGGTCACAAAATTCACATGCGAAATCCTCAAAAAACTCACAATGCTCATGTTATCGAGAAAGCTGAGTGAAAACAGGAAAAAGTATGATTCTGTGAACCTTCTATTATAAATTATTTACAGTTTATGCAAATTTATTTTTCTCTAAGTCTTTTGTCTTTAAAAGTTTATGCACTTTACTGATTTACATAAAATTTGTTTGTTTGTGAATCTTTCGTAAACATCAAGTTTTATTTCAAACTGTATGAAATTGTGAACATATATGAAAACTGTAAAAAAAATGTTTACTTCTTTAATATTGAACGCACAGAATTATAGTCCCAGGATTCACAAGTTGATCCTTCAAGTAATTAATTCAGACTAGCGATTGTTTACCAAAAATCAGTGTAAACAAATATGTGAGAAGAAACTTCAAAAGAACGAAAGAGAAATAAGTAGAAAAATTATTCGGTACCTTAAATTGCATCACAGAGTAAACAATTACGCCACTTGATATGTAATTTTCAAAAAACGAAGTTACATGATAAAAAGTATGTAAGTATGTATGTCTCCAACTCTTATTGAAAAAATAAAATAAGGGATATACCTCAAAAATAATGATAAATGGAACAAATTGTGGAAATTACAGGTGGCAGAAAGGATTAAATATTTTCTCTGGATTGCCTTGCATGATCGGTTACTAACAAATTCTGTGAAGGCAAGAATGAGAATTGCGCATATGATGTGTGATCACTGTCGAGTGTTCGAAGAGACGTCGTTGCACGTACTGCGGGATTGTGACGTAGCGAAGGAGATTTGGATGGTGGTAGTTCCGAGATCAGTTCGATCTGCATTCTTTGGTGGAGATTTGTCACATTGGTTCTCTATTAATTTGGACGGTGAGCTTGTTGGAATTAATGATATTAACTGGCCAGAATTTTGCGCTACTGTATGTTACTTTCTATGGAATTGGCGTAACAGGGAACATCATGATAACAGCTTCACACGGCCGGTGCAACCTGTGCAGGTCATTATGCAACGCTGTAGGGAGTATAAACTAGCAGCAAGAGCCAGCAGAGTAGTTACTTCAGTGCCGAGGATTAATGTGATGATAGGATGGAAACCACCGAGTCAAGGGTGGGTTAAATTGAATCGCGCGCAAAAACGAGAGAGTAGCTGGTTGTGGAGGCATCATTAGAAATAATATTGGTGGTTGGATTGGAGGATTTGCTAAGCATGTTGGGAGTTGCAGTGCTTTCGTTGCGGAACTATGGGGTGTATTAGAAGGCTTGAATTATGCTTGGAAGTTGGGATTTAAGAAAGTTGAACTAGAAATAGATTCTGCTATTGTTGTTGATGCTGTCAATTCAGGAGAGACAAATAGTGCTATGGGAATTGCCTTGATTAGAAGCATTAGAAGGATTATTGCCTTGAATTGGAATGTCAAAGTATATCACTCATATAGAGAATCAAATCTATGTGCGGATGCCTTGGCAAATCTGGGATGTGCTTTAGATGAGAATATTGTTTTCTTTGATACTTGTCCGAGTCAAATTAGGAATTTGTTGTTCGTTGATATTTCGGGGCACACCACCCTGAGGTTAATCCCGATGTAATCTTTTTCTTTTTGGGCTTAGGCCCTCATTATTATCAAAAAAAAAAAAAAAACAAAGTGACATGTGACTATACAATTACAATTTATATTAAAAAAAAAACTAAAACCTTACACAATTACACTATTAAAATAAAGAGAGTTTCTATATAGTGCAAACTCATTAAACACGAACGCATAACGAATCACGCATGATGTTCACTGTAACTGCTTTTTGCATTTTAAAGCAAAATAAAAAATAAGTAGATCAGGATTAAGAGTGATCCAATGATTAAAAACCATTCGTTGAATTTCGTTAAAGGCATTTTCGCACTAACAAACTTTTTCCTAAAATAAAATATGATACTTCCCTTCAAACTTATAAAATATTAGTACAAGAGATCTGTTACATTAAAATATAAACAAAATTACGATATAAATCAATGAAAAATTTCATGTTTATAAACAACTTATTATTTTTATAGATATATGATATTAAATATAATCATATTTTAAATTAGTATCTATCTTTTAACTATATTTGATTATACCTATCACAATTATTATTTTTCATTTTGAAAAAATAAGAACAAGAGGGAAGTAAGTAAAAAACTTATTTAGTACCTTAAATTGCATAGAACAAAGTAAGCAGTTACGCAATTTGATATGTAATTTTCAAAAAAGAAGTTCACATGATAAAAAAAGTATGTATGCATGTATTCCTCCAACTCTTATTGAAAAAAAAAGGGATGCATAAAAAATATAAAGCAAAGTAACTCTCTTAAAAAAGTGACATGTGATTATAAAATTGCAACTCATATAAAACAAACTAAGATCTTATACAATTACACTATTAAAACGAAATATGATGCATCCCTGCAAATTTATAAAATATTATAGGAGATATATAATATTAAAATATAAACAAAACTACAATATAAATCAATAAAAATCTTATATTTCTAAACAACTTTTTTAATTTTTATACATATACTAATATTAAATATAATCATATCTTAAATTAGTATTTATTTAAAAAAAAAAAATTCCAGGTGCAATGAAGCCTACAACAAAATTAGTATTTATCATTTAACTATATTTGATTATACTTATCAGAACTATTATTTTTCATTTATAAAAATATTTTAATCCAACCCGTGCAACGCACGGGTTTATTCCTAGTATTGATAAATATAGTAAACTAGTTTAAAGACTCATGCGTTCACGCGGTCTATTGATTTTTAATCGATGTTTAATTAAGTTTGTTATTATATTAAGATAGAAAATTTATTATTATAAAAAAAGTAGAAAATTTATTTAGAATAAAATATTTAAAAAAATTGTTAATAATATTGTTAAAATATAAGTGAAACGGTTGTGTGTTTTTTTCTTGTACAACTTATTACTATTTTTTTTATGTTTCTGTTTTTTCTTATAATAATATTTTTTATGTTTCTACTTCTATATTCTTATTTTTATACATATTTATCTTATTTTTTCTATAATTTTTTTTATTGACTAAACTTTCTTATTATTTTTGTTTTGTTCCTATTATTATGCATAGATTCATACATATTCTATTCATATATGTATTTATCTTATTCTTTCTATATTTTTCCATAAGTTTTTTATTGACTAAACTCTCTATAATTTTTTTATTGTTTTTGTTTTGTTCCTATTTTTATGCAAAAATTCATATATAATTTTTTTGTTGTATTTATCTTAGGCGAGTCCTTACCTAAACATTAATGATTAGGCACGACCAATAAAATTCTAACAACTCATTAATATATTACTCCCCCCGTTTTTGTTTAATTGTCCAATTTTGTGAGATTTAGCGTTTCTAATTAACTGTCCATTTAGTGTTTTAAGAATACGATTTGTCATATACTCTTTATCAATTACTCTTATCTTTTTCGATAAAACTAACTAATGCTGTATATTTGAAAAACTAAATTTTTTTTAAAATTTTTTTTTGTACATAACATATTAAATATATTTTGTTTGTTTTTTACATAATATATTAAATTTATTGGAAAGAGGAAGTGTGTGCAAAAAAACAAGAATTTATTGATGAATTAAAATTAGGGTATAATAGGAAGATAAGGTGCAAAAATACACTTTCTTAATTTGTTGTTACTATTCTAAACGCACACACTTATAAAAAAATGGAGGGAGTAATAATTAAAGATAATTAATAGAGTTATAAAACCAAAACTGGACCAAATCTAAAAAATAGGAAGAAACAAAAAAAAAAAGTCATGTAACCAAAAAATAAATGAGAAAATTTATGTCAAGTATCATACATCATTTTGGTCCTGTTCTCCACTTATAATTTAACACATCAACAATTTTTTTCATGTCAGCTTTTAGCAAATTGTTCTCCACTTAATTAAAATGTTGATGTGTCAAATTTTAAGTAAACCGGGACCAAAATATGTATGGTACTTACCTAAGTTTTCTCCAAAAATAAAATCTAGTATATTTTAGCTAATACCGTTTTTTACACCCTTTTGATATATAGAAACATTCTTTAATTAGCTCCAATTCCGTTTAGTAACGTCTAACATGCAATGAACTCAACCAAGGATAATTTGTTCTTAGTATCAAACTTTCAAATGACATTTGACATAAATTTTTTGTTTTGCATTTACATTTAGTCATTATAATTATAAGTTAGATGATATCCTTTTGGAGGGATCCTTGCATTTACATTTACATTTACTAAATTATTATTATTTTTTTATAAAGTACTAAATTAATATTATTTTTAAATGTCTGTATTTATAAAAATAGTAGTATTTTTATATTATTATATAAAAAAATTTGTTTCTGAACATACCTGACAATATCTTCATAGTGGATGGAGGAGTTTTATATCCATCCATTAAATAAAGATGAAACAACATATATATATATATATCCTCATTGTCTTTGATTTTTTTCCACTTAATTTAAGTTATGTGTTAATTCCTATTAACTTGCACTAGTAGAAAAAACACTTTTTACATCTGCCCAAAAACACTTTTTACATCTGACGGTAAAACGGATGCAAACGCACGAGATATAGTAAGTATACACTTTTTACATCTGATTTGCGTCAGATGTAAAAACAACGCCTTTTACTTCTGACTTAAGTCCACCAGATGTAATAAGTATACACATTTGAATTTTTTTTTTTTAATTAAATTTTACATTTTACATCTGACCAAGTCCACCAGAGGTGAAATATTTACTTTTTTTTTTTTTAAATCCTGCGTTTTTTTTATTATTATTTTTAAATCTCGAAATACCACTACAATTAAACATTCAACCAAAGTACCATTACAACATATAATCAAATTTCATTACAATTCAATGTCATTACAATTCAACATTCAACCAAAAACTGAGTACATAACTCTCTCGACCAAAACAAACTTAAGTATCTTAATATGCTAATACAAAGATCCTATGATTAACAACCAACACAAGACAACAAAATTGGTTTACTACAACCTGAACAATAAGACTTGCTTAATTTTCCAAACCAAGCTAGCACCGCTCATGTTTTCAAAGATTCCCTGGGAAATTAAGAATATACTCAATACAGTCAATATTTTGTGGTCATAAGGAACACTATACATAATCTAGCCACTCATTTTACTTATCTTAGAAAGAAATTTGGCTATATACCTCACACCCTTTCATATCAAAATATGATGAGCATCTGTACATATTGAAGGCTTCTGAAACCACCATCTCTTCATCATCATTAAGCTGTAAACTCATCTATTTGTCTGCTTTGCATGAATGAACTGATAAGATTCTTCAATCGCCAACTATACAACAAACCTTGGCATGCGAATCCTGCAAGCAAAGCATGGGTGGATGAATTTCTTGAAGGGTTAGTATTGATTACTTCTTCCTTTTTAACCAGAAAATTGAACCCAACATAACTCAGACTAAAAAACTCATAAGAACAAAAAGACGAATCGACAACGAAAATGCGAACAAATTAAAGAAGAGAAATCAAAAGGAAGTAAATACGAACCTTATCCAGCTTTTCAAGATCCAAACCTTAAAACAAATTCAATACAGGGTGTGAAATGATACATGCCATCCTTAGACTTTCCAATATCACCTACAATACAAGATATATACTGAGAAATGTATTCATGAATTGAGTTGCTTTCAAATTAAATGAAGTATTTTTTTGTATAACACTTACTATCCATAACATATGTTATATACCATATCCTATGAGTAAGTGGCAAATTTTTTATAGGACTCCATGTCAATGTTATCTTCCTTGCATCATTGTTCTGCCTGCAGTAATATGTCCAGTGGACAAAAATTACAAACACACACACACACACACAAACCAACTAACCAAAACAAGAAACCAAAGGGCTGCACTCACTCCACACCAGCACTACTAGCTAATAAGAACATCTTTATCTGGTCCGCTAAGACTACCGAGATTGTTGCCAATTTGAATACCAAAATGACAATAATTAGTCACATTGCTATTGAACTTAGTCACTTTATTTGAAAACTGTGTATTTCCCCTATAAAACTGTGAATTTCCACTTTATCTGAAAACTTAGTACATTCAACAATTCATACATTTCCCCTATAAAATCGTGTATTCAACAGAATTCATACATCAAAATAATGTAACTAACTGTCAAGTAACTCTTAACTCTTAGCAAGGATATATTCAACATGTGCACATGAATCTAATCAACATGTACCAAGCTTCAAGGATATATTCACAAACAAACACAGTCAACATAGTAGCTAAGCATACCGCTTTCTGCCGGTTAATGTAGTACTCTAGGTGCATGACCTTCAAATCATAATCACTTAGAGGATAAAATATATGAGCATTTCTAAATTTGTAAAAAGAGTCGTCTAAAATACAAAAAGCATAAGAAATTGAATTTATTTCAAATATTATAATCATGAAAATACCTTGTAAAATGTAAGTGCCTTGGAGTTGAGCTAGTTCCCAGCACAATTCTGGAATAGTTTGAATAAGGGAGAATCGTATTCAGATAAAAGAGAGAATATTTTAACAAAGATTATCATAAAATTGTAGGATATTTTAGCACCCTTAAATTAAGCTCCATCTGATTATGTATTTCCAATTTTTCCATTAATTCACACAGATCCATCACAGGAGATAAACTAAAGAGGCTAATTTTTAAATCTAAAGAGGCTCCCAATTTAAGATATGCAATCAAGAGGCTAATTTAGTTGGAAATACAAAATTAGCTTCTTAGTTGAATACATATATTATCCATTCACCCTTAAGAAGCTTCTTAGTTGTATACAAAATTAGCTACTTAGTTGAATACATATATTATCCATTCAAATTAGCTAATTTTATCCATACCAAACATAATCCTATAAACATTCACTAGTCAAGTCAATTTTAGCTAATTATTAACCTTCAATGTTTTTTTTAGTGCCATCCTTAAATGAAACTGGATAAATTTCTCGCGTTTGAACCAATATACTGATCTCCTTACAGTTATGTCCGCTGAGGACATGAACAAAGAACAAACATATATCAGGCTAAAAGTGCTTAAATGTTCATCAAAAGATAAATGAAGAAACTGTGATGGCCATGAAATGGAATGACAGTAATAAAGAATGTTGAGTCCTTGATTAACGAATAACATTGAAGGTAAATAATTTCATAATTACATAGGAATGCGCAGCAACACTTATAATTTGGAGGAAATGAAAATATAGGGAAAAGTAACGAATGAACTGGAAGAGCTAATCGTGATATTTCGAGAGAAAAAAAGGGGAAAAAGAAAAAGCAAACCTAATATAGCATGCATCAGATGAGGCAAATATTTTTTTTGACTATCTCAACCAAAGCTACCGTATCATCACATAGCTCAGAACACATCAAAAGTAAAATAGATAACAATTAACAAGTATAGTTTCAAAGCAACCACATTAATTCAAGCATAGTACTTTCAAGTAATCCAAATTGAAATTAAAGCATCATTTTGATTTCCTAGTCATGTCAATTTTCTAGTCAAGTTAATTTTCTAGCAGCACCATAAGTTTTTAATTAGCAGCACCATAAGTTTCTCGATCTTTTCTCAAAATTAGCTTCTTAGTTGAATATAGATATTATCCATTCAAATTAGCTAATTTTATCCATACCAAACATAATCCAATATACATTCACTAGTCAAGTCAATTTTCTTGCAGCACCATAAAAATCAGTCAAGGAAATTGTAATGAATTCAAACTAACCTCCTTGATAGGGTGTCCAGGCAAAGGCATCATAAACTCATAAGGGTATGGTAGTAAACCATTGCCAAATGACTATATGCAGACTCCAACCAATCCGTTAGTTCTTCCCTGCTCTTTAATTTCCTTCAAGCAGTTTAACTAAATCAACACAATAGATATAATACAAATATAGATATTACCATTCGCAATCGTATAATGCAAAAATAGACACACATTTCTTAGAAAAAATGTTTTACTGACAAAATTTGAATGTTTTGGTTAGAAGTTCAAGGCCGTCACTTGTTTGACCCTTAGATTATATTTCATCCAATGACTGTTTTATATAGTTAAAGCAAGTGAAACTTTCATGCTATTGATACCAACAAAGAGAGTAAAATTGTTAGTGCACTAATATAACTATATGAAGAATCCATACCATAATTGTGTTGAAAATTCTTCCAATTAGCCAATGTGAAACAGAACAGAAATTTTTCACAGATTAACTTAAACTAGACAAAAATTTTAAAACCATAGCATAACAAATATAAACAGATTCTTAAACTAAACAGAAATTCTTCATAGTTATATTTGTTAATTGATATGTGAAAACTCTTCCAATTAACCTAAACTTAAACTAAACAGAAATTTTGGTTTAATAAAAATAGAACAGAAACAGATCTGCAGTGTTCTAAACTAAGAACATAAATATAACATAATTTTAAGAATAGAAATTGAGAAACTAAGAGAGAGAGCTTCAATTCGTGACGAAAGAGAGCTTCAATTCGTGTGATTTGGGCTTAGGGTTCAAGAACAGTAGACGTACCTGTGTGATTTTGCGATTTGGGAATAGTTAGGGTTCAAGAGGGAGGACGACGGTTGAGTGAGAGAGATCTCAGATTCGCGACGATTGTGATGGAGAAGACGATTTTGTGCAAATCGCGAGATGGAGAAGACGATTGTATGGAGAAGACGAGATGGAGAAGACGATTGTATGATTGTATGGAGAAGACGATTCGCTGCGTTTTTCGTTTTTTGATCTGTGTTTTCGTTTTAGATCTGCGTTTTTCGTTTTCCAATTTGATCTGTATGGAGAAGACGAAAGTACAGTACGTAGTAGACTTATTTGATTCCAAAAATCCAATTTTTTTTTTTTTTATTCAACATCACTTTTTACATCTGACTATATATATGGCCAGATATATATTTCTTTTAGAAACTTTTCGTCATAATTACAATACTGCCACCGTGTTCAGTTTATTATCTGGTATATTGATATCAGATGTAAAATGTGTTGTACATATAATTTTCACTCCTGTGGCTATTGTAACCAGATGTAAACATCACTCCATATAGCATTTCACATCTGACATATCTTAGACAGATGTAAAATCCTTATGTAATATGTCATATTTTTACTAGTGTTGCTATTGAACTTTCACCTTCCTTCTTTATTATTTACATATAACGTAGCATTTTTTATTTTTTTTAATTCAAACGTAAGTCAATTTATTAGATTATAGATTGATAGAAAACTTATATAACTTTGTTATTTATTTATTTAGTTGCATGAATTTTTTTTAGAAGTGTCACATCATCACAAAGCTTGTCTAAGAGCTACTCAAACTTCCTTTTAAAAGATAAAAGATATATAAATAGTGTATTTTCTGATTGAAGGGGCCAAAGCAAGTTCAAAGAAATAGAAATTATTTATAGATTAAATTCTACCATCAATAATAAAAGCTACTATACAATGATTATTCAAGACCATTCATTAAACTCGAGACCATTCAACAACCAAAGTTATAAAACTGACATACATATAATAAAAGCTACTATACAATGATCATTTTGAAGGAGAAAATCTTCCTTTAATTTACATATAATTTGTTCCTCTATATTATGCTCCTATGTAAAGTTAAGAGTACAAATCATATAATAATATATATGTCTTTTTGATCTAACTTGTTGATCAGAAAGAGGAGATGGCCAGAAGTCCGTCGTGCTGTAGCGTCAAGCAGCAATTGTCCACCGGAGGGGGGGGTTGTACCTGCAGGCGCTCCGATGCCAAAGTCAGAGACAGAGAGAGATACAAAGAATAGAGAGAGAGTGAGAGGTAGGGAATGTGAATTGTGTACCTTGCTCTCCTGTCAAGGAGAGCTTAAATAGTTGCCCCCAGCGCTGGGCCAAAGGTCCTCCTAATGGGCTGTGATGAGCAGCCCAATAAGATAGACTGACAGGATAACTCCTTGAATAAAGGGCAAGCTGTTGACAGCAGTTATCCTGCTTGAGCGGTTCCACGATCCTAGGAGGAGTGGATGAGCTCAACGGATCCATGTCGAGGAGCACGTGAAGTGCCTGTGGCCTGCTAGTCTGTCGAGCAGGAGCAAGTCTTTATTGGGCCTGCCTTGTCATCCGAGCAGGAGTGAATTTGGGCCAGTTCCTTGGCCCGGTCTAGAACAGGAGCCCCCAAGTCATTGCTCTTAGTCATTAGAGTAGTGGCTTTAAGTTCAAGCTCGTGTGTCGAGGGCAAGGTATTTTATTTGTTCCCCTCTTTTTACGAGGAGACGCTCGCGGGGAGCTTTAAGGTATGATGATTACGAGGAGAAGTTGTTGTAAACTCGTGCTCGTAATTATTACTAGCTTTGCTCGCAGGAAAGCTTGCATCGAGGAAGCCTCGCGGGGAAGCGCTTTCCCCCAGTGTCGAGGAGACTTGAGAATTCTTTTGTTACGAGCACGTGCTCGCAACAAGATTTGATTTGTTTGTGGAGTAATTTCGTGCTCGCCTGTCGAGCAAGAAGTTCAAAAATGGTACGTGATCGTGACGCGTGGTCTGTTCGATGGGACTTGAAAGGACAGACCTTTCGTCTGCATCTGCCACGTGTGTAGGCTATTGAAGAGGCGTCATTACGACCTAGGGGTATGCCGTAATTACCCTCGTTTTACGAGGAGAGTTGTGAGCCATTGGATCTTCATGTCTTTTCGTTTTTAGGGAGATTTGATCTGAAACGTTGGATGAATTTTGATCACAAGCGTTGGATTAAATCTACGGTGGAGGTTCAACAGGCGTACCTGTCTATTCGTGCACGCCTATCAGTGTTGGAGGCTATAAATAGGAGAAAAGGAAAAGTTTTGACACTTTTCACTTTCTCTCCCTTTGGTGCTTCTGCGTTTTCCAAACAAGTTCAAACTTTCATCAAGCTTTCATCAAATTTCAGACTCTATTCACCCAAAGTTTCCATTTTTCTTCATCACCAGGTATGTACTTCATCTAACCTCGTGTTTCCTATTTTGCTTTGTCTCATTTATGCTGTTTTTAATGTTCAAGTTTTGATTTTGTTTTTCGGGTTTTGTTACCACTGTGTTGGTGGTTTTGTGTTTGGCAAAATCATTACTTGTTTGATATTTGCGAGGGTTTTGGTGTTTGATAATGGTTTTGCCATTGTCAAACATCTTGTTGAGTTTTTTTTTTGATTTTTTGAATCAAAAGTGTTTTCTAGAAAAAATGGGTATGAACATTGATGAAATTGATGAACATTCATCAACATTGAAGAAGATGAACAGTTGAATTTCTGGGAATTCTGGGTTTCGCGTCGAGGAGAGCTTCGGGGCTTCTCCTCGTCGGCGTCGGGGAGTTGAATTTCTGGGAATTTTGGGTTTCGCGTCGAGGAGAGGGGAATGTAGTGTTTCCCGTTAACCGTAGTTCCTCCCCGACTTACGAGCACAGGGAATGTGTATTTTTTGTGAGCATTTGTCGGGGACCTTCTCCCCTTTTTCGAACTTTACGAAGTTTGTATTCGCTGGGAATTTGTGCCGGGGACCCTCTCTCCGTCTTGTCCTCGTAATCCCCGTGTCTCTTCGTTTTGCACTTAAATTAATTTGCCATTTTGATGAGGGCTTTGGTCGGGGACAATGTCCTCGCCTGTTTAACGCCCTTTCACTTGAATTGCGGTGGAAGGGTGGATTTGATCGAATTGTCGAATTCACTTTCTTTCGCTGCTTTTCAGGTACATCATGGCTGATATCGAGGAGCCCGTAGAAAGCCATCGGCTCGTCGACACTATAACCGATGAGAGATTAGCTTGGGTCGCGCCCGAACCACGGGGAGTAGCTTCCTCGGTAGTACAAGGGGATTCGAGCGTATACTTGATTGTCGAGGATAGGGGTGAAGGCGACCCCGAGCATTGGGAAGTGCACGTGCCCGAGGAAGGGAAGAGGGTGTGCTCGGAATTCTCCGAAGGCGGGTTCGCTATGTACGAATTCTCTTTCAAAGACTTGAAATGCAGGCTGCCTTTCAGCGACTTTTTCGTGGGTGTGTTCGACAGGCTGAGGCTGGCTCAATCTCAGCTTCACCCGAACTCGCTGGCATTTATTCGGGCGTTTGAGCTGCTCTGTAATTACTTGGAGGTCGAGCCTACCCTGCCCTTGTTTTTTCGTATTTTCAAGATTCAACGGCAGACGGTGCGGGGAAGGCAAGGTTGGGTATCCCTGAAACACTACCATACAAAGATATTCAGAATGTTTGTAGATTCTGTTCTGGGGTTCAAGGAGAGATACTATGTTGTGAAGCCGGTGTCCCCGGAAGCGAAGAAATCTGTTTACAGGACCGTTGCGACCTTGAGCGAGGAGGGTGTCCTCGTTTCTCGAGAGGTTCCCCGGTTTCCTCTTTGCTAGACGGACAGACATTTTACCTTGCCCACGGATACCTATCTGGTTCGGGATAAATTGCTCTCCCCGGCAGAGCGGGCTGGGTTCGAGAAGCTGCGTGCTTATGTTGCCGGTTTCCAGCCCGTGAGATTTATGACAAAGGCGGGTGTGCCCGCAAAGGATGCCTTTGGGAACCCGAGGGTGGAACCACGTTTTGTGAATACGAAATCTCTGCTCGAATGTACGAGCAGAGAGGCTAGGAAAACTTTGTTAGGTATTCGTCGCGTCTTTCCTGCTCGGTTTTTAACTTTGTTTGTTTTACTTTCATGTCGTGTACATTTATTTGCTCTCCTTGGTTATTGACTTTGCTCGTATGTTTCTCCTCGCAGATAATATGGCCGATTTTGCTGATGAGCTCGTGAAGATCGCTGCTGACAAGAAGAGGTTGACGAAGAAGAAGTCTACCCATAGCGCCATGTCAAATGTCATCCTATCCAGCTCGACAACACCGGCAAGCTCCTCCTCTCCAGTCGGGGCCAAGGGAAGCCCTTCCGTGGTGAAGCCTCCTGCTGCTAAGAGGCAAAGGGAGGATTTTGTGGTTGACCTCGACGCCATTAAGGAGACAAAGGGATTCATGTTCCCTCCTCTCTACGGCATGCCCGGGTTCCTTGCTCAGCATCCGGCGACGATATTAAGGTTGGAGAAAGACATCATAATGAGGAAGACCCCCGAGGAGCTGGAAAGCCAGCTCGCCAAGGACTTTGCAGCTACTCTCCTTCTAGCTGAAACAGCTATGGTGTTGAACGAACGGGGTCCGACCAAGGAAATAGAGAGGCTGACGAAGAAGAATGCCGAGCTCTCTGCCGAGGTGACCCAGCTCGGGAATACTATCACAGATCTGCAGGGCAAACAGGAAAACTATGTCACCCTTGCCGCTGATCACAGGAAGTCCGAGGAGAAGGTTCGAGCTCTTGAGAAGGAGGTGGCCGGGCTGAAGGTCAGTTATTCCGGGGAGATGAAGCAGAAAGAGAAAGTCGAGGAGGAATTAAAGGCGTTGCAGCAGACGATGATTCCTGCTGAAGATGAACCTGACTATGCTCGGAGTTTGGCTACTCGGGCAGAGCTGGTCGGCGAAATCCGAGTCCAGAGGGAGAATGTTTTTAAAAGTGCCAAGTATGGCTTTGACAACGCCGTTACCCAGCTGCAAATCGTCAACCCCGGGCTGGTGACTGAGGGAACCGGGCTGCTTAGGAAGGTTGAGAACGGACAGATTGTCATCCCCGAGCAGTACAGACAGATGGAGTAGGATGAAGAAGATGAAGAGGACGGCGAGAACCCAGATGATGAGCATGTTGATGGCGAGGAGGAAGGTCAAGGAGAGAGTGACCATTAGCTCGTCCCAGTTTATTTCGGCCTGCGTGCCCTATGTTTTTATTTTGATTTTAGTTTTTGTCAAACTTATTTCCGGAGGCCTGCGCGCCAAATTCTTGTAACATTTGAACAACTGGGCTTTGTCCCTTTATTTTAATGACAATTGTCGACCTTGGTGGTTTTCATTAATTGTGCTCGTTCTTTGCTAATTTTTTCCTATGTGGATGTTTATTTTGTGCTCGTTTAATTATGCGAACTGATGCTTGGAATTTAACTTGGTAAAAAATCCTTAAAATTGTGATTCGCTAATTGTCGTATGGGCATGTTCTGTCGAGGACGTCTGTCCCCGGAAATAACTTAAATAGTTTATGGAACCACTTAAGCGCCTAGAGTCGTTTTTCTAGAATAACGCAGATCCGGGCACGTGGATGTGCTCGGTCCACGACCTGAACATCCCATCGCGAGCTGGGTGTTAGGCTGCGGCACGACGACGATGGGGCTCGTTTCCAGAGTCGTCCTCGTCGGGCAGTGGCTCTGCTCGTGTTCTGAGCTCAGAGTTTACCTTAACATTTTTAGATGAGTGCGGGTGCCTGCGCGACATCCGTTGTCGAGGAGCTCTGCTCGTTGTTTTAAGAGCTGATGCTGCCTTTGCGTAGATGCATGGTTGGTAAATAACTTAGCTATAATATTGTTTTAACTTTTGGGCATTCCACGTTCGAGGGATTTCCTTTCCCTGGAAGGTTTCGAGGTGGTATGCGCCGTTGTCCGTTTTGCCGCGGACACGATACGGACCCTCCCAGTTAGCTGCGAGCTTGCCCTCGTGGGAGTCCTTTGCGTTTCGTCTTAAGACGAGGCTGCCGACTTCGAAGTCTCTCTTTATGACTTTGGTGTCATGTCGAGCAGCCACTAACTGTTTTAATGAGGCTTCTTTGAGGGAAGCTGCTGTTCGGATTTCTTCGACGAGATCCAGTTCTTCTATCATTGCCTCGTCGTTCATCTCTTCGTCGAATGGGGCTTCAGTGCGACGAGAAGGCTCTCCAATCTCCACAGGAATGACTGCTTCAGTCCCGTATGCTAGACGAAAGGGGGTCTCCCCGGTAGTGGAATGAGGGGTAGTTCGGTATGCCCATAGGACGTGGGGCAGCTCCTCGACCCATTGCTTCTTCGCGTCGCCTAGCCGTCGCCGAATTCCGCGGAGGATGACTCTGTTTGCGGCTTCTGCTTGCCCGTTAGTTTGTGGGTGCTCGACAGATGTGAAGTGATGTTTCGTGTTAATTTTGGCGAGGAATCCCCTAAATGTCTTGTCAGTGAACTGTGTGCCGTTGTCAGTGACCACAGCTTGGGGTATCCCAAAACGACATAGGATATCCCTTTTGAAGAAACGTAGAATCCTAAACGAGGTTATTTCGGGGAGTGGTTCTGCCTCTACCCATTTGGTGAAGTAGTCTACTCCGACGATGAGGTATCTGCATTGAAGATTTCCTCTAGTGAAGGGACCGAGGATGTCCATGCCCCACCATGCAAAGGGCCATGGGGACGATAATGACTTGAGCTCGTGAGGAGGAGCAAAGTGCATGCCCCCGTGCCGTTGGCATTTATCGCACTTTTTCACATGCTCTTTAGCATCTTGCTGCATAGTTGGTCAGTAATATCCTGCTCGTAATGTCTTTCTGGCTAGGGAGCGACCACCGAGGTGCTGTGAATTAATTCCCTCGTGTATCTCACGGAGGATATAGTCGGCAGTAGCCTCGTCAGCGCACTTCGGGAGGAGGATGGAGAAGCCCCTTCTGTAAAGCTTATTGTCGAGGAGGGTATACGAGCACGCTCTTCGTTTGACCGTTGTTGCCTCCTTCTCGTCGTTGGGTAGTGCTCCGTGCGCGAGATAGTTGTATACTGGGGTCATCCAACAGTTGGCGTCCCCGATGGCGTTTATGTCGGGGACCCTCGTTGGTTTTTGTATGCTCGGATGGGAGAGGATTTCCTGGATTACGGATTTGTTTCCGTTCTTTCTTTTCGTGCTCGCCAGCTTTGACAGGATGTCTGCTCGTTTGTTATGCTCTCGGGGAACATGCTGTATTTTGGCGGAGTCAAACTTCGTGATTCTTTCCTTCACTAAGGCCAAGTACTCAGACAAGTTGTCATTTTTGGCTTGGTATTCGCCTAGGACCTGCGATGCGACGAGTTGTGAATCTGTATAGATTTTTATTTCCTTCGCGCCCACGTCTTCGGCGAGACGCAACCCTGCGAGGAAGGCCTCGATTTCTGCCTGGTTGTTCGAGGTCGGAAAAGACAGTGCTAACGAAACTTCGATCAGGATACCCTCCTCATTTTCGAGGATGATCCCAGCGCCCGCTCCTGTTGCGTTAGACGCTCCGTCAACGAAAATGGTCCACTTGTTCGCTCCATCTGTCGAGGAGGGCGAGCAAGTCATTTCGGCCACGAAGTCGGCCAACACTTGGGCTTTGAGTGCTTTTCTTCTTTCGTAGCGGATATCGAATTCGGAGAGCTCCAATGACCATTTCAGCATCCTGCCCGCCATGTCTGGTCGGACAAGGAGTGACTTGATGGGCTGGTCGGTTCGAATGACGATCGTGTGTGCGAGGAAATAGTTTCGCAGTCTCCTCGCCGCAGTGACGAGTGTTAGGGCGACTTTTTCGATTCGCTGGTATCTGAGCTCGGGGCCTTGCAAAGCTTTGCTCGTGAAGTATACTGGCTTCTGCCCTTCGAGCGTTTCTCGTATAAGAGTGGCGCTGACAGCCTCGGATGCGACAACGAGGTAGAGATATAGAACCTCCCCGACTTCCGGGCGTGACAAAACTGGGGGCTCGGACAGTGCCTTCTTCAAGTGTTGAAGGGCCTGCTCGCACTCCTCAGTCCATTCGAAGGCAGATTCTTTTCTTAGTAATTTGAAAAGGGGAAGTGCGTGTTAAGCTAATTTCGCTACGAAGCGGGATAATGCGGTCAGCATCCCATTCAGTGTTTGTATGGACTTTTTGTCGCTGGGAGTTGGGAATTCGGTAATGCTCGACATTTGTCGGGGTTAGCCTCAATTCCGCGCTCGGTGAGATAGAAACCGAGGAACTTCCCTGCTCGGATGCCAAATGTGCATTTCTCAGGATTGAACCTCATATTGACCTTTCTGGCCTGCTCGAAGACCTTTTGAAGGTGGATGGTGTGATCCACCTCCTCGTGGGATTTGACGATCATGTCGTCCATGTATACTTCGAGCATGTCCCCAATCTCTCCTCGGAAAACTTTGTTCATCATCCGCTGATAAGTAGCACCGGCGTTTTTCAAGCCGAAGGGCATTACGTTGTAGTAATAGTTGTCCGACTCGGTCATGAAGGCCGTTTTTGTCCTGTCGGCCACAGCCATTGGGATTTGATTCTACCCTGAATATGCATCTAAAAAAGACAGTAATTTAAAACCAGAAGAATTATCAACTAATCTATCAATGCAAGGTAAAGGGTAAGCATCTTTAGGGCATGCCCTATTGAGATCGGTATAGTTAACACACATTCTCCATTTTCCATTAGATTTTTTCACGAGTACAACGTTTGACAACCAAGTTGTATACTTGGCTTCAGAAATAAAATTTGCCTCTAAGAGGTCTTTTACATCTTTTTCTGCAGCCTCCATATTTTCTGGAGACTGCCTACGCCTACGTTGTACTACAGCACTAGCAGCTTCATCGACGGTCAACTGGTGACAAGCAATGTTGGGGTCCAAGTCTGGCATCTCGGAAGCACTCCAGGCGAACAGATCAGCATTGTCTTTCAGGCAGGCCACCAGATGCTTCCTCGCCAAGTCGGGGACGTCCTTCCCAATCTTCAAGTTCCTGCTCGGATCTTCTCCAAGGGGAATCAGATCGAAATCTCCGTCGGGGATGGGACGAAGATTTTCCTTGCTCGCCGCGTCGCCTTCTTTCTTCTCCTTGCGCAGCTTTTTCTCCTCCTTGTGTTCCTGCTTGGAATGGCGACTGTCGATGTCGACCAAGCTCACATTCTGGGAAGGTTGTTGAGGAGGAGGTTTTGTGCTCGTTTCTGATTGCTCGGAAGAGGTCTTGATCTTCTTCGCCTCAGGGACAGGGCCGACGTAGCTCTGCCCTTTATACGCTGCGTTGAAGCACCTCCTCGCAGCCTCAATGTCTCCATGGAGAGTAGCTACATGCCCTTTGTCAGTGTAATACTTCATCTTCAGATGGGCAGTGGAGGCTACGGCAGGTAGGTCTGCGATTGCAGTTCTGCCGATGATGCACTGGTAGAGTGATGGGCAATCTACCACCAGGAACTTGACTTTGATCGACTTAACCGTTTCCTTGTGGCCGAAGGTGACGATCAGGTCGACATAACCCCAGGGCTTTGTAGTTGCCCCGTTGAATCCTTGGAGGTCTGAGCCCAAATACGGTGTGAGATGGGACTCATCCAGCTGCAGTGTCCTGAACAGATGTGCGTACATGATGTCGCACGAGCTGCCAGAGTCGACGAGGATGCGTCGAACGTCAAAGTTCGCCATGTCGACCCTGACGAGGAGGGGAATCTGAGAGTTAGCTGATCCCCCGGGGAGCTCCTCGAGATAGAAGGAGAGAGGTTGTGACGATGTCTTTGGTTTGCCGAGGGTCACAGCCATGCCCGAGGAGGCAGTGATGAGCTCCTCGATCCTTCTTTTTACTGAGCCGTTGGTGTGTTTGTCGAAGACACCACCGGATATAACCATGGTCTCAGCAAAATTTTACCATTCGTTGAGGATGAAATGCTCGTAGGTGTCTTTGAGGTGTTTGGGGACGTAGAAGTCCTCTGGTCGCCAGACAGCCAAGGCGACATTCTTCTCCCCGGAAGCTCTGGGCTCGTCGTCGGGGGTGTCCTCGGGCTTCTTCTCCTGGCGAGGGTTCTCCTTCCGCTTGACATAGTCTTTCAACTTGCCATTACGGATCAAAATTTCAATAGCATCCTTTAGCTGGATGCAGTCTTCAGTCAGGTGCCCGTAGCTTTTGTGATAGGCGCAGTATCTGCTCATATCCTGCCCAGGCTTGAAAGGGGCAAATTTTGGGAATCTAATTCCAGCATTCTTAAAATTCGAGGCAGCGCACTCGGCGAGGACCATCTCTCGTGGTACGAGCAGGGAAGTGTAGTTGGTGAACTGGATAGGAGGTCCTCGGGGTTCCCGTGACTTGTCACGCCCACGCCTGTCCCCGTTTCGCTTGTCCCGGTTTTTATTGCCCTGCTCGCGGGGAGGGTGATTGTCCTCTGTTCGGGAGTACCTCATGGCGTCGGCCATGGTTTCCTCCTCGAACTGCATGTAGACCTGGGCTTTGTACAGGATCTCATCCCAGGTAGCAGGTTTCTCGATGGCAACCATCTCTTTGAATTTGGTTCCATCGCGGAGGTTTTTCCTCATCAGGTATTTCTTCATGTCATCAGTGACATCAACCTGCACAGCTTCTTTATTGAATCTCTCGATGTATGATCTGAGAGTTTCGTTAGGTCCTTGGCGGACAGCCTCCAAGTTTGCTTCCGTCTTCGGGTGTTTCCTGGAAGCAGTGAAGTGACTAGTGAATTGCTTGCACAAGTCTTTCCAGGATGTAATGGATCCCTGGGGCAAGCTTTTGTACCATGCCATGGCACCTTCGACCAGTGTGGTCGGCAAAATCCTGCACTTGATGCCTCCTTTTACTGCTTGGTAATTAAGGATGGCATCAATATTCTCTATGTGTATGTCGGGGTCAGTGAGCCCGTCGTACTTCCCCAGCTGGGGTGGCTTCTGCAGCGCACGAGGAAGTTCTAGGTCCATGATCTGTCTGGACAGTGGACCCTTGTATACTCCGTCGTCACTCCAGCCCAGTGAGTGGGTTGGAGTTTCTTCTCGACGAGGAGAGTTCTCTCATCGGTATTGGTAGTCGTCTCCTCGACTACCCTGAGTCATGCCTCCGACCAGGACCTCTTTCCTCCGAGGAGGAAATCTTGTCTCTGCTCGAAGAGAGCAACCGCTTTGCCCCTCTTGTTTGCTCGGGCAACAGAGTCCTCGCGGGGAGGAGTTCGGTTTCTCTTCTGGACCTGTGGCTGGACGCGCTCGAGGACAGGTCTTCTTTGGCTCGTCCCTGCTCAGCGAGCAAGTGGAGATTTCGAGCGTTCAGCTCTCCACGGGGGAGAAGAGGGTTTGATATACCCCAGAATTTGCCGCTGGCCGTCTTCCAGCGCCCGGATACGAGCGTTCTGCTCGTTAACAGTCCGGATAGTCTCGCGCAAGGCGTCGAGCAGAGCAGCGTTTTCCGAAGCTCGCGGGGAGTTCGGTTGAGGAGTTGGCGCCGATTTTCCCGGCACGATTTGCGACTGCTTCCCCTTTTCTCGCTCTGAGAGGAACTGCACAGCCTCGTCATCATCAGAATCGGGAGAAGTTTCTCGTCCGTCTCTGTGATTGATTTCAGGAATGGGTTCACCGTTCTTGTCCACCGGTGTAAGGACAGGATCGCTGGCGTTCAAGGTGAACTGGGGGACGACGTCAATGTTGTTGTTGGCATCGTCGTTGTTGGTGTTTGAACCACTGGCCATGATTATGTGATTGAAAATTTGGTTTTGATCTTTCGTTCTTGCAGGAAGAAGAAAAGATGGGAAAACTTCAGATCCCCACAGACGGCGCCACTGATCTAACCTGTTGATCAGAAAGAGGAGATGGCCAGAAGTCCGTCGTGCTGTAGCGTCAAGCAGCAATCGTCCACCGGAGGGGGTTGTACCTGCAGGCGCTCCGATGCCAAAGTCAGAGACAGAGAGAGATACAGATAATAGAGAGAGAGTGAGAGGTAGGGAATGTGAATTGTGTACCTTGCTCTCCTGTCAAGGAGAGCTTAAATAGTTGCCCCCAGCGCTGGGCCAAAGGTCCTCCTAATGGGCTGTGATGAGCAGCCCAATAAGATAGACTGACAGGATAACTCCTTGAATAAAGGGCAAGCTGTTGACAGCAGTTATCCTGCTTGAGCGGTTCCACGATCCTAGGAGGAGTGGATGAGCTCAACGGATCCATGTCGAGGAGCACGTGAAGTGCCTGTGGCCTGCTAGTCTGTCGGGCAGGAGCAAGTCTTTATTGGGTCTGCCTGTCATCCGAGCAGGAGTGAATTTGGGCCAGTTCCTTGGCCCGGTCCAGAACACTTTCTCATCGATGAATGTAAGAAAATTCAAATTAATGTCACACCATTATTTCACCAGAATCTAATTGAAATTGAAAAAATATAATAAGTGCTTGCAATGTAAAAGTGTTCTACTTACTGATTAATATTTCTTTTGGCATTCTTGCAGAATAAAAATGTTGTAGTGTACTTGAAGAGGTTGATAAATTGGGAGAGTACACGATAAGAGTAATTAAAAAATGGGAGGAAATGGGAGGATGCAACAAACATTTTTTGTACTCTATATTATAGGTAACAAATTAATGTGGGTTGAAGATTTAATTGCAAGTAACAAATACATGCTGCACTCTAAGCGTTTTTTCTTCTTCTTATTTCATGTATATCTATGTTTTTGGTTTTTTTAATAAGATATAACGTTTTCTTCTTATTTCATGTATGTATAAGTTTTTTTTTTAATTAATAAGATATGTGTATCAACATTTTTTTTTGTTGACAATATATATGTATCAACTTTAAAACATTAAATTTGTACATATATAAATTAAAGAGCTTGCCAAAATTTCAATGTAGAATGTGGAGTTTTTAGATGTGCCACATCATCACAATGCTTCTCTATGAGCAAGTTAAGCTTCCTTTTATAAGTAAAACGGGCTTCGTTTCCTTTTATAAGTAAATCTAATTGAAACGGGCTTCGTCCCCTTTTGCTTTAGTTCACTCCGATATTTGGGGTCTATCTCGTACTATGTCCACTTTCGAGTCAAAATATTTTGTTACTTTTATTGATGATTTTTCTCGTTGTACTTGGATATTTTTAATGAAAAATAGATCTGAATTATTTTCTATCTTTGAGCAATTTTATCAAGAAATCAAAACTCAATTTGGTATGTCTGTTCGTACTTTAAGAAGCGATAACGCTCGTGAATATTTGTCACATCAATTTCAAAATTTTATGGCCTTGAATGGAATTCTCCATCAAACATCATGTCCTCACACCCCTCAACAAAATGGGGTCGCCGAACGCAAAAATCGGCATCTCATTGAAACCACACGGACTCTGCTTCTCCATGGTAATGTTCCATTTCGTTTTTGGGGGGATGCTGTCTTAACAGCATGTTACCTCATAAACCGCATGCCATCCACTGTCCTTGATGGTGATATCCCTCATTCTGTCCTTTTTCCCAATTCCCCTCTTCACTCGCTACCTCCTCATGTCTTCGGGTCCACATGTTTTGTTCACAATCTCTCTCCTGGTCTTGATAAACTGTCAGCCCGATCACTAAAGTGCGTCTTTCTTGGTTATCATCGGTCACAAAAAGGTTATCGTTGTTATTCCCCTACATTAAAACGATACCTCGTATCAGCTGATGTTACCTTCTTTGAATCTATCCCATACTTTGAGCCGAATAAAATAACTCCTGAACCACCTCAAGACATGAGTCCTGAACCCATTCAGGAAGTTACCATTGTTCCTCTTGAGCCTTGTCAGTCTGTCCCACCAGATACACCTCTGGTTGCCCCTCCAACTTCACAACCACTACAAACATATCAGCGTCGTCCACGACCCTCTGTTGTACCTGTTCCTACACCTATTCCAGAGGCCGTTGAAGACTCACCGCCAACGCCATCTCCGTCTTTGGATCCGGTCCCGCAACCTGAGCCTACTCTTCCTCCTGTAATTCGTAAAGGTACTCGCTCAACACGTAACCCATCTCCACACTATATTGATTTGTGTTACAGTCGTCTTTCCCCTTCACATTACACTTGCTTGTCATCTTTGTCGTCTGTTTCTATTCCTAAATCTCCAGGTGAAGCATTATCCCACCCTGAGTGGAGGCAAGCAATGATTGACGAGATGTGTGCACTCCAAAGTAGTGGTACTTGGGAACTGGTTCCTCTACCCCCTGGAAAGTCTTTGGTAGGATGTCGTTGGATCTATACAGTGAAGGTTGGTCCGGATGGTAAGATTGATCGATTTAAGGCTCGCTTGGTGGCCAAAGGCTATACTCAAATTTTTGGGCTGGATTATAGTGATACTTTTTCACCTGTAGCTAAAATGGCATCCGTTCGACTTTTTCTCTCCATTGCAGCCATTCAGCATTGGCCTCTCCATCAGCTTGACATTAAAAATGCATTTCTACATGGCGATATTGAAGAGGAAGTGTATATGGAGCAACCACCTGGGTTTGTTGCTCAGGGGGAGTCATCTAATATGGTTTGTAGGTTACACAGGTCTCTCTATGGTCTTAAACAGTCTCCTCGAGCTTGGTTTGGCCGCTTCAGTACTGTAGTCCAACAATTTGGCATGATTCGGAGTGAAGCTGACCACTCTGTTTTTTATCGTCACTCTGTCCAAGGGTGCATTTATCTGATAGTTTATGTAGATGATATTGTCATAACTGGTAATGATCAGTAGGGAATACTTCAGTTAAAACAATATCTCTCGAATCAGTTTCAGACTAAAGATCTTGGTAAACTCCGTTACTTTTTGGGCATTGAGGTAGCTCAATCTACGGATGGTATTGTGATTTCACAACGAAAATATGCTATGGATATTCTTGAAGAAACAGGTTTACTGAATGCAAAGCCTGTTGATACTCCTATGGATCCAAATGTCAAGCTTCTACCTAATCAGGGGGAGCCTCTATCAGATTCAGGAAGATATAGGAGATTGGTTGGAAAATTAAATTATCTTACAGTCACTCGTCCAGACATTTCATTTGCAGTCAGTGTTGTAAGCCAGTTCTTAAATTCTCCCTGTCAAGAACACATGGATGCCGTAATTCGAATTCTGAAATACATCAAAGGTGCACCAGGAAAAGGTCTCATTTATGAAGATAGAGGTCACACTCAGATAGTTGGTTACTCAGATGCGGATTGGGCAGGCTCACCCATTGATAGACGATCCACTTATGGGTATTGTGTACTTGTTGGAGGAAACTTGATATCTTGGAAGAGTAAGAAACAAAATGTAGTAGCAAGATCAAGCGCTGAGGCAGAATATAGAGCCATGGCACTAGTAACATGTGAGCTGATTTGGTTGAAGCAGTTACTCAAAGAACTTCAATTTCAAAATGCTAGACCAATGACACTTATCTGTGATAATCAAGTTGCACTGCACATTGCCTCAAACCCAGTTTTTCATGAGAGGACCAAACATATTGAGATAGATTGTCATTTTGTCAGAGAGAAGATCGAATCAGGCTACATTGTCACAAGCTTTGTCAATTATAATGATCAATTGGGAGATGTCTTTACAAAATCCTTGCGAGGTCCTAGAATCAACTACATGTGTGGCAAGCTTGGTGCATTTGACTTATATGCTCCAGCTTGAGGGGGAGTGTTGATATTTAATATTTATATTCTAGAGTATTCTACATAGCATATTCCATTGTAAATATTCCTTGTAATTAATGCTCATAGTATTATATAATAGAACTCCTGTGATGCTCCATAGACACACGGTTTTCGTCATATGCCTCTTATGTTCTCTGTTATTTTCTATTTCATCTCAGAGAAGTGAATAAATAAATAAATAAATAGGTGAAAATAAATCCATAAAATGTTATGATTTCAAACAATAATTAAATATAAAATAATCAAACAAATAAAAAAAATTACTTTTATAAAATAACATAGTGAAAATGCACTCAAAGATATATACTTACATAAGTTGTCATTTTTCATAGACTTCTCAAACATTAAGGATGCAACAAAGACAAAGATAAAAGTCTCTCTTTTATTTTCTTCTCCTAATTCACATGAAAAAAATGTCATATCTACATTATGAAATAAAAAATAAAAATAAAAAGTTAGAAAAGTAGGCTAACAAACATTATATTTATAAATAAAATAAAAAAGATTTCTAAATTTTTCACACAATGTAAGGGTAACATAATAAGTTGCTACATAGAAACTAATAAATTGTGAAGAGATGAAGAGAGATTTAGAGGAAAAAGAGAAAGAACATATAATACAAAATCCAAAAGGTGTCATCCAATAGTTGCTTGAGAAAAAATAATGATGAACACTCAAATTTGTACTACAAACATTTAGCATTTGTGCACAAAATCATATATTTATAAATACAATGGTTAGGAAAATATAACAATTTAAAAGATTGTATGATAAATTTATTTGTTATAGTTAAGGAATACTCCCTCCGTCCCATATTATAAGGGAAAAAATCTCATTTCTTTTGTCCCAAATTATAAGGGAAAAAACCATTTTCAAGAATGTTTTTTCCTTATTCTCATAAAATTAAATGCAAATTGCATTTAATTTTCTCTCTCTCCCCTTTTTTCAATAAACAACAACCAATAAAAATTGTTTTTGCATCTCCCATACACCTTGTTCCAAGAAAAACCCACAAAAACATATTTCAAATTTACATGTTTTACTTTTTCTTAATAAATGTGTTTTTTGTTTTTCCCCTTATAATTTGGGACGGAGAGAGTAAGAGTTATGGAATATGAAAGAATGGTAGTTTAAAAGTTGATGTGACAAAGTAATTCTTTAATAAAAGAATAGCACAATAGTAATTAATAAATAATATAACTAAAGTATTTTTTTTTCATAATTAAGAGAAGTTGGTAAAATTTCAATAGAAATGTGTAGTTTTCTTAGAGGTGTCACATCATCACAATGCTTGAATATGAGCAACTCAAGCTTCCTTTAATATGTAAAAAGAAAGATATGGAAAACAATTAGAAAAAAGTTGACTTATATTATTAGGGGTGATCATATCCGAACCAATCCAAAAGTAAAACCGCAAACCGAACCAATCCAAACCGAAACCGCAAAAAACCGCATTTAGTTTAAACCGCACGGATAGTTTTTCATCTAAACCGCACGGTTTGGTTAGGTTTGCAGTTTTCATTTTAGAAAACCGAACCAAACCGCAATACTTAACTTAACTATATCAATTAATAGCAATCAACATATTACCTAGTCCAACTTAGCAAGCTCAATCCAAATTGAGTCCATAAAACATTACGCTGTGAAAACATATCATTTAACGCGATCCAAAATTATATCATTGGTATTAAAAACAAGTTCTTATGTATATGCAATTTGTGTATATGCATATTATATCACGTAAACAATAAATAAATTGAAATTTCCTATGTTTATTTCGTAACAAGTTGGTAATATCGTCATCTTTTTTATATCGCGATAAACTGCACCAACCGAACCGATCCTAACCGCATTGGTTTGGTTTGGTTTGGATTGGATGACTTTTTAAAAACCAACCGAACCAAACCGAACCGCATGTATTTTTATCTTGCGGTTATGATGACTTTTTGGCTCAAAACCGAACCGAACCGCACCGCGAGCACCCCTATATATTATAGAGTTTTTTTTAGATGACTACTTATATTATAGAGTTAAATATATCAATCAATCAATAAAGTAAATATAAAGTAAGATTTTTATGTATTATTATAAAAAAAATAAGTAAGGTTTTTATGTCACAATTATAAAAAGAAAAATAAAAAAAAAAAGGTTTTTATGTCATGTGTCGACTCACATTTATTTTCAAAAAATTATTAATTTCCTTTTTTTTTGTAAATTTTTTTATTTTATTAAATGAAGATTTAATTTTGCATAAATGACTCAACAATTATTTGTTTTTTTTTTCTTTTTCAAAACCAGTATTCGGTCCACTAGGACACCAAATCTAGTTTCGAGGGCAAATCATGGCATAAGTGTTTTCAGCCACATTCCGATCACAGTTGCGGGAATCCAACATCAATCACCACTGAATCAACTATATTTTATTTATTTCTTCGCCAAAAAGAAACTATAAAACTTCACCAAAAAAACAAGAAACTATAAAAAAAATTATTGAAAAATCAATCTATCTTGTCAAAGAAAAAAACTATAAATATTAAAAAATACTTCCAACCTATTTATGGAACGACCCAATGAAAAACTTCTTTTTCCGTGAGTAGTTTTCCTTTTTAATTTTTTATTTCAGCTTTCTAGCTATAAAAAAGGAAAAAAAAAATTATATAAAAAAATATAATAACCTGTATAAAAAAAAATATTTACGATGGAACCCAAAAAACGTGGGCAAAAAGTCTATGATAATAATAAACAAATAAAAACAACTATATATAACAAACTTTACTCAAAAAAAAAACAAAACTATATATAACAAACTCGACCTAAATTTAAGAACTACTATAACCCTTATTTTTTTTGTTTTATATAGAAACCTAAACTCTTATTAGGACTCATAGAAGCGATAATCAACTTTGAATTCTTTACTACTCATAGAATCTCTCCCATTCAGGTAGGTACCTCTACTCTTTTTTGCTTTTTTTAGTCTTATTTTGGCTATGTTAGTTAACAATTATTCATACATGCTTGTGTTGTGTTGTGTTATCACTTGATTTTGGCTTTGAAGAAAATATCACTTCATTCATCGCTAGAATACATAACTTAGACCTTTCTAAGACTTGATAGATGTAACATAACCTAAAGTGAACAATGTTATGTCACGGTAATTTTGAACTCCATAATTAGTACATGTTAAAAGACAAATAATATATTCATAATAACCGCTACAAAATTTTGAGGACCAATTTCAATTTTAATCTGAATTTGTAACGGTTTAGAGTTTATAAAACTAGTGATCGAATCCGCAATTCGATCATTGGTTGGTAGGTGAGTGACGGTGAGAATTTTTTTTAGCATTCTTTATTGAACAAAGTAGGAGATCCAATTATATATGTTTTGTGACCAGATGCAATGGTAATTTGATTGTCACGGAATATGATAGTGTATTACATGATGGTATATAGGGGTGGACAATGGGTCGAGTTGGGCTGGTATGGGCCCAAAGCTCCACCCAACCCACGGGTGAGCAAACAAGACCCATGTCAATTTAATTTAGAATTCGGTTTTGGCGGGTTCGGTTTTAACGGGTCGCGGATTTTGTCGGATGGGTTGACACGGTAGGATAGAAATCAACACAAGATGAATGATTTGAGATCTCAGGAGAAGAAAAAACCTCAAAGCTTGAAATTTAAAGGAAAAAAGAGTCATAAATCATAGCAGTAGAAGAAAACAAAACAAAACACAACTTGTTGGACTACCGGAAAAAAAGCGAAGGAGTTCATTCATCTAATAAGAAAACAAAACACAAAATGGAAAGAGATTGGTAAAAAAACTAGAAGTAGAAAAAGGCAATATTTATTTACATGGAGTAGAAGACAAATGGTTAAAGAAAGAACCAACAAATTCTGTGTTTTGATGGAGAGAGAAAACTTTTTGTTTAGAATGCATTCATTTGTGTTTTCAATACTGATAGTAAATAGTAATAAATAAATATATAAATATAAAGTTGAATACTCATATAGTGGGTGGTGAGTGTCACGAGATACTAGTAGTCTTTAGACACTATGACATCATCATGCATAATTTCTCCTAGCTTTCTAGTTCTATGTGTACTATGCTATTAAAAATTGGCAGAAACTAGGCACAGGTCGGTTTGGTTACCCATGGATGGGAAAAACTTAACCAAACCCGACCGTTACTATCCTCCCCAAACTGGATTTTTAACTTTTGGGCCCGTTTTACATATTCAACCCGACTCGTTTCGGGTTTTAATCTTCGGTTTGAGCGGGCTGAGTCGGATTTCGGTTCCTTGTCCACCCCTAATGATATATATAGTTTTGCCGAAGGAGATCTTGTCCTAAATTATTCAAGAAAAAAGCTAACACGTGCCCTGAAGTACACTTGTTAGTAGACTACATATAGCAATTTTACGTTGGGAATTGTGCATTAACAATTGTTTTGTTTAAGGTATAATTACTTTTTGATGCATTCTTAATATTCTTAACACACCCCCTTAGGGCACATATTAGTATGATCCATTACTCAATAGCAGTGAGATCCATTATGTGCTGTCACTCTTGCTCTGCACTACACTAAGACAAGAGGTTAGGATTTAGGACTAGAACAATCTGTTATCTATCTCTTAATGTATACTAGTGTTCAATTTTAACTGTTAATGTTGCTTATTCAATCGTATTCACTCTCACAAGGCAAACAATTTAGCTGTACATGATTTGCATTGGAAAAAATCGGCATAGAGAAAATAAAGAACATAATCATAACGTAAGAATATAATGTAGAAATAAGAATAGGAATGGCAATTGTTCGTCACTAAGTGGCTCTCAAATTGAAATCCAGATATATAGTTCATGTTATTATAAATTTTTAACTATCTATTTGTTCATGACTTTTCATTCTTTATTTATTTTGTAGTTCTCATCATCGCAAAGTTCTTATCGTTGAGTTTGCCCTTAGAATCTCAGATGGGGGGCTCTAGCTATTCTAACGTAGATTGTGATGAAATGAGTGGATCGGTTACTCCATCTCAGAAGCAAGAGTTGCGGAAATTGGAACTTCAATTTCTCAATAGTGACTTACCTCTTAACTGTGATGGTGATAATAGCTCTGTGGCTTCTATGAATGAGGGTTGTGAATCACCTTTATCATCCTGGGATTCTGAACCTGAAACTGATATCCCGTCTTTGATCAATTGTGATGGCATGCCGGAAGGATCCCTTCAAAGCATTAACCTTGAAGAGAACTATCTTGAGATGGAAGAACAAAACCAGTTTGTTGGTGTGGAAAATTCGGATGATGGTTTATTGTGGGAGATGGATAATAGAAGTTATGAAGAGTTGCTCAAGAAGTTCTTAGAAAAGGAGGAAGAGCTCAGAGTTTCCAATTTTAGACTTCAGCTTCTGGAACAAGGAACTATCAATTTGAAGGTTCAAGTTGAGAATGGTGAGGGTCAGCTTGATAATGTGAGCAAAGAATTAAAGCTGAAAGAGGAGGAGCTGCATAAACAAAAAGAGCTTTCGGAAGAAGAGATTTTCAACTTGAAGATTCAAATTAAGAAAAGTGAGAATAGGCTTAGTAATGTGACTGAAGAATTGAAGCGGAAAGAGGAGGAACTGAAAATACAAAAAGATCTTTGGCAAAAAGACGTTTGGTATTTGAAGTTTCAAATTGAGAAACGTGAGAAGCTGCTTAATAATGTGAATGAAGAATTGAAGCTAAAAGAGGAGGAACTGAAAATACAAAAAGAGCTTTCAGAAGAATTGAAGCTAAAAGAGGAGAACCTGAAAGAGCTTTTGGAAGAAAAGATTTTGAAGTTGAAGGCTCAACTTGTGAAAGGTGAAATTCGGCGTAATACTGTGACTGAATTATTGAAGCTGAAAGAGGAGGAACTGGATGTACAAAAAGAGCTTTCGGAAGACGAGATTTTCAAGTTGAAGACTCAAATTGAGAAAAATGAGAATCAGCTGGAAAATTTGAAATTGAATCAGGAGGAGTCGCTAGAAAAAATTGCTGAATTGAATAATACTCGTATTCCAGAATTTGTCCACAAGATTACAAATTTGATGGAACAGCTTGAGAGCAAGTCATCTGAGACTAATCTATTGCAAGGCCAGCTTAAAGTGACACAGGAAAATTTGGCCAAATCAGAATTGAAGTTAGTTTCAGAGAGATCACAAAATCAAATGCTAGGAGACTTGGTTAAAATGTATGAGGCTAATGAAACAAACCAAGAACGAGAGATGCGAATATTGAAGTCGGAATTGCTTGACTCGCAGGCTAAGTTTTCTTCGGAGAAAGATGAGCTGCATTTTGATATTACAATGTATGAGTCTAAAGTAGCTAGCCTTGAGCAAGAGGTGCAAAAATTGAAGTCGGAATTGCTCGACTCGCAGGCTAAGTTTTCTTTGATGAAAGATCATCTGCATGTTGATATTTCAAACTTGTCAAAAATGAAAATAGAATTGACCTCTAAACTAGAGGATTGTGATTCTAGAAACAAGGAATTAGAAAACAAACTAAGGCAATATGAAGCTGAAAAGTTGAATCAAGAAGAGCTGCATGCTACTCAAAAAATTGTTTTGCAAGATGAAATCATGTCTTTGAGGCAAGAACTTGAACAACGAATGGATGACGGAGAAGCCACAAATACGAAATTGGACATGGTAATGATTGAACTAGATGAAGCCAATGTCATGATTGATAATCTTAAGGCTGATATATGCTCCCGCGATGATAAAATATCAAATATGAAGAAATATACTCATGATGTAAAAACATCATTGAAGGAGCTGATGGTGGACTATAACAATGCACTGAAGGAAGTATACAACTTGAACCTGAGAGTGGCAGAACTCGAAAAAGAGGTGACTAGACAGAATGGTGTGATCTCAGATATGGCTGAGGAGAAGAAGGAAGCAATTAGACAACTGTGCTGTTCAATGGAGGACTATAAGAGTAAACTTGAGCACTACAAGAATGCATATAATGAACTTCTTCAAACATTATATGGTTAAAGGTGTCGTGGCAGTCGTACTGTTATAGCTTCCTAAGGTTACATTTAGTCGTGTCTCGTCGTTTCATTTTGTTTTGTTTTATAGATCTTTGGTTCTTATTAGTTTTCTATATCAGTTTCTTAATTTTCCAGCTATGCACCTAAACATTGCAGAATTAGTGTCTTTCTTCTTATTGATTGAAGTATGCTAAACATTTTAGATTGCCAATTGAAGTTTGTTTTTATGTTCATTTTCTTATAGTCTTGATTTCTGAAAAATGACTAAAACACCATTAGCACACACTACATCATTCATGATCTTACATTTGTATGTTTATACTTCCCTTGCTGCGTATGAAGAACACCATCGATAGTAATATTTTAGTGAAGGTTTTCAGCCTAACAATTTCAGCATTGTGAATTAGAACTTGAGTACGACTTTTTACAACAAAAAAAATTGTCAAGTATTTCAATTTTTACAAATTTATCATGAACATATATGAGTTAATACTAATAGGATCTATTTTAAACTAATGATATATGCAATCATTTAATTTAAAAAAAAAATTAAAATGTAATCATTTAAATTTCAACTAATGTGTTGTAACAGAAAAAAAAAACTAATGTGTTAAGAATATGTCAGAGTTTATGTGATTTATTTTATATTTTGACTTTTTTTTTCTAAAATTTAAAAAAGTTATTTATATTTTTGAGTGTGTGGTCATGTTTCTCTCAATAGAAGGAAATAAACGGTCCAATCTACATCACTAAGGATTATGACTTTGTCATAGATCTTAGGCTATTTTATACTATTAATTCGGATGTTGTGAGTCTGTTAGTATATTCATTCTTATTAGTTTTTAGTGAAATTGAAATGAATATAGAAAAATAAGTTTGACAATTTCCTATATTGTTCATAAGATCTAGAAAAATAACAACAGGTCCTCCTGGACCAATTCCTTGCCTTTAATAGTTAGTAAGAAGACGAGAATGGGGACCCAAAATTCTTTGCGTTGACTTTCTTTCTTTTTTCCATTCCATCAGTTGAGTTCACATTCACACACAAACATGAAACATGGACTGGTCACGCGTGTTCAAAACAACACAAACAAACGAAGTTGACTATGTCTATCTATACATTACATTACATACATAACACGAAATGGAAGAATAAGACTCTTTTTGTTTCACTTCCACACAGCAACCACTACAACATTTCCATACAAGACCTATTATTATATTTCTATGTCTTTTCTCCAAACCATAAACCTTCTTTCTCATTCATTTCTCAACATGTTCCTTCCTCTATTTTCTCTCCCTCTCTTCATTATTATAACATAACAACATGCTTCTAACTCTTTTTCTCATGATCTTCAATTAGATTCATCTATTTCCTCAGATTTAATTTCTCACCTGCAACTACCAATCCGATCTTACCAAGGTAATATTGGAACTCTACATCACATTTGTTTATTATATATTTCACCATAATTAAACTATATATATCATATAGGCATATACTATTTCAAATATTTGAGATTATACCATGATTGCCTGCGATGTGTGTTTGCATGTGATGTGAGATTAAACTTCTTGTTATAATGTACTTTTAATCCTTATTTACTATGTATGTTTGATTCATTGTCGTTTTCTGTTTGTCTTTTTGCAGTATATAGCTAGCTAGTTTTAGTTTACCTTCTTTTTTTTTTCTTTTTTATGCAGTTTGTTGTTACAATTATCACTTATTTGAATGGTGTGATGTTTCTCCTCTTTCATAAGTAACTAAGCAGATGATTTGTTTTATTCTAATTATTATTTATCTTTTTTTACGCAGATAGTGAGAGTATTGGGAAAGCTTTGTGTTTCTATATTTGGAATTTTGACCTTTGACACTTGCAAAATTTGTGTCCAAGGCTCAACATTTGGACTATAGTTGATTGATTAGATATATATATTTGAAGTAATATGTCTGGTAAAGTAGTTACCAAAATTCGGATAGTTAAATGTCCGAAATGTCGGAACCTTCTTCCAGAGCCTCAAGGATATGATGTGTACAAGTGTGGTGGATGTGGCACTGACCTTAAAGGTGAAAAATCTATTTTAATTTTTGTATACTATTATTGTACTCTCCAAATTTTACTCTGTTGCAAAAATACGCAGAAAACAATACAAATCATATGTGAAGTTTATTGAACTCTTGATCAATTGTGAAATTTTCCATGCCAATTTTATGTTTTCTGTTGTCCACTCTATAAACCAAATACTACTGCTTTATGTGAAATTCTATGAATAACCAAATTTTCAAATAAAGATACTGATTTCATTCTGTATATCTAGCTATTTTTAGTTCTGAATCACTGATATCATTTTCTTTTCATACAGCTAAGAAACAAAGTACGGCTGTGAACTCAGATTCCAGTATACAAGAAATCAATGCAGCTCCTGGAAGCACATCAGATATTGTTTCTGAAGGTAAACAACGTAGCGGTAGAAAGCATCAGGTTCCTCTCCGGAAAGATAGTTTGAAGGCTAAAGCAACTGCTTCTTCAAGAGAATGTAATTTGGATGGAAACGGTGAGGACAATGGCGGTCAGTTAATACCTTTCAAGTTCACAGATGAAGAAGAACTAGAAGGTGAGTTGGATATCCCTAAATTGTCACTCAGAAGGCGTAGAGTATCAAACAAAGGTGGTTCGAATAAGATCGCAGACTGTGAGATTGAGGAGATAAGTAGTAATGGAGACTTTTCATTAGAAAGGCCAAAAGATGAGTTAATTTATTCGTCTGATGATGATGGCAATGATGACAGATCAGCTCTGATAGGGGACATACCTGAAATGGAAATTACTGAAAGTAATTTACAAGGAGCAGAAGAGGGTGCAAATGAGGAGTTAATTTCTGGATCAGATGAAGAAGATGCCAACAAAGAGAAGTCAGTTACAGCAGATGCAAGCCCTGAAGTGGAAATTATTGGAAGTGGTTTAGAAGGAGCAGAAGACTTGAATAATGGCAACTTGCCACTAGAGGAGTTAAATTCTGGAATTGATGGAGAAGATGTCAATAATGATAAATCAGCTCTAGTTGGCGAAAACCTTGAAGGGGAAATTACTGGAAACAATATAGCAGGAGCAGTTATAGAGGGTGCAAAATCCAAAATAGACACTACAGAAGGTACTACTGCAAAAAATCCAAGCACTGAGAATGTAGATACATTAGATACCAGAGATCATAGTTCAGAGCTTAGTGCTGCTCTTGGAAAAGACAAAAATGTAGATACATTAGATACCAGAGATCATAGTTCAGAGCTTAGTGCTGCTCTTGGAAAAGGCAAACTGTCTAAATCCGCAACCACTGGAAGCTCTTATGCTTATGATGACGGTCTTTCTTCACATGATGGAATGAATGAGCATTTCCCTGTCAAACATTTAGATTCTTTGAAAAACACTGACACTGTTGATGAAGGAAGGAACAAAAAGGGTAAAGGTCCTGCTAATAGCTCCTTGTATGGTGATCTTGGAACACAGCATCAATCACATATGCCACATGATAAGAATAATGATGTGAAAGAGAGCAGAAGGAATCAAATCAAAGTGTTGGACAATACAAGACATGGTAATTCACGTTTGATGAAAACAGAAAGAGATCATGAGTTTCCTTCGAGAATTCCTATCCAAAGAAGTGGTTACCAATCACACGATGAATTTGGAAGGCCAAGAAATGGAATGCATGATCAGAGTTCAAGCTTTCTTTTGCGTGACTCCCATGCGGACACTGACCAAGAGAAGATGAATCTGTTGAGAATGATTCATAAGTTGCAGGACCAACTCGACAAGACTCGCGTGGGTGAGGAAACAAATAGAAGATTGTCCAAAGGTGTATCTTACAAGGGAAACCATAGTCATGCATACCAATACCATAGCCATGACCTTTCTGAGGGAAGGTTTTCTCACGCGCTTGATCACGCTAGGTGTAATGGTAGATGTAATCATGGAATCATGTCACACCAAAGGCATAAATACTCGCGGATACCTTATTCAGCTGAGGCAACAACTTGTGCACACCATGTTGATCCTTCTTGTTACCATTGTTGTTCCCATGTCTCAGCAGATTTGTCTCCACGTGTTCATTTCCAACACAACCATTTATACAGATCCTGTCAAGGACAAGATTGTTGTGCTTCAAGTCCACGGCACTTCACAGCCTCTAAACTCCCATTATATGGCAGTGAAACAAATTCTGATGATCAGGGGTATAGGGCTACTGCGGTGAGGAAATATTTAAGGGAGAAACAGAACTTGGCTAAGCGACATCACAGGCCAATAGCAGGTGGAGCTCCTTTCATCACTTGTCATAAATGTTCAAACCTGCTTCAACTACCTGCAGATTTTCTCCTTTATAAAAGGGTATGTCATAAGCTGAAATGTGGTAAATGTTCAGAGGTACTCAAGTTTTCACTCAAGAATGGAAGTCATGTAGTACCTTTTTCATCAAATACTATAGGTCTTCCATCTCGCGAGCTTCAGCATCAAAGCGAGGTGATTAGCAGCAACAATCTACCATCAAAAACTCGTGTCAACTATTACCATTATTCACCTGCAAAACCCATTTCATATTATGATGATTATGGGCATTCTGTATCTCAAAGCTTCTCCTCAGAAATAGATCCTGTTGTTCTTACACAACAATTTCATTCCTTGAATGGTGGTGAATATGTTAACCCAAACGTCTCTCCTAGCTCAACAGTTAAGGCGAAAATTGTTGCTTCAAGATATTTTAGTGCAATCGCAGCTTCAATGGAGACAGATGAATCGACTGAATTTACTTCCAATATGTCTGAAACCAGGAAATTGTCAACAGAAAAGGAAGCAAGGTCGTCGCTAAAAAATACTCTTCATAAGCTGATGGGTTATTCTACACCAAGTAAATTGATAAGAGGGTCATCTTCAAGGAGCTCATACTCAATTCAGAAAATGATCTGAGTAAAGAAAGAGAATGAGGGAGTTATAATTTTGCATGTAGTATTATCCATTTTGAAATGGGCAATAGGTGTATTTAGTCCCAGTAGCTACATTATTTAATTGTAATTTGTAAGCATGTATATACCAGATTACCAGTTCTTTTTTTCTTTTTGACAGTACCAGATTACCAGTTCTTGAATAGTTGTGTACTTAAGATTATTGTTGTAAAAATATTCTTTTGGTGTATAAATGATTCAATTTGAATTTTTAAATACAGCAACTTCCTTGTGTTTCTTATATATTAGTACAAGTGTTAACAAACCTTGTTTAATGCTTAGGCAAGTCTTGTATATTCCTTCAGGTAAATGAAATATCCTTTGATAATACAAATTAGCAATTCTAATTTTTTTTTTTTGTCCATTAAATTAAATTAATTGTTAGTGATCATCATCATTAATTTACCCAAACAAACAAACAAAAAAACATATTGATGGAATAAATCAGACAAACGATTGTTTGTGTTCAATAATTTGACATGTTAATGCAAACTCCTTTGGTAGAGTTAAACATTTGAATACTCAACAGAATCATCGCATGGATACAGAGTATAAGAACATTCTTTACATAGTGTTGGTTGAACTATTGGAGCCAACAAAATAATCATCGTTATCCGAATCGGATTCTAAATCTTCATTCGGCTCAGAAGGTCGTATCCTGTTTGTATTGGCTTCTAATGGAGGTAGTCCATCATCATCATCACTTGCGTCCGTCTCATTCTCTTGTTGCACGGTGGCTCTCTCATTTAAATCATGTTTAAAAATTTCAGGCCTACACATAAAACATGATTCAAAATGAGTTATTTTGTAGATACCATTATATACTACCATATAATCCAAGTTTGATAAAGAGAATATGAACAACGATCTTATTATCAAGAGTTCACCATTCTGCAGATTTTTGTAATGCTCGGACTTGTGCATAGACAAGAACTTGAACAACAATACATCCAACCTTGCTTCCTGATTCAAGGGCCTCTTTCTTTCCACTTTCATCAACTACAACAAAGTTTCCTGAAGATTGAGAAAACACTTGGGTTGGTATATCGATGAAGTAAAGGCATACCAAGGAAAAAAATAGTTTTCAAAACCAACCAATACACAGGATTTCATTTTCAATCAAATTCTTATGCTGATAGGCTGGAGTTACACAAAACAGAGATCTGCAGTGAACTCACCCAGTGCCCAAACAATATTCCAAGTTTGATGTCTATGGACTGTTTGACAAAATGGGTTCAGGGAATCGAGTTCACTTAGCTTTTAAATAATTCCATTACAACAAAATCATAATCAGCTCCAAAAAATTGGTGTTTTTCTTTCCAAAGTCACTATACATTCCATGATTGAGCATATATGGACGGCCAATAATTATGACACAAAGACAAATGCATAATGCTACAAGTAAAAACATCAATGATAACAGAAAATCATTAGTTCACAAAGACAAACATATAATGCTACAAGTAAAACAATTTGTTGTTTATAAAATTTAAGTAAATAACCCTGTTGAATGGTGTTTCAATTAGGACAATGAACATTGAATTTGTACTTAAATAGGACAAACCTCGTTTTATCCACATGCTTTTCTGAAATTTAGCAGGAAATAGTGCTAGTGATTTCTCGCCACGTGCGTCCATAACCTTGAAAAAATCAAAATGGAAAGATCGATAAGAACTATATACATACAAGTAAAAAATAAACCATCAATTTAGTCCCTAAACTATCATCCACCCTTCAATTTTGTTTTCAAGTATATAAAATTTGTCAATTCAATCCTTGTTATTAAGATGTTGTAAACTAAATTGACGGATTTTCATATACTTTGACGACTAAATAGACGGATTACATAAACTTTTAAGGAAAACTATGGAAGATTTAAACCGTATAAAGTAGCACTACTACTACCTCAATAAGATTGGAGCCGCGAAGAGACACAACCTGCATGATGCATTGCCCATCTTGAAGGGTTACATGTTTTTCCTCTGTTGCCCTTTTCAAATTCTTCCTTCCTCCTCCCATTGCCACACAAATTCTTAATTTCTTGTTGCTAAGATTTTTATCACAATCACAAAACTCTGCATATTACAAATATCAGCAACAAAATCTAACCCTTATCAGAAAGATACTGCTAACTAAATTTCTATAACAGGTTCACCAAATGGATTATATATCAACAGTTCAAAGTCATCGAATCATGTAAAACAAAAAACTGTTAATTTGTAAAATTGTCCTTCATTAGTAGTATGAGAAAAATAAATTGAAGAATTGAAAGAATAAAGAGAAATAAATAGTTAAGGGTATAATAGGAAAAAGAGCATTAAATATTTCATTTGTAATCAGTGGCGGACCCAGGATTTTTAGTGACCCTGGGTAAAGTTTAATTGTAAATTCTCACATGTGACTTTTTTTTTTTAATGGCAAATTAGCATTAATATTTAAATGGAGCTTACTAGAGTATATGATAAAAAAAACCAATTCCAAAACATACAAACAAAAAGCTACACAACAAAACACCAGTTCAATGGAGCTTACTAGACCAAAATTAATCACACTACATCAGTTCACATATGCAGAAAACCTTAGTCAGCAAAACAGAGTCACACATGTGACATAATATTTAAATCAAAAAGACGAAACATAACATTCCAATAGCGTGCTAAACATAATCACGAGGCAAATGTCCTCTCCGAGACTTTGCTTTGGTGAATGTTCGAATAATATCAACATCACTTATACAAAAAAATTTAAGGCTATTATTCTCAAACAAAGATTTTATATGTATAATCAGTTAGTATCATTCAAACTTTCCAAACTTTATCTCAAATTATGTATAATCATTTTATGTATGACAAGACCCATAAACAAAGACAAATCAAAATTTATCTCAAATCCAATCAATCAAACTTTCCAAAATTTGAGTGTACTACTTGTAACAAAATCAAGCTTAGATTCATATCA
The DNA here is from genome assembly GCA_951799995.1 of Trifolium subterraneum. NCBI lineage: Eukaryota > Viridiplantae > Streptophyta > Magnoliopsida > Fabales > Fabaceae > Trifolium > Trifolium subterraneum. The sequence continues at coordinate 42,486,138 of OX637468.1, forward strand.
AAGAAACTTTCCCAAAGACAATTATCAAATAAACTTCCCAAATTCATATCAAAGAAATTCATAAGCATTACATTTACGGATAAGACTAACTCAACAAAGACAATTCAATATTTTCCAAAAACCTAAAACCTAGAAAAATTATAGAAATTTGCAATTCATATGAAAATTTCATCACCTAAAATTGAAAACAAGGGGTGAGAAGAGTTTAAATTGAAAACAATCACCTCAAATTGAATGTCAATGGTCGAGCAGAGAAGAGAGACGAACTCGAGCAAAGAAGCAACGAGAGAGAACGGCGGTCGGTGGGTGGCGAGTGGTGTTGTCGTCGTCGTCGATCTTTTCCGCCGGCGAGTAGTGGTGTACTAGTGTGGTGTGGATTGTGCGTGCGTGTTGGTGTTGATCGCTCGAGCAGAGAGAGAGACAAAAGCGTTGAACAAAAAACCTATTTTGCCCTTTTTTGGGTGTGTTTGCTCTCTATTAATTTTTTTTCCTGAACAAAAAAAAATTACAGGCCAACCCCGGGTGTAATATAAATAAGGTGACTTATAATTTACTACAAAAAGAAATTCAGAAAGTTACTTACATTTTAAAACGGATGGAGCAGTATTTATAAGTAAAAACCGTGTTTTTTAGTATCAAAATCTTGGATGTTACTTCCTCCGGTTTCATATATAAGAAATAAAATTTACAAAGTCTTAAATATAAGAAAAAGTTACTACAATCATTACATTTATTTTAAATATTCCAATTTTACCCTTTGTTTTACTTTTCCCCATAATAAATAATAATTTAATTTAAACAAAAAGTAAGAGTAAAAGTGGAAATGACATGTTTTTCCTAATCGTTTACTCCACTTTCTTAAAGGTATGCCTTTTTTTCTGTTTCTTATATATGAGACCGGAAGGAGTACATCAGCTATGCACCGAACCGAAAGTATATCCTCCTGTCTAACTCTTTCCAAGTATATTCTTTATGTCGTATTTGAAGGCTAGCATAGACAATATACTCTTTTCACATAAGCAAGCAGTTCGGTCTATTCGCTTTTGACTTGGGCTTTGCGAATGAAACTTGCATTATCGAAAAACAGGGCTGGCTCGTTCAAGCTGCAGGGAAAGGCGGGTATGAGATACTAGTTAGCCTGGATTGGCACCTCTTCTCGGAAAGATTCCTCTCGATCTAACTCAAAAAATTCATTCTGGATCGACCGAATTGGTATGGAAGTTGTAACATGGGAAAACCACATAAAACACAACTTATTTGAATAACCCGGTGACCTACCAATTGTAGAAGTAGGATCTTTAAGAAGCTAAAAATAGTAGCTTCTTAAAAAATAGTTTAGAGGAAAACGAAAACGATAGTCAAAAGGTAGAGATATTTTTTAGACAAAAATATCTTTGCATAAACTTTTATATTCCAATAATATCCTTGTGTTGTCATAGTTCTATATAAGACATATTCTTTTTCCGCCGTTTCTTATTCTTCTCTGATAACTTTTCCTCCATCTGAAGGTTAGCAATTCTTCTTTGCTTTTCAATTCTTGCATATGTCGATTATAGTTTGCACTACAAATTTTGTTTTGCCGCGACCACCATATTACCAATAATATTTACTAGTTAACATTCAAATAGTCAAGACTTGTTTTTGTAGTTTTGCCTTACTTATGTGGTTTAGTTGTAGTGGATTTTTTATGTTGTTTTTTTTTTGCACGTGCTATTTGTATATGGGTGCCCTTAGTCCTTTACGATGTTTTTGCTTTGTGTGCTTAGACTTGGTGTAGTAGCATAACATCTTATTTTTTGTTTTTCTTGGGGTATTTTTTATATGATATATTACAATACAATTAATTTGTGTTGCTCTTTTTATCTTTAAAATGATTATTTTGTGTCCTTTATGATAATTTTGAGATAAAAAATCACTTTTGTATATAGTTGTTTCCAAACACAAAATAGCTTCTGATTTTTTGTAAAATCTCTAAAAAATAATCCGTAAATTATTTAATGTCAAAATCACTTATTTTTTAATTTATAACAAATGGGCTCAGTCGGACACATTAAAAATTAATCTCATTAATTAACGAATCCACTAATTTTTACCGGTGTCTATCTCATTTTAAATGAACAACAAATGAAAAATAATAATAATAATAATAAATGAAGCAAATAAAGGTACATGGGAAGTAAATAGATAAAGTAATCATTAAATTTTATTTATTTATTTTTTTACAGAAAGTAACCATTAAATTTGAATTAATTAAATTAAAACAATTTTTTCAGAGAAAATTTCTTAATTTTAAGGAAATACTCTCTCCGGTTTCATATATAAGCAAAAAAACAAAAAAATTGGAAGTATTAAATATAAGCAAAAACTACTATAATCATTATATTTATTATTAATATTCCAATTTTACCCTTAGTTTCGCTTTTACTGGTCATTTTATTGAAAACAAAAAATAAGGGTAAAATTAGTATTAGTTACTACACATACCCTTTCTGTAAAACTGGAAGTGAATTTGGTGAGAAGTAGTAAACTGTAAAGTAATTCGTTCTGTCTGCTTTGGAGAAGAAATAACAATGGAAGAAGATGCAGTGTTTAGCAAAGTTGCACAAGTCATATCAGCTATAAAATACGCTAACCACGTTGATCAAGTTATTACTTCACTTCACTCCATCGCCACCCTTCTTTTCCCTCTCCACCCTAATCTTCTCTCAGGTTTGCGCTTTTTCTTAACCTATTATTGCTTCTGCTTTCATAATAATTATACCCTAGGACTCAACAATAATTTGATTTTTTATTCAATTTTGCAGGTAGCATCGATGAGAGTTACAGAGAACAGGTTTGTGTTCATTCATGTCTTGCAACTTTTAATTATTATTTAATTACAGCTTCATAATTCCATGTTTCATGTTTTGTTTAGATTTTCAATGTGAAGGTTCCTTCTTCAAAGGAACGAGATGATTGGTGGCATGTCTTTTATCAAGGACCTGCTTTTTCTACACTTGCTAGGTTCTTGTTACTTGGTAATATGTTTTCTCAATTTATACGAATTTCGACCTTTTTTTGGAAAATAATATTGCATTTTGCTTTCGCTGTTTTTCTCACTTGGAATGCAATTCCCTGCAGATGTTGCCTCGAACTGGTTGGCTTGTTTCCCCATTTCAGCACAGAAATATGTTTATGATGTTTTCTTTGTTAATGGATTAGTCACCGAGGTGTTGCAGATATTGGTTTCTTTTCTCCGGCACAATGGGAGTAATGATATTGATAATAATGTTGTCATCTCAAATTCCGAAAGGTATATGGCATGAATGTTCATATTGTACTATCCCTTAAATGCAGTTTTATTTAACTTAGACGTCATTACTCTAATGCTGGTTATCAATGTGTTTGCATGTTAAGAACCAGAAATATATATATAACAGAAGTAAACCAGTAAAACAGTGATAAAAATGGCTAGATTGGATTCAATTATTGGAAAATTACAGAAGAGGGAATTGTACTCGGGTTCTGCACTTAATGTAGTGCGATGTAACAGTCCAAATTAATTTAACATTGAGAATAACTTTATCAGATTTTAATATTGATGACAGATTGCTTGTACTGTGCCTGCTTGAAAATAACGGAGTGCTCCAGATAGCAAGAGAGTTTGGTTCTCCTTCTAAATCAAGAGGTTTTACTGATGAATGGATGAAGCCAAATGTATCTAGGATTGCGCAGCTTGTTGTGTCTATTCGTGACAAAGAGGTTAGAGAGAGAGAGAGAGAGCAAGACGGAGGAGTGACTCGAGCCATCCGAAGGTGGGCGGTAGAATCAAAAGTTAACAAACACCGGGAGTCGGGAAACAGAGGCACCAATTCCACGTCAATTATTTTATTTTATTTTTATTTAAATGCATTTTTGTCTCTAATGTAGGTACTAGGTAGAAGTATTGATTCACGAAGTCCTTTGAAGAAAATCACATTTTAAATTTATTTTTTGAGAAAAAAAATAGATTTGTATTTTTTGAAACAATTTTATTTTATGGTAACTACATCAATAACATGATGGCCAATGAAGTAATAAATTTATTGTCCTATAAATTAAAATTTTTTTCCATTGCGTTTAGTCACTAAATTACTAAATTATTGTTGCTAAAATAAAATTATTGTAAATGCATTTCATTTTTTATGGAAGCTCATTATTTTATTTTATTTTTCACCACGGTCACATGATCGTCTAATCTAATTCGATGATTAGTTCTAGTAATGGTTTCAGCTTCCTTCCGATTGCAGTTTCTAAAATAATAATATTTAATGTTGTAAATGCATTTCATTTTTGACTTGGAAGCTCATTATTTAATAGGAGAACAAAAATAATTAACTAAAATATAGGATAAAGAGTCATTTAAGAGGTCCCGTGAGCTTAACTCAATTGATTGGACATTGCATTATGTATGGAGTTGGGGTTCGAATCCCGATCATCTTACTTATCCACCTTAAGGATGAATTTATAACCGCTACTTGACAAGAAAAAAAAGTACATTTAACAGAGAGAAAAATTACTACTTTAAGAGAGCTAAAGAAATTTGAGATTTTTGGAATGTAATTAGATTGTGAGTGTTTGTTGCAGCCCAAAGTATAGACATAATTTATCAAACTCTGTTATATACAATGAAGCACGGACTCTGACACGGACACCGCGACACGACACGGACACAGACACCGCGACACCGCTAACGTAAAAAATATAGGACACCGACACCGCTACATATTTATAAAATATATAAATTTAGAATCAAAATATATACATGTAAATCTAAGTTGAGGAAGTTATTTTAAAAAATAATAATTAAACAAAGTACGATAATATTTCACCTTTATTTATCCATCTACTTTTGAAAAAACTAAAAATATTGTAATCAAAATATAATATTTTCAATACTCTTTTTATCAATGATGTTATTTCGACACATCTCTAACTCTTATAGGTATGTCTAATATGTGTCTACGTAGAGTATAAACAAAGAAAAAATAATTTTTTTGGGGACACTTGTCCGACACCGATCAAATAAGTGTCGAAGTAAAGAAAAAATTGAATTTTTTCGGACACCAATTTGAGCTATCCGACACGTGTCGGACACCGACACGTGTCGGACACCGCGACACGCCTAATCATAGAGGTGTCCGTGCTTCATAGGTTATATATCAACCTATATGTGATTATTTTGCAATTATTTTTAATTTTCTGACAATAAAGTGGTTTGATACTATCATATCATAGTAATTAGATTTCTTGGTTATCAATTTATTGTTTATTTTTTGGTCAAGAACAATTCTATGGAGTACTAATCTTTTGTCACGAGTTTCTTTACTTTTTATTTGACTAATGTAGAATATTTGTGTAACAAGTTAATTCCACATTTTTCGTATATTTTCCTTATGAAGAAATAAACATTAGAAATATATACGAGAAAATGTTGAGATATAAGGGATTCTGATCAATTTAAGGGCGAAAAACAACCATTTAAAAGAGTGGTTATAGTTGTAAATTTAAGATTAGTAACATATAATAGCTATCAACTCAAAAATATCATACAAAAAATAAATAGGAAGATTTTCCAAAACTCTTATATAATGTGATTGTTCTGTTTCACTTTCAAGTGGGTTACACCATGTTATGTGATATTGTCCGCTTTGAGTTGCATGCGAGTCGTCACGGTTTTTTTTTTTTTTGTAAAAGATGTCTTGTGGGTTGAGGAGTGCAGGTGTTGTATATAAACTACTATTAACCTTAATTTCCAACTTGGCTAATCTCAAGTGATTATGAGTTGTTTTGCAATGCCTAATCCCACGTGATATGGAGGGCATGTAGCCTTTGTGAAAGGCACCTTGCGGGTTGAAAAGTTTGGGTGTTGTATATAAACTACCTTAGTTTCAACACCCAAATAATGTGAGACTTTTAGGTGTACTGGAACATTTGTCTCCAGTTGAGGCTAAGGGGTTAGAGGGCATGCAATGTTTGCCTCCTCCTTCTAGCGGCCAATGTGTCACTCCGCCCTCAAGTGCGTCACACTACATTCCGAAGTATTGTTCGCTTTGAGTCACATGTAAGTTCTCACGGTTTTGTCCGTTGTAAAAGGCGTAACGTGGATTGAGGAGTGCAAATATTGTATGTAAATTTTCCTTACTCTCGATTTCCAAGCAATGTATAAAATTTTAAGCATACCGAAACACCGATTATTATTATTATTATTATTATTATTATTACATTCTCAAACTCCAAGCTTAAATCAATTACATTCTCTCTTAATAAAATGTATTACACTCTTAAACATCATATTTAAAGAAGAAAAAAAAAAGAACCCTCACAAGAAAAAAAGAAAAAATAATTAAATCAAAAGCTTTGCATATTACATAGAAATACATAGGAATATGTCGAACACAACACTATAGAATCTCTTGATTATAAACTGCCACAAAAATTTGGAATTAGAGACCAAAATATTAAGTCTCTATGTGGCATAAATTGCATCGCTATGCAATAAGAGACGGATTCCGAGACAGAACGAAATCTGTCACTGATATTGGCGTCGCTAAATAAACAGCAACGGAATTTATAAACTGTCACCTTTATCAGTTGCATTTGGCACCTTAGTTAAAATAGCTGTTAGAAGATCAAAGTACAGAGGAAACTGTGCAACAGCATAGAATGTCATAGGCAAACAAGTGGCTGCATAAATCGGAAACAAAACCGACTTAAAATTATGGCTTAGCAGAAAAAAATGTCCGGTGCAGAACGAAACAAACATAGAAGCAATGGCCACAAAAAGAGAACTCAACCCAAGAAGAAGTTTAAATGGCAAATCACGACGAAAATCTTTGGCTTGTTTCCGAGAAGTGAGAATAGAAAGGAACATGATGAGTCCAGTTACAGAGAAACAAAGACCGATAAGTGAAGAAATTGCGAAGACATCAAATGCAGGTTTGCCTTCTAGTATTGGTCTGCCTTCATCGGTTGTTCCACCGGGAACAGCACTTGCTGTCGCAAAGGAGACACCAGCGACAAGGGCAGCTACGACAGAGCAGGATTCAGATGTGTCTTTTAGCCAATCGTTGCTTTCTTTTATAAGATCTGCGCGATTTCTTGAAGATTTCTCGTGATGTTTTGCCATAGTTGTTGCTTCTAAAGTAGAAGTGTTGTGGTACAAGGCTTTTGATATACTGCTCCAAGGTAAAAACAAAAAACAAATGAATCAACTTATACAAACATTTTTTACATGGAAGATATAAAAAAAATTATTATAGCTTTTGCTTCATAGAATTTGTAAACTAATTTTCAAGTCTTATCTCATGTGATATTTTTAAACACTTCTCATACCCATGATCAGATATGTGGAGCATAGTCACACGGTTCGCAATTCCCTCCGGTACGTGGTACGAATTCGGGTACGCGGTACGTAACTCTTAAAGAATTAGGTACGTGGGGGTATACATAGTCGGTACGCTATTTCGGTTCACGGTACGCTATAATATAATAATCGGTACGTTATAAATAAAAAAAAACATATTTTTAGTCAAAAAGTAGATAAATAGATGATAAAATATATTAATAGTATCAATAAAGATTAATTTTGACAAACATAATTTGATTATTTTGACCCACAAACATAATTTGCTAACATAAAAAAAGCTCAATTCATAAAAAGAGCATCATTCTTCATTATTATTATTTGTTTGACGCAAAAGAGGATTATTATTATTATTATTATTTTTGATTGAGTCAAAAATTATTATTATTATTATATTACTACTATATTAATAATACCAAGTATTATAATTTCATTCTCTAATTATCAAAAGAAAAAAAAGTATTCTTTCTATTTGCTTAACGTTAAAAAAAAAAAAAAGCAAAGTGCTACAAAGATGATGAGCTTTGTGAAACATAGAAATATGTAGAGAAATTTAGTCCCACATCGGTTGTTTCAGCAGTTTTGAAAGAATTAGAACACTATAAATAAGTGTCCAAGAGAAGTACAAAGAACAACATTGGGCAATGCATATTGCAATGCTTCGGTGGTGGGCCAGTGATGTCTGTTGCTTTCCAAAGTGGTAGACACTGCCTAAATGCAGTTTTAATATTTATTTATTTATTTATTTATTTATTTATTACCTAAGCCAGCTTTTTCTGGTACGCTTGGTACGCTGTTTTGCACGAATTCTGTGCGAATTTTCGTGTACCGAATTCGAAAAGTACTGCGAATTGGTACTTATGAATTGGTATGCGGTTCGTAGCCTTTTGAGCGAATTATGTGACTATGATGTGGAGTGTGACCCAAGTGACCGCATAGCATTTGGTTGATAAATCTTAGATAGAATTTTATATTATCTTAAAATTTTAGTTAGATTTAACTCAAATTCTAATATCATGCATGATTTTCTATCTACGAAACAAATGCTTATAAGCTTATATGCAAATTAAGATAGAGAAACCAATTTCAAAACAAGTATTAGAAATATTTGATCCACATTGGACTAGTGAATTACTACTTCGGAGTGTTTTTTTGTTTGGCAGGGGCTCCGTTGACAAAGTGATAAGTACCACTAAAAATACACAACTGTGAGGTCCCGGATGAAGGTGTCTAGCCTAGTAATATCGACACTGCCAGTTGATCTAGGACTTATGGTTATGGACACTTCGGAGTTAGTTACTACTTGTTCTTATGTAGAAAATTTATGCTGATACTTAGTCTGAAATGCTCTGAAGCTAAGTCTTAGATTAGAATAAGTGAATATGTAAAAAGTGATAATTTTTCATGTGATTTGTAACAAGAACTAAGAAATGTGTTGTTAAAGAATAAAAGATTATAAATAGTTTAAAATTGTAATATTATACCTGAAACCACTTTATATCCCACATCATTTGCAAGGCAGCACCAGCAATCTGCCAAGGTTTATCACCACCAAGTGCCTCAGCTGCCAAATGCAATACTGTATTCTCTTCCACATCCACTGCAAGAATCAAATTATTCCAAAGTTCTGGTTTTGAGTGCTTATAAATGCTTCTCAATGTCTCAACAATAAGTGGTTGCCTATACTTCACTGCAACATGCAATACATTTTCTTTTCTTGAGTTTGTGTTATGGATAGCACTCGGTATTTTTATTAGTATTTTGTTCACCATTTCGACTATGCCATTTCTTGCCGCAACCAAAAACGGTGTCATCTTTTTGTTAATTTCCTTTTCATATTTTGTTTCCTTCTTTGTTTCATTTGGAGTTTCCGGCATTTCCTTTATAGCATCTGAATCCGATTCTTGTTCTTGTTCGTCTTCAAACCTGCTGGGTCCACCTGCAATTGACGAGTCAAAATATGGACGGTAAAAATATCGACACGCAATAACTGCATGTAATCCAAATTCATAATAGTACATTACCTACCTTGTTTCGATAAGGGAAAAACGTTAAACATGTCAGGATCAATTTCCCTATCAGTTGGTCGACCACCGCTTCCGGTGAATGCTGCATAAGGTCTTTCCATTAATGCCTTCAACAGTTGACTACTCCATAAGTGCTTCTTCCTTGCAACCTTTACATCCTTTAATTCTTATAAAAGGAACATTCAAACATGTGACCAATTAATTATAGAAATAAAATTTTATTAGTATACATTTTCGTTGTAAAACATTTAAGAAACGGAGAGGTTTCTACTCTATAAATATTTGTGAAGACATTTTAAAAATTTGTTTAACGGAATGACAATATATTATAATTTGATTGACAAAGACATACCTACTCCTGAAAGGCCTAGAGTATGTACATATGCAGACTTGACAAATTGATGAAAGGTTTCATAATTTGGTGGCAAAAATCCAACCCGATGTTTCTCTGATGTAAACGGACGATGATTATCATTTGATGGGTCTTCTGTGTCGTGCTGTTTCTTTTTTGAAAACTCTTTTCCTGGCAAATTTTACACGAATTAAAATGTTTTTACAATTAAATAAATATATTTTACAAATATACTACATTCGTATTCACGCATGTTTGGATTTTATGCCTCGAATGTGACATACTGCTAGAGTCATTGGCTCAATGACTCTGCAGTATGTTGTTCGGTCCACGTAGCTGCCGAGGATTCAAATCTCATGTGTAATAACCTAATGTTACAAAAAGCTATAAAGGCTTATGACATAAGCTAATTCCTTCTTTTTACATAGTCAAGTTAAGTCATTATCCCTTTTGGGGGACCAATATCTAAGATGTTGTATCTATGAAGACACATTAAATTTTCTTTCATTAAATTAAGTATCAATAAAGAATAAAGCAAAAAATAAAGAAATAAGAAAGTACTGATGAAATGTGAATCCATATCACATACCAAACAGAAAAGCAAATAACCATATAGAAACAAAATTATATAAAGTGGTATAGTTTTCTGGGAACTTCATCTTATCACAATCTGGATTAGCCTCCATCTTTCTCAAATTTGACTTCATTGTTCTTTCAGCATCCAGTGGTTCCACAAGTATGCCTAATTGGCAACAAATACAGTCAAAGACTCAAAACACATATCCTTTGGCCTTAATTATTAAAAAAAGTGAGTAAAAAAAAAATGGATGTATCTGGTCGGAAAATGGATTAAATGCAGTCAAATTTGGTGTAGTCAGTGTGCCGTCAGATCTTTGGTACCGTTTGATCTTGATCGGACGGTTAAAGATCTTAATACATTTTTTGACTATATAGTCAATATGAAATTTTGAGTTAAAACCTAGACCGTATGGCCTCAATCAGTCAGTCACAAATTATTGACCGCATGCTGTTCCAAATGCACATAATCCGGAACCATCTGGGCATAGTCGATATATCTGGTGACCATATACATCAATTTTCTTTGTCTCAATTGTCTAACATAGGATGCATTATTACTTACAGTGATATAGTATTCTTTTATACCATGAGAGATTGCTAGCACTTTTGAAGGCTGAAGGTCTAGTTGCAAGGACTTTGAGAGGAGTAGATTCCTCTTTGTTCAAATGTGTGCTTAGAAAATCATAGTAATGTACTATTATCACGGCCAAATCTATTCGATAAAAAATAACAAAATTTATTAGTTTTTTACATACGTAATATATAAGTAACACTAAAACGACAACTAAAAAGAAAAAAATAACTTACCGAAATATTCTCCACGGATAGCCATGTGAAGAATACTATCACCATCTTCTCGGACAAGATCTTGCAAAGTGACTCTCTCTTTAGAAATATGAGCAAGATAAGCAAAAGTTTTTTTTCTCCAATTAATAGCAGCTTGAAAAAGAGGCGTCTCACCGTGTTCATTTTTACCACTCAACAAATATATTCTCTCATTATTTCTCCCAATAATAAACTTACATATTTTAGTAAAACCTCTTCATGATGCAAAATGCAACTGTGTGTCACCGCGTTCATTTTGCATTTCCAATGCTTCAACTCTTTCATCAATAACTTCTTGTTGATTATTATGAGTTAAAATTGCATTCACAAGCTCTTTAACAACATTTTCTTCATCTAAATCTATTGCTACATGTAATGCAGTTCCAGCTGAATCAGAGATTATTGCTTTGTGAGCTTGTTCTGGAAATTCATAGTATAACATTATAACATTTTCCCATTTACCTTCCCATGTGTATTCACCTAGAAAATCATTTACTTCCTCAGGTGAAATGTTGAGTAATATGTTGTCTCTATCACCAGACATCATAGTTGATGTCATAGTGGCAAAAATTGAGGTTTTTTTGAAATGGAGTAATTGATGTAGTAATGTTTCAATGCTAATATATATAGCTAGATTTATTTTGTCCTAATGTATCATTATTCATCAATTGCCACTATTTTTGTACTGTAGAATCTAATACTTGAATAAAAAAAGATCTCATGTGAATCATGTGATGTAACTTTATCCATATGACAAGGGAAGTATAAATATTTACTAAAAGGGAAAAATGAATTGATAGAACGAGTAATTAATTAATGGATAATATATTATAAATGTGAACTTAATTGGAGGTGTGCTGCTAGCAATTTTGAGAGAAAAAATGGTTTCAAAGAATAATGGAAAAATTCACACACACTAATACATAGAAGTAAAACTTACGGAAATTTTTTTGTCTTTGTGCGGTATTTTGTTTTTCCATTTTATGCGGTTTTCATTGGTTTCAGGTTGAAAGATTAGTTCCGATCACATACAAATCCATTCAATGTCGACTTTTGTATTCATTGGTTTCATTGGCATTATTGTAATATATCAATTTGAATGAATGAATGAATATCGTTTATTTTTAGTAAAAAAAAGTAAAACTTATGGGGATTCAAATGCGTACGCAACATATTAAATGTCTCTGCAACCTTTTATTATTTGAGCAAAGAAAAAAAAAACTTTACTTTGCTTGTTAATTTCAATTTGGTATTATGTTGTGTAAAACATTTTTTTGTTGGCTTCTTCCTTTTTATGAACTATTGATTTGTTGTTATTGTTACATTTTTCTAGCTTTTTCACTGTGTGACTGAGAGAATCAGGCAAAAAGAGTTGAAGATATAGGATAACATTATTCTCGCATTCTTTTTTCTTTTGTACAAAACATCATTCTCGATTACTGATTTCTATTTATTATTATTAGGCAATTTCTCAACTTAGACTCCTATGTTAAAATAAATGTACCATTAGTAGTATAATGGAAAAATTACATTCACCTCCCTTAAATTTTACGGGTTGTATTACTTTGCATGTTTGAGCAATACATGAAGGAGAAAATCAATTACCATGTTCTTAAACTAGTATCATTTTTTGGGCCACGTTCCTTGAACTTCCAATTTTATTCTCCTCGAAGGTTAGATAGTGAGTGTGTAAAATAGCAAAAATTGGAAGAGAAAAACAGTTCGTTACCTAAATAGTGAACTTTATAAAAATCAATTTTTTTTGTCCCACTCACTCTTTCCTCACCTTCATGAATTGAAACACATTTAACAAGTTTAAGTGTGAATCCTTCCTTCACTGATAAAAAAAAAATTTCAATGAAACTTTATATGAGTGGGTGATTAAAAAATGAAAAAAGATATTTCAATTTATAGAATTATAAGGTAGGGTTCGAACTTCGACCCCCTACATATATAATACAAAGTTAAAGTTTCAATGGTTTGATGAATATGTCTACAACCTGATATGACTCCTACCAAGTTTTCCATCTCTATCTTTGCTTACTTTAAATCGTGGAATTCTTGAACTGCTCGTTTCCATCAAATAGAACTATTGCGGCAAAACAAAAGATGGTTAGGACAATCTCATTCACAAATATTTTTAATGTGCATGATAAGTTATATGATTAGCGATTTATCTAATAACATTCTTCTTTGTAATTTTTTCTTTTCTATCTACAAAAGATGTCGTAAGAACTCCCATAATAAAAAAAAGATTTATCTAATGGACTCATTTTTTAAGTTTGTTGCTTGTTTTTTTGTGGCTAGGCTTATTTTTATCATTGTTTCTTTGTGTACATACCTTGCCTTTCCACATTACATTTGTGTTCTTGAGGTTGTGATTTTTTTTTTTAATTTGTACAAACATTTCGCACTAAAAGTCGTCCTAGTTAACCTAATATTTGTATGTGAGTGAATTTGTATTTGTATAAGTTATTTTTTAAATTTTTGAATAGATTTTTTCCAATTAAATTAGGCGAATGAATTGGTGTATTAATTTAACGTTATGATAATATTTGTAAGTGGTGCATGGTAGAAGACTTAAAGCACTTATGCATGGTAGAACTTGCCCTAAATGTATATTATAATCGTACCATTAAAAACATTTATGCTAGGCCCACTAACTCGGTCTACTATCTCATCCCACAGTCTCAATATCTCGGTCCACAGTTCCCGTTATCCCATCCCATGAAGAAATAAGTACTATTGGAAGAACATTCACGTTTTACAGATGTAAAAAGCTTTCTAAAATCGGTGTATGATATCACTCAAATTACTCACGTAAGAATATTTGGCACTCACCGTGAGGCGAGTAAAGATTATTTTTCGACCATACCGAAATTGTATCAACCATTGAGGTTCTACAACTACCCTTCGCTTGGAAGCAAATGAGGGAAGATATTTGCGTTACAGCATAAAAGAAAGTATACTTACTCGACTGAGATAGTAGGTCCGTTTGTTTCGGCTTTAAAAGAAAGAAATTTTTCCTTGTATTTTTTAAATAGATTTTGTAAGACCGTTTTTCAAAATATTCCAAGTTTTTTTAGATTCATTTTTTCTAAATTGAAACATCAATTTTGACATCATATAACATAAACATACATTATTGAAGATCAAAACATAGTCAAAATCACAATTATTTATAAAAGTTGTATTTCGAAAATAATTTTTATAAAAATTCATTTGAAATAGCTACAAAATTATGTGATTTTTTGAAATTTTGATATCCAACAAAATAATGAAATACTTAAATAACATTTTAAAAATCACTATTCAAACCAAAATTTAAGTCCAATCTTTTACAAAAAGATTCTTTGTAAAGCTCTTTCATCTTTATGTTCTTCTCTGTCGGCGTGGTTACTTCGCCGCTGCCAAAATCATCGTTGTTTCATCAATGCCGCTAGCTTTGTCGTCGCTGCCAGCTACTTCATCGTTGTTGATTTGTTGTCATTTTCTTCTTCCTTCGCTCGCTATACGTGTGCAAGTATGAAGTATATTTTGTTTTCGTTTTCCCTCCCCAAAATCTATGTTGAATCCGCACAAAATGCAACGGGCGGATGAAATTGATCAAATTGGCTTTCTTGGATTAATTTGGATATAAAAAATGGATTTAGATAGTCACGGGATGGAGAAGATGAAATGCAGAGAGATTGAATTTATGGTGCTTCTTCTATTGATAAGGAAGAAGATAAAGAATTCTGAGAGATACAGAGATAGTTTCAGTAATGAGGAGAGAGATCATGAACAAGGAGCGACTGGATGAGGAAGCCTTAAGTGTTCCTTATTGTTTTTTTTAATTGAACTGTTCAATGATTTTAATAAATCTAACGGTGTATTTTTAAATAGTACATAAGTGAGGCACTTGATAAGTCTCTCACCGTAGAAGTCACCTTAAATATATTATTGTGATAAAAAAAGTTTTAAATATATTATTATTATTATTATCAAAACTTTAATTTTATTTTAAAATTTAATTTTTAGTTTCTGTTCCCAGTTTATTTTTTCCAAATTATTTATTTTTGAAAATTCTAATATTTTATTTTAATAAATTACTAAGGTTTTGTTTTTATATAAATCTATTTTACGGTCAACCCAATAAACATTATGTATTTTACGGTCAACCGAATTATTTTTAGTGCAAATTTAGAGGAATTTCGGTTTTTAAAAACCGAAAAAAAATTCAAAGTAAAAAAAAACTTCGGTTTTTAAAAACCGAATTTTTTTGCCAGGGCAAGATTGAAAAGGTAAAAAATAAACAGGGGTCGGTAATGATTCATTGAATTTTAAACAAAAGTTGGATGAATTTGATCCAAAAATGGATCGATTCGATCCATGAACTGATTTTGTATTTTGTAATGGATTGGATTGGATTGGATGGACACATATAAATGGATGGACTAGCTAGATGAATATTAGTAGATGAAATTATCACTCCTATATGTATAGTGATGATTTGTTTATGAGGAAGGAAGATGAAGGATGATTATGTAGTGTTTATTGGTCTAATGATGAAGGATTTATGAAGTATATTAAAGGTTATGAATCGATTCTCAGTTTTATTGTAGAATAAAAAAAAATAGATGGTGGAGATGAATGTATCATAGTTATTACATAGAATGAAGGCTATGCAACTATTGTGGGTGAGAGTTGGGTAGAATTTTTTTCTCTATTGTAAATGAGTGGTTCATATTTAAATAAATAAAATATAGAGGCATATAT
Source organism: Trifolium subterraneum (assembly GCA_951799995.1). Lineage (NCBI taxonomy): Eukaryota > Viridiplantae > Streptophyta > Magnoliopsida > Fabales > Fabaceae > Trifolium > Trifolium subterraneum. Next base: position 42,502,063 of record OX637468.1, read on the forward strand.
TCAGTGAGGTTAGGTCACACACATTTAACACTACTCAGCGGAGTCGGTGGTTTGAACCGCTTCAAGTCAGACACTACTCAGCGCTACAAGTAAGTAATGTAATTTTATTTTATAAACAAACGAATTTTTTTATTTTTCTGTAATTTAATTCTGTAATTTAAGTAATGTAATTTATTTATTTAAATAACTTAATTTATTTAAGTAATGTAATTTATTTATTTCTGTAATTTAATTCTGTCTAAAAAAAACGATTTTTTTTTAAAAATGTAAAAAGTTAGTATTTTAATTATTATTATTTGTTGAAATAATTAATTATTTAATTATTTAAAAATCTGATTATTTAAATAATCTGATTTTTAAATAATTAATATTTTTTTTTAATTACGGATGGATTCTTGGCGGCCATGGACCTCCAAGAATCCATGCATTCTTGGCGGCCATGGGCCTCCAAGAAGCCATTCTGCGAAAATTTCCATTGTTGGGGGCTCAGGGTCGCCAAGAATGTTACAGATGCATATTGGGGGCTCTGGGCCGCCAAGAACCATTCCTGGTGAGCGTTTTCTCGTGGGCTTAGGGCCGCCAAGAAGCCATGCATTGTTGGCGAAAATTGTGCATTCTTGGGGGCCTTGGACCCTCAATATTTTTGTGTTTTCTTGTAGTGCATCGTTGTTGCTTTGTTGTCGTTTTCTTCTTCCTTCGCTCGCTATACGTGTGCATGTATCAAGTATTTTTTGTTTTTGTTTTCCCTCCCCGAAATCTATGTTGAATTCGCAAAAAATGCAACGGGCGGATGAAATTGATCAAATTTGCTGTCTTGGATTAATTTGGATATGAAAAATGGATTTAGATAGTCACGGGATGGAGAAGATGAAATGCAGAGAGAGATTGAATTTATGGTGCTTCTTCTATTGATAAGGAAGAAGACAAAGAATTCAGAGAGATCGAGAGAGATAGAGAGATAGATTCAGTAATGAGGAGAGAGATCAAGGAGCGTTCGGATGAGGAAGCCTTATGTGTTCCTTATTGTTTTTTTTTAATTGAACTGTTCAATTATTATTTTAATAAATCTAATGGTGTATTTTTAATAGTACATAAGTGAGGCACTTGATAGGTCTCTCACCCTAGAAGTCACCTTAAATATATTATTGTGATAAAAAAAAGTTTTAAATATATTATTATTATTATTATCAAAACTATAATTTTATTTTAAAATTTAATTTTTAGTTTTTGTTCCCAGTTTATTTTTTCCAAATTGATTATTTTTTAAAATTCTAATATTTTATTTTAATAAATTACTAAGTTTTTGTTTTTATATAAATCTATTTTACGGTCAACCCAATAAACATTATCTATTAGCCAAAGAATAAGAATAATATGTTTTAGTTAATAATGGATGAATAATTAATGAGAAATTTTCTCTTCCGACCCCCTACAATTCTTTTTTACCTCCAATATTCTAATTTTTCCCCTGCATGAAACTTCGGTTCGTAGAAACCGGATTTATTTTTAGTGCAAATTTAGAGGAATTTCGATTTTTAGAAACCGAAAAAAAATTCAAGGCAAAAAAAACTTCGGTTTTTAAAAACCGAATTTTTTTGCAAGGGCAAAATTGAAAATTTAGAAGGCAAAAAATAAACACGGGGTCGGTTGAGAAACTTTCAATTAATGATTCATTGAATTTTAAAAAAAAGTTGGATGAATTTGGTCCAAAAATGGATGATTCAATCCATGAACTGATTTTGTATTTTGTAATGCATTGGATTGGATGGACACATATAAATGGATGGACTAGATGAATATTAGTAGATGAAATTATCACTCCTATATGTAGTGATGATTTGTTTATGAGGAAGGAAGATGAAGGATGTTTAGGTAGTATATTAAAGGTTATGAATCGATCCTCAGTTTTATTGTAGAATAAAAAAAAATAGATGGTGGAGATGAATGTATCATAGTTATTACATAGAATGGAGGCTATGCAACTATTGTGGGTGAGAGTTGGGTAGAATTTTTTCCTCTATTGTAAATGAGTGGTTCATATTTAAATAAATAAAATATAGAGGCATATATTCAGTGAGGTTAGGTCACACACATTTAACACAACACTTATATGGTATGAAAATAAGGTACATTTGAACACAAATTTTAGATGATTCTTTTTGTTACGAAACAATATGGATGATTGATAATGAATATCATGTGAACTTCAGTCTGATTTTGGATGACTAAAAAAATGATCTGACTATATGCAGTTTAAAACAATTTAGTTGATTCAATATCGTTTAATTTTGCAACAAAAAAAAATGTCGTTTCATTTTTAAAAAAACAATATGAAACACAATATCATTATTTTATTTATTTTTTTAATGAATTATTTTATTATTTAATCTTTAGTAACATGATAAGATAAATGTTATATTCAAATGTTATTATTATTATTATTATTATGCACCATAAAAAATCAATTAATATTTCCTTGGAAGTGCATGGAGGATTATAAACACAATAGCATGGTATTTTTTAACTCAGCACTTCCAAAGATGATTTTACTATGTAAATTGCAGTATTATAGACCGTCTGATTTCAAATTAACAGTCAAGATTTATTAATACGTGAATTTTTGTGAAAGTTGGACAATAGGTGATCTTGATCTCTAGGTCTATAAATACCATGCTGCCTAACTCTAACATGCATAAAACAAAAGAGCAATAGGAAGATAGAAACTAGAAAGAGAGTTACTTTGAGTTTAAGAAATGATGATGAACTTCCCAATTATCAGCTTGGAGAGACTCAATGGTGTGGAGAGAAAAGATACCATGGAGAAAATAAAAGATGCTTGTGAAAATTGGGGATTTTTTGAGGTACTTCAAGAACAGAAAATAAAAACTTTTTACTACAACTTTAATTTATACAATACATTTCCCTCTAAATATATGTTCATGTTACTTTCTTGGTCTAACTATTCTTATTGTTGCTTTCAAAAATCTAGCTGGTGAATCATGGCATACCACATGACCTTATGGATACATTGGAGAGATTAACCAAAGAGCACTACAGGAAATGCATGGAGCAGAGGTTTAAGGAATTGGTATCAAGCAAAGGCTTAGATGCTGTCGAAACTGAGGTCAAAGATATTGATTGGGAAAGTACCTTCCATGTTCGACATCTTCCCGAATCGAACATTTCAGAGCTCCCTGATCTCAGTGATGAATACAGGTTAGTAGGTTACACAAATAAACATTATGATATCACAACATTGCATAACATATATATAATATTTAGCAGAAAATCACAAATAATTGACACAATTTTCCTCAACAATTTGATTGCATAAATGGATATAAAGAGAGGTTCCATACAAATAGGATAAGAAGTTAAGTTTGAGCATATTTCTCTCAATATATATGATTTTTGTAGCTGCATATAGCCATATATATATATATATATATATATATATATATATATATATATATATATATATGGCATGACTCTAAATTTCTTATGGTAATTATGATGCAGGAAGGTGATGAAGGAATTTTCTTTGAGGTTAGAGAAACTAGCAGAAGAGCTTTTGGATTTGTTATGTGAGAATTTGGGACTAGAAAAAGGTTACCTCAAAAAGGCCTTCTATGGATCAAGAGGACCAACTTTTGGCACCAAGGTAGCCAATTACCCTCAATGCCCTAATCCAGAGCTGGTGAAGGGTCTCCGCGCTCACACCGATGCCGGTGGGATCATCCTTCTTTTTCAGGATGACACGGTAAGTGGCCTACAGCTGCTCAAAGACGGTGAGTGGATCGATGTTCCCCCAATGCGCCACTGCATTGTTGTCAACCTCGGTGACCAGCTCGAGGTAAATTAACTTCCTATGCCAAGTTAACTCTCATTTCCATTCTCAACCTAAGGAAATTTTTTCATATTAATCCTTATCCTTATATTAATAGAAATGCAAACATAAGTCCTCGACTTTCCTTTCATGTGTTACTTTAGCCTCTGGTCGAGGATTGATGATTATGGATCCTCTGTAGCATGTTGCACAATGCAAGATGCAGCAAGCTGCAAAGGATCCATAAACAAGATTAGATTAGCATAAGTCGCGACCAAAAGAATTACACACTAATATGAAAAATCATCTAAGGTTATATATGAAAATGAATGGGTACAATTTAGTATATACTCTTGTATATCTCTTATAGACATTTTCACAAACAAGTCATGTGCAAAAAACATGAAACTTTATCTAACACTCATATGTAAAAACAGGTAATAACAAATGGTAAATATAAGAGTGTGGAGCACCGAGTGATAGCACAAACAAATGGAACAAGAATGTCCATAGCATCATTCTACAACCCTGGAAGTGATGCTGTAATCTACCCAGCTCCAAAATTATTGGAAACAGAAACAGAGGAAAATAGTAATGTGTACCCTAAATTTGTGTTTGAAGAGTACATGAAGATTTATGCTGCTTTGAAATTTCATGCTAAGGAACCAAGATTTGAAGCATTGGAAGCACCAAATGTGAAATTGGATCCAATTGCAATTGTTTAAAGTTTAAACAAGTAACATAAACATAGGCAGGATTTGCAACGATGTTTTTTTTTTTAAGCGATTTGCAAAGATGTTAGTTCCAACTTCCAACAAATATAGTATTTCTTGTTTTAGTCCGGGCGAATTCAAAAACTATTATTCTTAGTTCTGACATCAAATGTGGCCGGATATAATTATGTCATGTGGTGTCGTGTTGCCTAAAAAGGCGGTGAATAGGTTTATTAATAATTGAAAATAAATTTTAAATGATATTATAATTGAATTAAAAAGTCTCATTTTATAATTTGGTTTAAGTCTCAATATATATTGGACCGCCTTGATATATACTACTCCCTCCTTTCTTTATTAGATGAGAATTTTGACAATTTTTCATCGTTTAAGAAAAATATAATAATGTCCACAAGTTCTAGTTTAACTGGCATAAAAAATGCTAAAATTGTTCGAATTCAAACTCTTTCTTTACGATAACTTTGTCATGTTGTAGTGCAATAATTAGAGGAAATATATTTTATCTCGTTAGGATTGATATGTGAGATTTGAATCAGGTGATAACACTATTTTGATCAATGAAGGTAAGCCACAAACCTAAAAGTGTGATGTAATGTAACTGATGTTAGATGAAGGAGCATTAATCTTCTTTTTTTTATGAGCTGATGAAGGAGCATTAATCATGGCATAATAACTTGCTGCTCTAAATAATGTAGGTCCAAGGATGTTGATTAAAACCTATACTATATTGTAGTACTACTTTACTGGTAGGTGGAAAGTGAGAAAATATGATATTAGATTCAAAGTTGTGAATAAATGGATATATTGCTCCAAATAATGTAGGTTCAAGGATGTTGATTTAATTAACCAATTGAAAAATAGTCAATGCCAATAAAGTAGGAACCAAAGTGGATTGGTTTGGTGGCATTCAACTAGTTCAAGAGTGAGAAAATGTGTAACTTATGCGATCTAAAAAAAATAAAATTGTCATAATTGGAAGGTTTACTTTTTCGAACTTTTCAAAAATGAGATTCTATACCGACAATAGATTTTCAAGAGCTTTTGTGAAATTTCATTGTAATAAGAAAAGAAAAAACAAAGTCACTAGATTTGGTCTAATGATGAGGAATTTGGGTAGTATGTTAGAGGTTCTGGGTTCAATTCTTAGGAGGTGGGCGGGCTTAGTGGGTCGATGCGGAAAATTATCTCTAATGAAAAAATAATTTAGTTTTGGATTGACATATAAATTGGTGATTTGTCTCTTTGTGCGCTATTTTTCTTAGGGTTTTTTCGGATTCTCTTCATTCGAATTAGCTTGTATCGGATATAGTGGCGGCAGACATTTTATTTGACGGAGGTTAGAAAATATTACAACTAATATTTATTTTTTATAAGATGTTGTTTGATTTATTATAATAAAATGCAATATATTTCTGCAAATTTCCAATTGTTAGAGAGAAATATAAGACAGAAATAAATTTGACTAAGTAAAATTATAGCCTTTAAAAATTGAAGGAGAGATAATAATGGCAAAGAAAGAAGAAATAAAATAAAATGATTCATGTTGCACTATTGAGAGAAGAGGTTGCATATGATAGAACGAAAATAAAGTTAAACGATAAAGAGAAGATGTACGAATAATTTGATTAAGAACCGAGAAAAGCTACACAAAAATATAACTAGAAAAATAAATTGAGATTATAATTTATTTTACTATACTCAAGATTATGAAAAGTTGAAAATAAAAATTTGAATTTGTTAACGAGTTGGAATCCTCTCTATTTCTTCAAAAAAATGGCAAATGCAATTACCATAGTTTTGATGTAAATCAAGAATATAAATGCACGTCTTTTAAGAAAAATTGATATTATTTGAATATTTAAACATTTAAACTTTAGTACTTGTATTTGTCATTTCTACTCGCAGTTAACTCATTATTTCTACTCGCAGTTAACTCATTATTTCTGTGAGCACTCCCGAATTCTCCCAATATACTATAGTTTTTAAGTTTTTTTATTAGAATTAAAATTTCGCATTTGTCCTTCATTAAACTAAATTAAAGAAATGGAAGTTGTGGGTGCAATATGTTTGGTTAGCATACGTTACTAAAACTTTTAGGTTTGTGGCTTAGTTTCATTTTAATCTATTTTACATTTTGTGAAAAGTTTACCTCCTAAAAGTACTTATTTTTCATGTAGTGTTATCAATAATTTGTTCTACTTTAATTTCTTTTCCCCATTAGATCTAGAAGGTTGGTTTCCTGTTTATAATTTGATTCAATTTCTACTCTATGTATACTTTATTGATCTACTGCTAACTTTTCTATTTATAATTTGATTTGATTCAATTCCTACTTTATATTTGTTGCTGATAGATTTTTCTGTTGAAAATGATATCATTTTGTGATTTGTGAGTGTAAGGGTTTGTTAGTGTTTTTGATTTTTCGTTTTTTGTTTAATTGCATCATATTTGGAGATTTAGGTTATTTTTTACTTTAATTTCTTGCATGTTAGATACAAACACGCGAGCACACACCATACCAATTAATAATATCATGTATATATACCTATTAAAAATAAAAATTTGGGACGGGTTGCAGTGTTCCTCAACTCATCCCTAATTCCGCAAAATCAAAGAATATTGCAATTACAACCCTTGATTTTTCACTTTACTCTTTACTCACTTTAGAGATTTAAATCCAAATAAAATATATAAAAAACGACCTTACTTAAACATGATCTGTTCTATAGGATCTTATACTACTGTGTCCTCCATACTCGTTTGCCAAAAATACAAAATCAGAACATATAAAAATCAATTATAAATTTCACATAAGAAAACAAACACCATAGAAGAAAATTATAGCTATCAAAGTATGAAATGTCAAAGGTAGAATACTAAATGTTAGAAAATAATATAAACATAATATAAGAGGCTGTTTAATCTGTAAAATATAAATAGTGGACAAAACATTACAAATAACGGATATACGCAATCTCAGCTAAATTAAACATAACTAGTACTATCCAAAAAAAACATCAAAAATATCACACAAAAAAACATCATCCCCTAACATTCACTATTTAAGAGGAAACACAGATTGTATCAGTATGATGTCCTCTAATTCTATCATCATAGGATATTAGTTGTCTGATACTTCTCTGATACGTGTATCGAGAAGTATCCGACATGTATCGATAATTTTTTCTTAAAAAAAAAAAATATTAATTGTCCGATACTCTCCGATACGAGTATCGAAGAGTATCGGGCGAGTATCGGTATCGAATACGTATCGGATACGATACTTTGCCATTTTTAGAGTATCGGGGTTTCATAGATGTGTGGTATCTTTTATCTTTTACTTATAAAAGGAAACTTGAGTTGCTCTTAGGCCTTCATTGTGATGATGTGGCACCTCTAAGAAAACTCCACATTATTATTAAAACTTTACCAACTTCTCTTGATTATTAAATCTAAAATAAAATTTATCCTCCACAAATTAAATACATGAATAGAAAATTGAATTGATAATTTGACATGTCACAATTTTTATTACTTTCTCATTATCCTATTCTTTTTTAAAAACTAAATAATTTGTTCAATTATTTTATATTTATTTATTTTTTGACATTATAATCTTTTATAAATTTATTTCCAACTATTTTTTATTCTACTTTTGTAAAAATATTTTACTAATGAAAAATCTAAATTAATAATAATACATGTAACAATTTTTATTAATTTCTCATTATCCTATTATTTTTTAATGAGTGTTTTGCATAGTAGTTAAAATTAGAGATAAAAAGAATAAAAAAATTTATTTGTTCAATTATTTTATATTTATTTATTGTTTGAAATTATAATCTTTTATGAAATTTATAACACCCCATAATACATTGTCTAGAATATATTATAAAGTCCATAATTAAATACCGAGTACATTAAGTTTACAAATACATAGAGTGTTGATTAAGCACACGCAGGTGCTAAAGTACAAGAAAGTACGACACAGCGGAAAGAAAAATAAACTGAAACATAATAACTAAATGTTCTAAACACGAACATCACAGTCACAAGCAATGCTACTACTCCGCAGCTTGCTTGCCACGATCACCCTGAGTACCTGAAACATGAACGGGGGGGGGGGGGTAAGACTACTAAGTCTCGTGGATTCTACTACCCACCTATTGGTGACTACACCAGGGGAAACAACCTATAATCAGTCCTCACGCAATCTCAGCGCAATACATGTATTCATATATAAACAGTTTATATGGTGTAACACAAAGAATTATCTGAATTCATTTTAGCTATGCAAGAACAATCTGAGGTGAGCCGGTCTCAGAAAGCCTTACGCTTTTCCGTACCAATCTTCGTGAACTAAGCACATATGGTACGAAATAACTATGGCATCACAATCAATATTATAGATATATTATCGCTTTGGATTCCTCGAATCCCTTTGGTGGTGTCAAACAACCACACATAACTATGGATTCCTCGAATCCCTTTGGTGGTGCTCAAGCAGCCACACATAACTATGGACTGATACTACACATAATTCTAATGTGTTAACATACTACCAATATATCCCAATCCCGGGACACTATCCTAGCTACTAGCCTAGGTTATAATCAATCCTATACGTACAACGACATCTTAATTATAAGGTATTCTTAATGTTAATGGAAAACAAGACTTAAAAGATGACAATCCAAAATGCGTATGAATTTTCAAAAGCAGGAAACAGAGGACAAAAATCTGGAAATGCTGGTGACTTGCGCCCCGGCGCGAACCTTCTGCGCCCTGGCGCGAGTCTGCACCCAGATTCTGCCTCGGTGTCTTTTTTGCCTGCGCCTAGGCGCGAAACTGCTGCGCCTCGGCGCGAAGACCTGCAGAATCATTGCAAAACAGAGTTTTCTACACTACAATTGCCATTCTTTCAAGCCATTAACATCATGAACTTCCTAATAATTATAAAGGAGAAGAGTTTTGGGAATTAAACCCTTCTCATGCACATTTCAATCCCTAAATCCTATGTTATCATGCAAAGTTGGATTTTGGGGAATAATTCTAACTATTCTATCCTAAGAATCCACCTCAATTGAAGCTTGATTCTTGGCTATCTACTGATTCCCAGGCTTTGATTGGCAATTTCAATCCTCTTGTGGTTGATAGTCTTGAGTTCCACTTCCTAAAGCATCAAGAAAGCCAAGATGAGCATGTCTCCAACACATGCATTGTGAAAACAGAATTTGAGGTTTGGACTAGAGGATCATGGAGCACGAATTTGAATAGATTGATAAGAGTTTTGGAAGATTGAAACTTACCACAATACTTCTTACAACCAACTAGAATAAAACTTCCATATGCATGCTTGAGCTATGGTGATTTTGTGAGCAATTTTAAGAAATTTAAAGAGAGGTTGTATATGTGTTCTTGTTGTTGTTTGTCGTGAGAGAGAGGGAACAAGGAGGGAGTGGTTTGCTGATCTTCTTTCTACAGGAAATGGAAGGATTTATGTGTAGTGGTTAGATGTATTGATGAGTCATGGTTCATAAGTGGAACACATGTCTATAGAAGCCATGTCCATTCTAAATATGACAGCACAGTCTTCCACTATATAGCTACTACATCTCACATAACTCATAACTTAATACTAGCTCTAACATGTGATATTTTAGAAAATACCTTTAATGGTATATACTACTAGTAATTGAATTTGGGGATGTTACAATCTACCCCCCTTAAAGAAAATTTCGTCCGCGAAATTGAAAACATACTCAAGGAAAGGTATGGATCGGATTTTAACTCCCACATGAATTCTCCATCCGGTGCTTGAGATCATTCTACTTTCACTATCGGAATTTCCTTGCTCCGAAGAGCCTTAATATCACGGTCTACAATTCGGATGGGATCAGGCTGATAAGTTAGATCTGGTTGCAAATCAATGCTTTCTAATTCCACCGGCACGAACGGATCAGGAATGAACTTTCTGAGTTGAGACACATGAAACACATCATGCATCCTGGACATAGATGGGGGCAAAGCTAACTGATAAGCCACAGGACCAACTCGTTTAAGGATTTGATATGGCCCAATGTACCTAGGAGCAAGCTTCTTTGTTTTGAACATACCGTGCAAGCCCAGCTTAGGCGTTACGCGTAAGAATACATGATCACCTTCATCAAACTCTATTGGTCTCCTTCTGTGATCGACATAACTCTTTTGTCTACTCTGTGCAACTCTCATATGCTCTTTAACTGACTTAATCTTCAGAGTAGTCTCTTGGATAATATCAGGTCCTAACACTCCTTTATCACCCACTTCAGTCCAACACAAAGGTGTTCTACACTTTCTCCCATACAGTGCTTCATAAGGTGCCATACCGATACTAGCATGGTAACTGTTATTGTAAGAAAATTCAATGAGATGCAAGTGTTTGCTCCAATTACCGCCATCCTCTAAAATACAAGCTCAGAGCATATCTTCAAGGGTTTGAATGGTTCGCTCAGATTGTCCATCTGTTTGGGGATGATTTGAAGTACTCATTCTAAGCCGTGTTCCCATTGCCTTTTGGAAAGCACGCCAAAAATGTGAGGTAAAGGTTGGATCTCTATCTGACACTATACTCAATGGAACTCCATGTAACTTAACAATCTCTTCTAGGAATATCTCAGCATACCACGAAGCCTTATAAGTAAGTAGACTTCACTGCAATGAAATGGGCTGACTTTGTTAACCGATCAACGATAACCCAAATGGAACCTTCTCCTTTCTGATTACGGGGTAAACCAGTTACAAAATCCATGGTTATATGCTCCCACTTCCACTCGGGTATTTCTAAGGGTTGCAAAGGACTGGCTGGTTTCTGGTGTTCAATCTTAACCTGCTGACATACAATACACCTTGATACAAACTCCGCGATCTCAGTTTTCATATTTGGCCACCAATAGTTCTTCTTCAGGTCATGATACATCTTGGTGGAACCGGGGTGAATTGAAAACCCACTCTTATGTGCTTCTTCTAAAATCGATCTTTTTAAATCCGCATCATTCGGCACACATATTCTACTTCCAAACTGAATTACACCGTCATCTGCTACAGTGAACTCAGGTTTTCCGATCCTTCTTTGTAAATCCATGTCCTTTTCTTGCGCACTACCTATTGTGGAACGCAAGTCACAGGTCAATTCTATTCTATTTAACTTGATTCCACCCTTCCGGTAAGTGACACTCAAATTCATATCTCTGAATTTTTCATACAACCCACACTGATGCATTAAAATCTCTGATGAATACAACGTCTTTCTACTCAACGCATCAGCTACTACATTTGCCTTCCCTGGGTGGTAATTCAATTCAAAGTCAAAATCTTTTAAATACTCCATCCACCTCCGTTGTCTCATGTTCAACTCCTTCTGATCAAACAAGTATCTCAAGCTTTTGTGATCACTGTATAATGCAAACTGTACACCATACAAGTGATGTCTCCAGATTTTCAAAGCAAAAATAATGGCTGCTAGTTCAAGATCATGGGTAGGATAATTCTCTTCATGTGGTTTCAACTGTCGCGATGCGTAAGCCACTACTGCGTCTTCTTGTATAAGCACGCATCCGAGTCCTTTATTGGAAGCATCACAATACACTACATACTTCTTATCAGGGTCAGGAATTACTAACACCGGAGCACTAGTCAACTTTTGTTTTAACAAGTTAAAACTATTTTCGCACAATTCATCCCAGACGAATGCAGCTCCTTTTCTAGTCAACCGGGTTAATGGTAGCGCTATCTCCGAAAATCCCAAAATGAACCTCTGGTAATAGCCTGCTAGACCAAGGAAACTTCTTATTTCTGATACAGTCCTAGGCCTTTCCCAATTAAGCACCGCTTCAACTTTGGATGGATCAACAGATACACCGCCTTGGGATATTACATGGCCTAGAAACTTAACTTCGGAAAGCCAAAACTCACACTTACTGAATTTGGCATAAAGTTGCTTCTCTCTTAGAATATTAAGAACAATCCTCAGATGCTCTGCATGCTCCTGAGGATCTTTAGAATAGATCAGAATATCATCAATGATGATCACCACAAACTTATCAAGGTAAGGCTGAAAGATTCTGTTCATGTAGTCCATGAATACTGCTGGAGCATTGGTCAGACCAAACGGCATAACCAAAAATTCATAATGACCATAACGAGTCCTGAAAGAAGTTTTGGACACGTCAGAAGTCCTGATACGAGTCTGATGATACCCGGATCTAAGATCAATCTTGGAAAAGATAGTAGCTCCTCTGAGTTGATCTAACAGATCGTCAATACGAGGTAACGGATACTTATTTTTGATAGTAACTTTATTGAGCTGACGATAGTCAATACATAATCGCATTGTACCGTCTTTCTTTTTCACGAACAGAACCGGAGCACCCCAAGGTGAGACACTTGGACGAATGAAATGCTTTTGCAATAACTCTTCAAGTTGAGATTTCAATTCTCGGAGTTCAAGAGGGAACATTCTATATGGTGTAACAGGAATAGGCTGAGATCTTGGGACAAGATCAATTGAGAACTCAATTTCTCTTTCTGGTGGTAAACTATTTATCTCTTCTGGAAACACATCCAGATACTCTCTGACAATTCTCGTGAAGGGTGACCGACTGGATACATATATCGAAATTTTGGCGGAAAGACTCCCGCAAAAGATTTTAACTGAATAGATTGGGTTACTAATTTTAGAAACTTGGACATGGAAATCCCTTGGCGATCAATTGTGTTTAACATTGAACTACATTCTTTGTTTCCTAACCGGAAAACACTGACACGTAACGTGTCAAATCAGGTGACTGCTGGTATTAGAATAAAATTTCAGTCATTATGCTACACGAACTTGATTGCTACAATTCGGACATGAGCATGAAATAAGAGATGAAATTCCTTTGATTGGGGAGCAATTAATAATTTATGATAATGATTCGATAATCAGACAACAGACATTAGGGAGGTTCATAAAGTCTAATTTATCCTCCTACAGTAACTGAGTCAAACGGCTCTTGTAATTAAGCGTTGATAGGCTGAAGTGATGATCGGACGGAGTAAAAGTGTTTCTGGTTTCCCGTCTCCTCTCGATACTACACTACTCATTGTTGTTCTCCAAGACTAGCAATACCCTATATCACTATCTCCCACCAGCTTGCACTTGTAACAGCCTGGATATCCTCGCATACACAGTCCTGAATGGAGCTTTCCACATTCGGCGCAACAATGGCGCTCTCGTGAACGCGAAGACTGATCACGCTCTCCTTCACTCTGTTCCTTGACAGTGCCGGAACAATACTTCCCAAGGAAGAGTGCACGGAACTATTCCCATTCTCGGGGTATGTTGTATCCCAGCTTCTCCTTTATTCCATCCCACCAATACCCCGCTGCTCCTTTGAGCATGTACGTGACGAACAAGACCTTCTCATCGTCCGTGCATGGTATTACTCTCAGGATGTTTTCTACAATCAACAACCAATCATGTGCAACATCCGAACTTAGATTTCCTCGAAATACTGGGGGTTTCAACTTCAAAAATTCTCCAAACGCTTGATCACTTCTAGTTTCGAATTGCGTCTCTATCTGCCTTGCACGATTTGTTGCATTTCGAACTGTCGTTCTGACACTACTGGATGTTGTCGCATCACTCCCATCATCCGTTGTTGTTGAGCCATCCAGACTCGGGAATCATCATTCCTTGGTTCAACCGAAATCGAATTCCTTAAACGTCTTTCAAATTCAGCTGGGTCCCTTTCGACATTCCTTCTTGCTCCTCCGGATCCGTGTCCTCTTGGTAATTCCGACATACTACTCTACCTGTCATAATCAAATTGAGTTAGCTAGGCTCAAAGTGACATGACAATTAGAATAAATGCAAGACATCCCTAGAGTACGCATTTGGAATGTACTGTATACTTATGACTCTGGCACGGTCTGAATCGACCTGCTCTGATACCAATTATAACACCCCATAATACATTGTCTAGAATATATTATAAAGTCCATAATTAAATACCGAGTACATTAAGTTTACAAATACATAGAGTGTTGATTAAACACACGCAGGTGCTAAAGTACAAGAAAGTACGACACAGCGGAAAGAAAAATAAACTGAAACATAATAACTAAATGTTCTAAACACGAACATCACAGTCACAAGATATGCTACTACTCCGCAGCTTGCTTGCCACGATCACCCTGAGTACCTGAAACATGAACGGGGGGGGGGGTAAGACTACTAAGTCTCGTGGATTCTACTACCCACCTATTGGTGACTACACCAGGGGAAACAACCTATAATCAGTCCTCACGCAATCTCAGCGCAATACATGTATTCATATATAAACAGTTTATATGGTGTAACACAAAGAATTATCTGAATTCATTTTAGCTATGCAAGAACAATCTGAGGTGAGCCAGTCTCAGAAAGCCTTACGCTTTTCCGTACCAATCTTCGTGAACTAAGCACATATGGTACGAAATAACTATGGCATCACAATCAATATTATAGATATATTATCGCTTTGGATTCCTCGAATCCCTTTGGTGGTGTCAAACAACCACACATAACTATGGATTCCTCGAATCCCTTTGGTGGTGCTCAAGCAGCCACACATAACTATGGACTGATACTACACATAATTCTAATGTGTTAACATACTACCAATATATCCCAATCCCGGGACACTATCCTAGCTACTAGCCTAGGTTATAATCAATCCTATACGTACAACGACATCTTAATTATAAGGTATTCTTAATGTTAATGGAAAACAAGACTTAAAAGATGACAATCCAAAATGCGTATGAATTTTCAAAAGCAGGAAACAGAGGACAAAAATCTGGAAATGCTGGTGACTTGCGCCCCGGCGCGAACCTTCTGCGCCCTGGCGCGAGTCTGCACCCAGATTCTGCCTCTGTGTCTTTTTTGCCTGCGCCTAGGCGCGAAACTGCTGCGCCTCGGCGCGAAGACCTGCAGAATCATTGCAAAACAGAGTTTTCTACACTACAATTGTCATTCTTTCAAGCCATTAACATCATGAACTTCCTAATAATTATAAAGGAGAAGAGTTTTGGGAATTAAACCCTTCTCATGCACATTTCAATCCCTAAATCCTATGTTATCATGCAAAGTTGGATTTTGGGGAATAATTCTAACTATTCTATCCTAAGAACCCACCTCAATTGAAGCTTGATTCTTGGCTATCTACTGATTCCCAGGCTTTGATTGGCAATTTCAATCCTCTTGTGGTTGATAGTCTTGAGTTCCACTTCCTAAAGCATCAAGAAAGCCAAGATGAGCATGTCTCCAACACATGCATTGTGAAAACATAATTTGAGGTTTGGACTAGAGGATCATGGAGCACGAATTTGAATAGATTGATAAGAGTTTTGGAAGATTGAAACTTACCACAATACTTCTTACAACCAACTAGAATAAAACTTCTATATGCATGCTTGAGCTATGGTGATTTTGTGAGCAATTTTAAGAAATTTAAAGAGAGGTTGTATATGTGTTCTTGTTGTTGTTTGTCGTGAGAGAGAGGGAACAAGGAGGGAGTGGTTTGCTGATCTTCTTTCTACAGGAAATGGAAGGATTTATGTGTAGTGGTTAGATGGATTGATGAGTCATGGTTCATAAGTGGAACACATGTCTATAGAAGTCATGTCCATTCTAAATATGACAGCACAGTCTTCCACTATATAGCTACTACATCTCACATAAGTCATAACTTAATACTAGCTCTAACATGTGATATTTTAGAAAATACCTTTAATGGTATATACTACTAGTAATTGAATTTGGGGATGTTACAAAATTTATTTTCAATTATTTATTTATTTATTCACGTCTCTGATTTTGTTAAAATCAAAAAGTAATAATCTAATAAAATGATCTATATAATGCTCTATAATAAAGTTTTTTATGAACAAAAAGAATACCAATAGCAATAATTAAAAAAGTAACCAATCAATATGAAGTCAATTAAGTTAAAGGAGTTTGTAACTTACGAGAGACCAAAGAGTTTGTAAAAATAATGACTAATATATTTATAATAATAATAATGGATTAAATCTCATATAATTACTAATCTTGTGACTTTTAATAATGTCCATCCATGAACACAAAGGCATAACCATCAAAATAATTAATTTTATTTTATTCTTATTAAAAATGTAACTGCGGGTGCACCAATAGATTATCAGAAGACACTAGCTTAAATTCTTGCATTTGAATTTATTTTGTTCTATTTTCTTTTTCCATTGGGTTATATATATACTAGTGTGGTGCCCGTGCGTTGCACGGGTTCGACGGACCACCATTTATATGTCAATCATGGTTGTTATCAATCATGGTCGTTGCGGATCATGTTAAATTAAACGAAATTTAAGGGGCTAAGTAGTTTTCCGAGAAATCAAGCATAGAATAAAAGAGAATGCAAACTTGATTATAAACTTTTTAACAATATTGAGACATAGCAATTCAAACATAAAAGTCCAAATTATACAAACAAAATAATAAAGTTAGGGTTAAGTAACAAAGGCCTAGATAATGAAATTCAAGGGATGCTTATAACTTGAAATACTGCTCTGTTTGATAGAAAGCTTTGTGCCCAGTGTTTGTTGGAGGGGAAACCAAAGTTGTGCGCACACCCATGAAAGGAGATATCTTCAAATAAACTACCTTAATGTTGGATGGCTTTGTCACACCCAATTTTAGAGGCATACCTTTTATGAGACCACGCTCCCTGCATATACTGCGCCATTGACCCATAATTTGGCAAGTCTTGTGAGGATCCTTTCCAATTTGTAAATGGCACTTCCAGTTCCATGTATGCCCAACCCAATCTATCAATGTTATTTCAGTATCCTCATTCGGAAAAGCATACTCACAAAAACCACTCCACGACAACTCCTGTTTCAAATTAGGCAAAAAGGCTAAGTGACATACAAAAAATACCAATAACATATTACACGTTTGAAGATACACACCAAATTTTCAGACTTAAGATCATTTGAAGTCAAGGTTTTCTCCAGCTTGTGATAGAAAGTTGTTGGAACCACAAAGTAAGGAATAGGCCCATCCAAAGAGCCCTCACGAAATCCTTCACGCAACATTAGTATTAATATTATATTAGTATTGAAATGAATCAACTGAAGCATCATATCGAATTTTATAGTGGAGCTTTCAAGATCCGTGATATGTATAAAATTTAATTTTTGTCTAAGAGACACTTTTTTTTCTCCTATTTAGGTGTGCATCTCAAATAATATAAACTAAACGGGTTTGTACAAACCATATATATTTAAAATAAAAAATTATAATCTAATAGGACTAAATCTTTAAATTTACACACTTCTCATATATCATTTGATTCACAATATTTTATCTTCTTCCAACTAATTTCATCTTGATCTTCTTCATGTAAATAGAACATAGTGAACAAATCTACATGAAGGGAGACAATTTTCAAAGCCTAACCTATAAAACATACAATTGCGATCCAAAAGAAACTTGAGTGTTTTCAAAGGAATTTCACATTAAAAGAAAATAAGTCAATAAAAAAGGTCTTACAATACTTGTGTTGCAACATAATCCAATTCATTAAAAGGGGGAAAATGAAAATTACAAATAGAATAATGTTCCAAAGATCTTAGTCCCAACACAAAAACATAAACTATAATTGATTAGCCATGAAAAAATCAATCTTTCAAAAGTTTATGTAGGTGCAGCTGCTCCCTTCTTCCAAAATGTCTCATTTGTACATATTCATTGCCATTGAGATTCTTCTAGATTTGTTCCATGAATCAGTAGTATAAGTGCATTTCTCAACCACCTTAAACCTATATCATAATAAACAAATTAATTAGTCATAACATTAAGTGGACAAATAAACCTATAAGACTATAATATAATAGGTGAGGTAATTTCTAAAGTGTTCTATTCTATGGTAAGATAGAGGAAAAATGATACATTGATCTATACAAAGTCATGTTGTGATATTTGATATTGCAGAAAATTGTCAAATATAGCTAATGCATCCGCAGTTGTTTGACACATTGCAATCACAATGGTTTTAAATTTTTTGACATTAACTAAGAAAATTGTCACAATTTTTAAACTCTGGTATAAGAGTATGTTCCTTCTCTAATTTCTTTTGCTAAAAAAAAAAAAAAAAAAGAGTCATTAACTAAGAAGAAAATTAGGGACACATAAGCATTACATTTTTTAAAAATTAAGCATGACTTAGTTAAGTAGATCCGATTCACACAACACATCACAATAATTAATATTACATTAATTTATATGATAATTATAATATTATTATTTAATTAAAATATGAAAGGTAAAAAAAAAAAAAAAAGAAAGAAGACAGTTGCAGTTGCCCCATCCCCCAAATTTTAGTTTTTTTTTGTTATTGTTTCTAGCTTGTTTTTTTTATTAATATTAATAATTATAAATCATTAATAAAAAAGAGAAAAAGTGGTAAGAACAAAAAAACAGCAACACTAAAATAGCAACAAATCTATTATATTTTTGCACCAAGCAACCAATTAAATTCTGCTACATAACCAATTAGCTGCAAATTAGTAGATAGAAGTAAAAAGTACAAAATAACAAAACAGGTTCAAAGAAAGAAACTCATCAATTATGCTGTAAGAAAGGGAGAAAGTAACAATCAAATCACAAATCTGAAACAAATAAAATCATGTAAACAAAATAAAATCAAAACAAAAATTAAAATCTTACCTGAGGAACAGGAAAAAAAAAACTTCCAATAGTTTTTCCATACACTTCACAAATTAATAACATTACTTCACCTAAAAAAGAATCAAATTTTCAATTATGAAATCATGAAACCCAATAAAGATTGAAATTTGAATTGCCAGAACAACACACACAACAGGAAGTGCATCAATGAAACATGCAGATTATAATATTTTTATTTAATTAAAATACGAAAGGTAAAAAAAAAAAAAAATAAAAATAAAAAGAAGACAGCAGCTGCAGAAGCAGCGCTGCCCCCGTCCCCCCCAATTTTTTTTTTTTTAATTGTTTGTAGCTTTTTTTTTATTATTAAATATTAATAATCATAAATAATTAAAAATAAAGAGAGAAAAAAGGGAAGGGAAACATCAGTAAGAACAAAAAAGAAAAGGAAGCAACACTAAAATATAGCAACAAATCTCTTATATCTGCAAATCAGTAGATAGCAGTAAAAAATAAAAATAAAAACAGGTTCAATGAGTTACTCACACAAAAAAAAAAAAAAATTCAGGGCTATAATAAAAATTTGGGAGCAACAAATTTAGAGAAGAAGAAAGAAACTCACCAATTATGCCGAAAGAAAGGGAGAAAGAATCAATCAAATCATTGAAACAAATAAATCATGTAAACAAAATAAAATCAAAAATTAAAATCTGAGGAATAGGAAAAAAAAAAAAATTCCAATCATTTTTCCATACACTTCACAAATTAATAACAGTACTTCACTTGAAAAAAGAATCAAATTTTCAATTATAAAATCATGAAACTCAGTAAAGACTGAAATTTGAATTGCAAGAACAACACACAATTGGAAGTGAATCAATGAAACATGCAGCCAGATTTATAACCTAAACAAAATCACAAAATCAAATCTTGAAGAACAAATCAAAGAAAAAAATTATAAAAACCTAAAAAATTGAAAAAAGGGAATTTGAATTGCAAGAACAACACACAATAGGAAGTGCATCAATGAAACATGCAACCAGATTTATAACCTAAACAAAATCACAAAATCAAATCTTGAAGAACAAATCAAAGAAAAAAATTATAAAAACCTAAAAAATTGAAAAAAGGGAATTTAGAGTTGATACCACAGATCTGACATCTTAGTCACCTGAGTTTATTGACATCCAAAGACCTAATTTATGGACGATTTCAAACATGCAAGATGATTTGGATTTTTTTTAATTTATTTTTGGGACTTTCCGGCGGCGGTGGCCGGAATCTGGGATTCACGGCGGCCAGCCACCGGAATATGATGATGGTGATGAATGCTAGTGGTGTTCTTGTTGTTCTTCAAGAACAACATGAAGATGGTGAGAGAAGTGAGAGTACGTATGAGATAAAAAGAGAAGAGAGAGAAAGAAACTTCACAAATGAGGAAAATATGAGAAAAGAGAAATATATACCCCTTCTGAATCTGAGTCAAAGGTGTCAACTCCTAATTGGTTGCATGACTCACCTAGGACACTTGTCACCTAGTATACGTTTCACCTCACAATTGGATATTGGATTAGGGTTTCCAAAGGAACCAAGGAATTAGGATTTGCACTTTCAACTTTTAGTATAATAGAAGATATACCTTCCCCATATGTTACTTAAAAGTTAAAACATGCACATTTTCATTTTGGTGTCTTGAATATAGTAATTTAAAAGTTATTATTATGGCTTATATATAATTACATTTTATGCATTGGGTGTTTTTGTGCATGATGGTGCCTCTCAATCTCTTCTCTTAGAAGTTTAGGTATTTCATTCATTTCATTTTGGTGTTTTGAATATATATAGTAATTTAAAAATTATTATGGTTTATATATAATTAGATTTCAAGTATTGGGTTTTTTGTGCATGGTAGATGGTGGTGGTGCTCAATATCTTAGAAGACCAGGTATCTTATTCATAAGAAATTTATATACGTATATTAGATAATTTCCAATTATTTAAGTTTGTAATTTATAATTATTATATTGCTCTGAGCTTACAACATCTCTAATAATTTATTCTATTTCTTTTTCAAGATATGAATATTATTTTTATAAATAAATTGGTGTTTTGTTCAATGGTTAATTAAACTTTGAGTTGAATATTTTATATTACTACTCTCAATGATTAATTAAGTATATAATAGCAATCACCATGGCCTGAACTAATATTCATTAGAAGCTTCGTTTTAATGTAGATGAACAAACTTAAAGGACTACAAATAGTTGAATTTCTCATGAGAATCATATATCATAATAATGGATTACCATGATGCAAAAATAAGTTATAATGCTTAGAAGTTGGTTAAAGGTTGCAACCAATGTTAATGGAAAATGTTATAGAAAATAGGGTATTAGTGTAAATAAACAAAGTATGTGATCTTACTTTCAAAAAGTTTCATAATGAGTAACATTTGTGAACCTAAGAGTTTATTTCTTTATTACTAACAAATTAAATTATATGGTTTTACAAATTTTAGGTTGAGAAAGAAGACAAATCTAGCAACATAATGTTCCCTCAAGCATCCTAATATGGAATCGCCAAGTATACCACAAAAGAGGAGGAGATCATTAAGGTTAGATATTAAAAATTGTAAGATTATTTTGGTGATAAAATTATAAAAAACTTCATTGTTTGGTAAAAAGGGAAAGAAAAAAAATCATGATAAATGTCAAAATGACTAGGATGAAATGGCCATTCAACCAGTTTCGAATTTGTTAATCAGGTTAACGCCAATAACAAATAAACTTAATCATGTATAGTTGCTTGACTCAACCCTTCTCCATCTAATATGTCTGGTTTCATAAAAGAGGGAAATAAAATAATACCATACCTCTGACAAATTTGGTAAGGGAATGAGTGACAGTTTCTGCTCCTGTGATTGTAAATCTTGTATCCCTTTGTTTTTGTTCTTTGATGTAAGGAACACATGGCCATTTGTTGTCGTACAACTTATGTCGTGTAAGTGTGGACAGAGATAGAAACCAATTTCCTCGTCTAAAATATCAGATTGTACTGAGTTATAAATATTGAGAAGACGAGCAAAAAATAAAGTTATATAAAATAGACCAACAAAATAGAATTACAGTGACAGACATATTTGAATGGTCACAATAGAATTACACTAACATATAGAAAGACGAAGTAATATGGAGTTAGTTGAGATACTAATATAATACCGAGTATTATTGAAAAAAGTAACTAATACCCTCTTGATATTATAAAGTGGCGAATAATATAAGACACACCAATATTCCAAACGCAATAGATAAAATGAGACAGAGGGAGTAGTATATAGCATACCGCTATCACAGGTTTGTAGCATGTCCTCGTTAGTAGTCGTTGAAGTTAGTGAGAATTTTGGGCAATTGTGCACCAAAAGATTGGTGAGAGTCTGAAACTCAATCCCTTGACATATGTTATTGAGATTTGGCAGTTCCATTAGAATTACATGTTTCAGTTTTGGAAGCAAAACTTCCACTGTCCCTTCTCGCACACCAGAACCAATGTTAAACACTTGAACTAGACTAGAATTTTGATTGAGGGCCAGATATTCCAATTCTGGAAACTCATGGGATGTGTGGATATAAAACAAATGGTTCAATTTGTTGCAGTGTGTGACAAGAAGAAACTTTAGCTCTGGGAAGCACACTTGAGGATTCGGGACATTTTCATTTTCTTTGTCATCATCTGCAATGATTTGCTCCAATTCCTCACATTGTTCTAGCACTAGGATCTTCAACAAAGGCAGGACTCTCAAGACAGAGATGGAGAAGATATATTTTAGTGTTGGACAATTGCAAATGTGTATTTTGTGAAGATGTTGAAGACTTACACAATGTTGTTTGGCACCCATCCATATGTACACTAGCTTTGGCAAATTGTTCAATTTAAGGTCTTCTAACCAAGACATCACTTGTTGTCCATTCTCACTTGGGGATCCCTTCATTTGAAAAATGCCTTCAATTTCGGATCCGTTCTCAATGAAAACAGATATTAACTTCTTCTCAATATGCATACTTGTTTCTCCTTCATCCTGTAATAGAATACTAACCGTTAAGTCTGATAGGAATGTTATCAATTCCTGATAGACATGTTGGAACAGTATAAAACAGAATATATCGATTCTATTTTGATTTTGGTGCATATAAAGACTAGAATAGAACCGGTAAAATAAAAAATAAAAAAGAGTTATATTTCTATTTCTTCTAAACCATAGAGAACAAGAATAGGTTGTTTCATTTCATTCTAATTGGTGACATGCCAAACATTACCTAAAGGTAGTGAATTAGTCATAAGGACTAAGCAGATAGTAGCATAGCATGCATATAAGAAAGGATTTGATTCTTCTAAAGTGATAAAGTGTAGCTTAAAAACAGTTGATAGGAAAATAAACATTCGAAACTTAACAATTTCATGATTTATTATACATGTGCACACTGCACACATGTATTTTATCACAATCTGTTTACACCATTTGATTTTGAATGTGCAATTATTAATATTGCACTTTATCCTCCAAAGCACATATAGAGGAGACAGAAACTGAGAAACAAATGTATGCAATAAGAAAGACAATGAGAGGGAGAAAGAGAGTTGTACTGTTTTATTAGAACTAAGATCTGAGTGTGTGGCTCCAGAATCAACCATCAAATTATTCATTGATAGACCAACATCATTCATGACAAGAAGTTGCAAAGATAAGCATGTTGCATGGTAGTTTTCTGGACAAATGGCGATCATATTTGGTATACCGTAGAGTGCTACTTTTTCCAAAGCAGGAAGCTCAATTTTGAACTTGGTTGGATATTGATGGGAAGAATGACCAAATACAAATCTCAACTCAGGAGTGTCTGTGATTTCAATAGCTTCCAATTTCACCAGTTTTCTTGCAAATGAAACGGGTAATATACACTTGAGCAAATGACATCTCATAATACTAATCCTTTTCAAACTTTGGAAGATTGACACATAACTCTGAAAGTCATGATGATCATCTTGAACTATTTCTCCCCTTCTATTTTGCTGAGTTCTTCCATAAGTTACTAATTGCTTTAGACCATGACAATCTTGTATTGTCAATTCTTCCAACGAAGTCAAGGTTTTAGCAGTTGATGCTGTGAACAATGAACCCAGCATCGGACATGATATTAGTGTTAACCTTAAAAGGCTGGGAAGACCAAATGATCCTGAAAAGTAGTTGCATAGTAGCATCGGACATGATATTAGTGTATATTAGAGATGAGAATGAATGTTGCATCTACTATGTATGTTCATCAAGCAAATTTCAAATCAATTATTCCTTTGTTTTTCTTACCAAGTTTGCATCAACAGGAAAAAGCAAATTCTTCAATTTAAAATCATTTACACTACCCTTATCCTCCAAAATACATTTTATTTAAATAAATTTTAACAAACAAGTTCTGACCATAAAAAATCACCATGAGTTATATATAGCCAGATACCCACTTTGGAGTGGAAAATATATATCATTTTTCTATTGGAATAAGGAGTAAAAATTTGATTATTCAAGCATATATATCATAATCTTTTTCTTATCCAAAATTTTAGAAACTATTGATACTTCATTGAATAGCATCAGTTTAACATAAGAGTTACACCGAGAGTAAGTGGATGTTTGTGTACCTAAGGGAATTGCAGTGCCAATATCCTCAACGATTTGATCTAGCTGGTTGCACTTTTCTATCTTTAGCGCTTTCAATTGAGGTAGCCCTCCAGCCATACAGGATGAGAAGATAAATTTTAATCTTCGACATCCACATATCTCCATTTGTTGAAGATTTTGGATGTTTGTTGATTCTACATTACTCTTACATACATACCTGAGCTGAGGTAAATTTTCCAAATACAACATTTCCAAACATGACATCAGTGGATCTTTTTCTCCATCAATGGGTAGTCCTACTAGCTGAAAGATACCTTCTAACTCACATTTATTGATTCGAACTTCTTTTATATTTTGCAGAGTTTGATGCGAGGCTTCATTGATCATCAGATTGTTGTGTAAAGCCATGCAAGTATTGATAGACCCCATGAAAAACTCTGCACAATTTTGCAAATTGAAACTGAGCAGGGATGGCCACATTAGATAACAATCTTCTTGACAAATGCTATTGATATTTGGCAATATAACAAGAATAAGCTCTTGCAGGGCCAACAGCTTGATCTGGACTTCATTTTGATTCTGACCATCTTTGTGTGTGCTTTGGCCAAATATATATCTCAACTTCTGATTACATACGATTTCCAAACACTCCAATTGTACAAGGCCTTGAGCTAAAGTGATTGGAATTATGTATTCCAGCTCACTACACTCTCTAACATGAAGCTTTTTTAATTTTGGAAACAACGGTCTGTGATCATATACAATTATCTCCTCTCTATCATCATCATCAATTATCTCCTCTCTATCATCATCATCAAGTGTGAAGAGGCATGTTAGCTTTGGATAATGGCTTATATATAGGTCTTCTAAATTCTTAAAATGACCACCTAGAGGCGTTCGACCATTGTATAAAGCTCCGAGATGCTCCATGTGCTCAATTCTCAGCCAATGCAACTTGCAGAAGAAGAGAGTTCCTACCTCGATCAGACAACTGTCAACCAAACACTCTATCCCCTTAGAATCCCGTATCAAAAGCTCAGTTAAATGGTTCATACTTTGAAATATGTCAGGAATGATACTTTTAGCACCTCCCTCAATACCTGCTATACACAAGACCTCTGCCTTTTCAGCCAAATCCTTTATTGCGGCATTAGATATATCCAAATAACTGAGAAACAAAGTTCTCCGATGATTGAGAAACTCTTCTTGGAAACCGGAAAACATGCTTCCTAATTGTATTTGATACCTCTGTAATACTTGGGGAACACTAAACTCTTTTAAGAATTCAACTTCCCATTTTGATCTACGGTCAGCAAAGTACAATTCTTCCAGCTGCCTGTGTCTCCCAATCACTTCGAACGGATTTATTTTCATGTCACATTCTGACAAATCCAACAATCTCAAGTTAGTCAGTTGTGTAACCACATTAGGTAATTCAAGGAATGAACAATCACACAATGTAAGACTTTCAAGTTTCTTCATATCTCCCACAAACGAGATATCAACTAAATCCCATTTACTCAGGAGTATGCAACGGAGATTTGTCAATGATTTTAACGACATATTCAGCAATGACCTTCTCTCCCGATCCTTGTTGTAAAGAAACAAAACTCTGAGCATTCTCATTCCTTTGAAAATTTCATCTGATACTTGTGCAAGTGTGTGAATGTGTAGAAAGTCAAGATTGGAACAATACAAATTATTTGGAAATTTCTCACACGATAGATATCTTAATGAAGTATGTTCCAAAGTCATAATATCCTTCTCCGAGGCACACTTAATCTCATTCTCTGCAATCCAATGAGCAACATTGCGAACTAAGTCATGCATTTTGACACATTTTCCTTCATCAACATCTAGCAGCAAACAAGAACTTATGAGCTTATTTTTAGCCACACTCACTCCGTCCCTTGCCGCTTCATATGAGTGAACTTCTCCAACTATGCCTAGCCCTATTGCAGACCTAGTTAACAACTCCACATGAATTTCACAATCTTCAGGAAACACGGAACACAACAAGAAAAGTGACTTGGCCTCTTCAGTGTCCAGATTATCATAGCTCAACTGCAAGCACTTGTATGGGTTTTGCAAACCTTTTTCAATATTAACAGGTTTCGAACTTCTCAATCTATCCAACGCAACCTTCCATTCCACCTCAGCCTTACCTTTCAAGCTGCTAGCCACTGCTACAATGGCGACAGGCAAGCCTTTGCATTCATTTGAAATATCTCTAGCCATATTCTTCACAGTAATCGAAGCACCTCAGATATTAGTGCTTGCTTTTGGAAAAGATCCCACGTTTCATCGTTGGTTAGTGTTGATAGATGAATTTTTTTCTGGCAATCCATCAAAGTACAAACTGCTTCAGATCTACTGCTAATGAGAACCTTGCAACCTTTATGATGTTCACTAGAAGGAATCCCTATGGCTTCAAAATCGAGCATCTGCCACACATCACAAGAACCCTATCTTCTTGTGTGAACCTCATGCATAAGCGTTGCGACCTGTCCATTTCATCTTTTTCTTGAAATTCAAATTCAAGAGAGCCTGCAATTTTTTCTTGGATCCTTTCCACATCTACAGTACTAGATATAGGCACAAAAACCACTTTATCAAAAAGATGATCACATCTCTTGCCTACTTCCATTGCAAGCATTGTTTTACCACAACCCCCCATCCCATACAATCCAATCATATTAACATCATCATCTTCCAAAGCACACATAAGTTCCTCATAGGCAGGTTTTCTACTATCAAACTCCCAACATTTTTCAGAAGAGAAAAATATCCTGCTGAAAGTGAATCAGAGTGTTCAATCTGTATATATTGTCTACCTTCTTCAATGCGCAGTTTAAGGTCCCTTTTTTTATTTGCTAACTTCATGCCTACACGGTACCGCCAAATCCAATTTGGACAATGCCCGAGACACGAGTTATTTTCTGTTTTTGCCTTTTTTAGTAACTGATCAACATCGACCATGACATTGTTAGCATCCTTCAACCACTTATCAACAACCTCAGCAGTCTTCTTTGTTTGCTTCTTGGCTTGTGTAACGCGGTCTTGGACACCATCTCTTGTTGCAGCCAAATTACCTTCTTCTTTTGCAAGGTCTTGAACAAAATTGTTGAAGCAGCAAGGATAACGTAATTGACCTATTACACCACACACCAAATCTCTTGAAACAGCAGACGCAAATCCATAAAGGTATTCCATTAGTTAGCCTGAACATAAGAGAGACAAGCATGTTATAATAGAAATGTTACTGCTCCATATGGTCCGTATTGTATTCATAGACATGATGACAAATAATCAAGGCATAGATTTATTCTCTTTTTCTTGTTTTGATATTTCAAAAATATATATTGAATTCTACATAATTGTGACTTTTAATCCAATTGTTGTTTTCAGCCTCCACCTACCACACTTTTATGACCAAATGATAACTAATTGGGTAGGGAACTTTTCAACTTAAAATTAGAATGATTCAAGTTTCAGTAAAATCAGTTTCAATTTAGAAAATTATCAGGGTCCTTCCACCGAGAACCGGGGGTTACGATTTACGACAAAAAAATGACTAATTTGAGCTAAGATAGTAAAGTTATAAAAACCAATTTGCACTTCAGAAATTAATTATGGATAAATTGTTAAAAAATGTGTCAAAATAACTTGTTCACTACCTCTACTAATTGAATAACTCAAACGGTTATGTATAACTTTTTATTTTATTATATTTCAAAATTAAAGAAAAAAATGGGTCGCAAAAGTCACACTAAAAACAGAGAAGATGAGTATTGCGGTTCGAACTCAGATTCTAGCATATTACATGGTCATGCAGTCTTTTACGTGTACTTCCAAGACAATTTTTAGTTTTTTAAACAATTGGAAAATACAAAACAAAGTTCAACTTTCAGCTTAAAATAATCTAATATACATATATATATATATATATATATATGAATGAATTAGAAGTATATTACTAGTTTAATTGCAAACTGATAAAGGAAATAATCATACAAAATAGAAACTTTTGCATAAGCAAGCAACTATTTGCAACTCAGAACAAGCTTACTTAGAAACATCATGATGATAACAAAGTATTACAATTACCTTGTTTTATAGAATTTCAGCACAAGCTTGGTACTACTACTTTGAAGGATGCTCCAATCTCCAACCATGAACTTTGATTACCACAAATAAGATACAAACAAAAGTAAGACTACCCACAATGGTGGGATTTTTGTGTGTTGAAAGTGCTCTTCAACAGCTTAAACCATTGCAAAGTGGGTGTTGAATGCTTGTCTGCGGAGAGAGAAGTTGAATATCTTCAACACCTATTGACTGCTGACACAGGGGACGCGTGGCCCATCCGGATTTGTCCAATCCAGGCGCGTGTGGCTCTGATCCGCGGAGAGAGAAGAATTTTTTGGATAAAAAGGCAGCCACGTGGCTGCCTGTGATTGGTCCCGTGGATTTTTTTGATTTTTATCCTTTAAACTCAATTATCTCATTGAAAATAATTTTTTTTTTTTTTTTTTTACCAAAATTCGTGATTTTTTTTCCTCTATAAATAGAGACTTGGTTCATTTCATTTGGACACAGAAAAAAAAATGCATTTTTTCACTATCTTAATCTTTTTATTAGTGTTAATCTTGAAGTTTTAGTCTTTTTTTAAGTGAAATGGATCCCAATAATCCTTTGAACACCCAAAATTCTTCTAATTATCCCAATAATTATCATAATCCCAACAATTATCCAAATCCCAACAACTACCAAAATCTTCAAAATCCCAACAATTATCCAAATCAATTTTCCAACCAACATCCTCAAAACACATCTAATTTTGGTTTTCCACCAAATTCCAACCAATATCCTCAAAATTTTCATCCATAATATGGATCCATGATGAGAACTCCATATCAAACACCCATGTTTAATGGTTATATGCCAATGGTTAATGAAAATTTTCCAAGTAGTGGTGCTCCCAAATTTTCAACACAACTAACTATTGGTGCCATGACAGCTGCTAATGAAGTCATTCCAAGTTCAGATGATTCAACTCCTAAGAGCAAGAAAAACCATCAACCAGCATGGAACACTGCACAAAATTTGGTTTTAATTAGTGGTTGGATTAAATTTGGAACAAGCAGTATTGTCGGGAGAAACCAGAGAGCCGAAACATATTGGGGTAAAATTGCTGAGTATTGTAATGAGCACTGCTCATTCGATCCTCCGCGTGATATGATTTCATGCCGAAACCGTTTTAATTACATGAACAAAATACTGAATAAATGGATTGGCGCTTATGATGGAGCTAAGCGTATGCAAGCAAGCGGTTGGTCGGATAATGATGTGTTGGCAAAAGCTCAGGAACTATATGCATGTGGGAAGAATGTTCAATTCACTTTAATGGAAGAATGGCAAGCTGTCCGTGATGAACCACGTTTTAGAAGTCAAGCAGAAGGAAATGTTGGCTCGGGAAGTAGTGGATCTAAGAGATCTCGTGACAGTGATGCAAACTCTGTAGGATCCAGTGCTCGCCCTATAGGTAGGGATGCAGCCAAAAAGAAGGGAAAAAAGAAAGCTTCCACACCCACAGAGGTGGTGGACAAAGAATGGGATAATTACATCAAAATCAAGGAGAAAGAGAGTGAACAATTGACAATGTTACTTTCCAATCAAAAAGAGACAAACAAACTTAAGAAAATGGAAATGTATATGAAGTTAAGTTATGATGAGAATCTCGATGACGTGAAGAAAGCCATGATGGAGACGTTGGCCAAAGAACTGTTTCCATAATTAATTTTAATCAATGTAGTGTTTGCTTCATTATTGTAATATGTCAGTGTAATGTAATGTCTTTGCTTTCATTATTGTAAAATATGTCAGTGTAATGTCTTTGCTTTCATTATTGTGATATGTCAGTGTCTTTGCTTTAATTATTGTGTCCACCACCCAACGTGCTTTAATTATTGTGTCCACCACCCAACGTGCTTTAATTATTGTGTTCAAATTAACTCTATACAATAGCCGATCTGAGTATCATCATGAGGTCTTGCATCATATTACATAATATGATTGTTGAGGATGAACGAGATTCATATGCTCAACGTTGGACCGATTTTGAGCAGTCTGAGGAAAGTAGATCTAGTGCACCGCAACCATTTTCAACCGAGTTATTACCCGCTTTTGCAAATCATGTGCGTGCTAGATCCGAGCTCCGTGATCAAAAAGCTCATCACGAATTGCAAGCAGATCTAGTGAAGAACATATGGACAAAGTTTGGAATGTTTCAGGATTGAAGATGATTTCTTTCGTATTTTAAGTTAATTTGCATCGTATTAATTACGTAACTTGTGTGTTGTATTGCATTTTAAGTTAATTTGTATTGTACTAATTACGTTATTTGTGTGATGTATTGCATTTTGAATTAAGAAAATAAAAAAATATATTTAAATAAATTTTGTTAAGTTTATTATTTTATTTTAATTTTAATCGATAATTATAATTTTATTTAATCATAAAAACAAAAATTTAAATTTAAATAAGAATATGAAATATAAAGTGGTGGGGTAGAGAAAGTTGTGGGGTAGGGTGTTGAATAAAAAAAACCATTGGAGAGGGTAAAAATTGAATGGGTGTTGAATGATTAGGTGGAAGAAAGAGAAAATGATGTGGAGTGAAAAAGTGGGTGTTGAAGGTGTTGATGGTGTTGAAACCATTGTGGGTAGTCTAACAAAGACTTTGACAAGTATCCCACATACTAGTATTGAGTTGACCCATGAGTGTTGACACGCTATTCAAAGTAACAAGACGTTTCTACATATTAGAAAGAAGAAAAAATAAAATATCGACACTTATGATTGAAGACATGTTTAGAGTGTAACATGTGTTTGTATCCAACAAAGACACGATACATG
This sequence comes from Trifolium subterraneum, assembly GCA_951799995.1. NCBI lineage: Eukaryota > Viridiplantae > Streptophyta > Magnoliopsida > Fabales > Fabaceae > Trifolium > Trifolium subterraneum. The sequence goes on from OX637468.1 coordinate 42,533,936, forward strand.
AGATTACATCCAATTATCTCATTTTCTCAAATTACTACTAGTTTCGATGTAGTGTTGAACTCTGTTTGGCAAACAATAGCAGATAGCTAATAAGCTAACTTTATAGTGGATAAACTAATAGCAAATAGTTTTAAGCTAGCTTATAGCATATAACGGATAAACGAGATAATTGAATTTGTAATATTTAGTAAAATTAGCATTTAAGCTCATTTATAAATATAATATGACGCAGAAAATATATGCTTAATTAATATTTAATTCTTCTCAAATAAGATGACATAGATAAAACTAAGAGAAAAATAATAAGCTATAAACTCGTGAGTAAAAATGTTACCAAATGAATCTTTTTTTATCATACAACCTTATAAGTTATAAGCCATATGCTCGAAATGTGATTGTGTGATTGCTTAATTGTTCTAGTGTGAGAAAGTGCTTCATGTGGTAGATAATGGACAAATTTTTTCCGTCGATTGGATCAACCTAATTATCATGATCATATAATGACTCATTCAGTCTTTTATCTATTCTAACCTTAGTCATCAACCACCATCATCTCTTTCACGGGCCGTGGACATTATCGCCGGCGGACACATTGAAATCCCGAGGTCCGGCGAAAGATTTTTCAGAATCATGTTTCTACAATGCTTCCTTTCTTTCCACCATGTTATGAATGATTTTCTGTCCATCTTCCACTCGAAGAAGCTTTTGCCTTCATCATCACCGCCATCTTGCAAAGCATCATTTTGCGTCGACGTCGAAATCATAATGACTCCGATCTCAACCGTTGTAAGCAATGTATCTTGGTGTGCGTAACCTGTTCAATCTCTATTGCACACAAGGTGTTCGAGGAAGACCATTGTGAATTTGTGAAAGAAGAAGAAGAATTAGAGATTTGGCATGGAATATGGATTGTGGAGGGAATTGGGAAAATGATGATGTGTGGTCGGTACATGGTATCATTGTATGGATGTCATCAATCCAACGGTAAATAGTGGTGGTCCATTATCTTTCTTTATTTGTTTTTTTTTTTTGGAAATGTTATTTTGATACAAAATTGAACAACAAATTTCTACATTCATCTCGATTGTTAAAATCGTTATGTACTTATCAATCATCTAATAAATGTAATTATCATAATTTTCAAGTGTTCAAATATACGTTATATTTTGTTAACCATAGCTTGTCTTCAACGTTAAACGTGAAAATTGTGGGAAATGTGATTAATTGTTTGAGCAAATAGTTAATGATTTGCGATACACTTAGGTGTACCGCTTGAAAAACATGGGGTGACTTTGGTCAAAATTTAACTAAATATATCAACTTTTGGATTGGAGAGGAGCTCAAGTATTCAAAATTTTGAAATATATTGCAATTCTTAATTTATAATAGGGGTTTGCTGTACAGGTGGTGGCAAAGAAGCATCTTTTTTTAGACCGCCTCAAAGTGAGCGCGGGCATGCCAATTTAGATGTGTGGTTCAAACTCTCGTCGTGTTAATTGACAGGTTGACGAGTTGATGGGTCCCTCCGCTAAACTCTTATTACAAATTTATATAATTTTTAATGATTAATAAAGAGGCTAACAAAAAATATTTGTTAACATCGCATAATATAACTTCAAAGCTAAAATCATTTTGAGTAAAATCGGAAGTTAAATTGAGTTTACATGATTTAACTCCCTGTAAAATCAGTAAAATCACTTAAACTCGTTTGTTTTCACCTAACGATTCAACAACTTACTTATTTTTTTAGTCAGTTTAAACGTTCATTCTTATCATATTAGTTAGTAATAAATACAGTATCATATTTAGAGTGACATCTAATTTTTTTATAATAGTACATGTTAATAATTAGAGAAGTAACAATTTCTTTCTTTTTTATAAGAAAGAAATTATAATTGAATAATAGATCATCACATAGACCAAGTATATCAGTTATTCAATTACCCTAATAAAATGTAGTTATTTTAATTTAAAAGCAGTTTTCTTTAATTTTTTTTAAATTAAAACAAAATGAAAATTACCTTTTTGTGAGAGGAATAGGAAAAATTGCATCTAAAGAAATGCATATAAGTTTTGTCCATAAAGTAAAACAAAAAGAATAGATGAAAACAAGTGAGAAACTAAACAAATAAGTAATTATATTTTGATAAAATAATATAATATTTTAAAATTTTATGTGATTATTTAAATATAATATTTTTTTTGTAGATAGGTGAAATGACGTTCGACCTAGCAATTCCAACATTTCTATCAGTTGAGCTAAGATTTGTGGACATTTAAACATAATAAGTCATTTGATAAATAATAGATACATAAATATTTCAAAAAAAATACCTACTATAAAAGGCTTTTCATAAATAAAATAAAATAAAACAATAGGGTTAAAATATACTATTACTTTTTTTAAGGAACAATCACTTTGTATTTCAATTTAAATCATATATAATATTTGATCTCACATGACATGCATGATTCAAAAAGTCATATTTAATAGCTGAAACAAATGAGAGAAATATTATTTCTTTACAAGATATATTGATGGGCATATAGTTGTTATATTACTTGTCATTGAAATGTATGACATAAATTTTTTCATAAGTGACTATAAGTCATTTTTAACTAACGAGAATGAGGAAAAATCAATTAAATGTGAATTATATAATATTTAAAATATTTTTAATTTAAAATAAATAGTATATTAATTTTATCATATTTTCCTTAATTAATATTCATAATACTTACATTTATAAATTAAAAAATAAAATTATTAATTTTAAATTATGTTCAAAATTAAATATGTTAAAAATATATATTATATACATTTATTTGGTCATGCTAAACAGTATGGGTGCTCGCGGTTCGGTTTGGATCGGGTTTGAGGTAAAAACTCATCCGATCCAAAAATAAATTTATTTGCGGTTCGGTTTTGGATGACAAATAAAAAAATCCAATTTGATCCGATCAAGTGCGGTTTAATTTGCATCGGTTTTTGGATATCCAAATAATAAATTGGAAGTTTTTTATTTAATATTAATATTATAAAAAACACTAAAATAATAGTTTGACTTTTTTTACGAAATAAATATTAAGTTTGATTTAAAATATAAGATATAATATATTAAAAATTAATATTTTAGAATGAAAATTATCAATTATTTTTAAAAGATATCAAAAAGTAAAAGGTTGATTAAATTAAACTAAGAAATAGTATTAACAAAATTTAAAATGAACAAAAAATAGGTTCATGCAATATTTATTCATGCTAATAAAAAGATAAAAAAAAAATTATTAAGATATATGTTTGCGGTTTAGTTCGATTTTAATCGGTTTTGAAAAATCAATCCGAAATCCGATCTGATCCAGCGGTTCTTACAAAAGGACATCCAAACACATCCAAAAATATTCGGTTTTTTGCGGTTTTCAGTTTTTTGGACCGGTTTGCGGTTTTTCTTTGGATTGGTTTGGATTTGAGCACCCCTACTAAACAGTGCCCCCGGGACACTTGTTAAGCATACCTAAAAAGAAAATTAATGTTGAAAACATAACTTTTTACAATTTTAAAACATTGAATGCACATATTCCAAGAAGAAGTTTCTATATTCATATGCTTAATTAGTGTCTCAGAGACACTATTTAGCATTTTCCAATTTTAATATGAAGTAAATTCTACGAGATTACGAGTTAATCTACATTTCGATTTCACATAACCAAAATGAGTTGACGTAAAAGTTACATTAACAAATCTTAATGTCAATGTCATGTTCTTCAACAGAAACATAACAACTTGATTATAACATCAAAAACTGAAGGGGAAAAAATACACTAAAACATCAAAAAAGGTTGTTGTGAATTCCTCTAAACTCACACCAATACGAAACTTGATGTGTGGAGCAATTTAATCAAGTAACTAATATTGAAGAATATTGAAATGATGATGATAATAATCCAAAAGCAAGTAAACAAATAAAAGATAAGAACACAAAGTTTTGTTTACACAGTTCGGTCAAAACAACCTACTCTTGGGAGAAAGTAGCATCTCCGTTCCACTAGAATCAATAAGTAACTTTACACAAAGAAATCCAAATTGGGCTACAAGAATTAGTAAACCCTAACTCTACCCAAATCCTGAATCTCTTCGTGTGACAAAGAGATTCAATTGACCTAGACTACCCAAGGAGAAACAATAACGTTTGCTTTGTATTGCCAAACCCTTATTCCCTTAAACTCTCTTATTTTTCTATGAATAAAGTAATCTCTATTTATATGAATAAAACATCGACCCGAACCGCTAAAATAGTGGTTAAACGGTACAGTCAGCGGGTCCGACCCGTTTTGCCACCCCTAACTAATGCTAACATTTGATTTAACAAGGTGATGATTGGGATCCCAATTCTCTCCTTCATAGATATTCACCGTTGGATAGGGTGGAAGCAGCTTAACTTTTGAGTGAGAGATGAGACAGATCTGGAGAACTAGTTGTGATGATGATTATGATAAACAGATCTGGAGAACTAGTTGTGATGATGATTATGATAAACAAAGCATAAACCAATGTAGAGCACAAATAAGTCTTGTTGGTTGCTTTTCAAATTTTCAGATTAGTTCGTGGATCTTCTTCCCTGGAAAAAATGAAACAATGTTGCTGAATTTTTAAGGATTAAGATTAATGTTATTTCGATTAGGGAGTAATGGTGTTGTATCATAAATTTTGTTTCATTTTTTTTTTTTTGAATGACAAATTGTTAGTTGTTACATTACATTATATATGTTAGTTTTTCTTCTTGAATCTCCAACTCCTTTAACCCTTAGCACAACTAGTACAACCAATTGTGCTACCCATCCCACCCAATTTTGTTTCATATCTATGTATGGTATAGAATTGGTGACTGGTATTTGGGGAAAATGTAAGGGGAATTGGAACCAGGATTTGAAGTATAATGGGACCAGAGAATATAGTGCTGTAGAGATCTCTGAAAGAGAGGATCCACACTCATGCTGATCATGGATGTTTATAATAACTTCATGTTTATAACGTAAAAATTACCATGTTACATGTTGTTTCTTCTCCTTAACAAATACAGTACTTTGCAACATACGATCTCCGGACCAATCACTGGTAAAATTGATACAAAAAGTCATTGCTAAAATCAGTCACATAAGTTCCTCATAGATCACAAATTTATCAAATCCTACTTATTGCCAAATACATGTGTTTCAAACTTCAAAGCAAAATAACACCCATGTAAACTTCGAAGGAGAAAAAAACACTAAACAAGGAAAGAAAAGAGACTAAGACCATAATACAAATGTTTTTAAAGAGCAGGGACACTTGTGGATGTTTTCTTAAAATCAATCTTGTCAACCTTAACCTCTCCATCAATGAGTTCATATACATAGACCACGACACGCAGAGCATCGATATCCATAAGCACAAAACTTGGGTTCACGTCATAGGTGATGCTGCTGTAGGCACCAGATGCAGAACCTGGATTTATAACCACACCGCCCTCGTGTTTGTAAGCAGTAAACTGATGGGTGTGACCTGTGACAAGAATGTCTACATCAAGCTGTCTCTGTAACATTGCCAGGGAGTCTAGGTCTCCCCATGGAATAACCTGCACAATCATTAAGAACACATAATAATCATATAGCAATACATATCATAACACATTTTTTAGTTACTATGTAACAGAACCATAATAATTTTTAAGGTTGTCAAACTCGAGAGGTCTAAGTAAACTTATGGAGCTTACATAGACTCGACTTATAAACTCACAAGAGTTTACGTAATATTAAAATACTTAGAGCCATGACAATTAAAAGATGAAATAATAACAATGTGAAAACATCATCAAGGAAGATAGGAAAGAAACGATAATCAAACCAATACAAGTGCAATCTAAAGTAACAGAATGGCATAATCGTTTAATTCAGATTGAAGTTGTAGCAACGTAATCTATGGAAAATACTTGGTGTATGACTACTACAACACAAACTTTTTAAAGTTGCCTAACTAAAGCCATAGACCTCAGATCATGAAACCCAAAGTGAAGCACCCTTTAACTGCAGAGAAAACCTTAATCTGGTAATCGCAAGCCAAATATGGCGTTACTATTTATAGTGAGAGTTAATATCGCGAAATCATTACGGATCAATTATGAGCATTAGATCTTTCTATTGAGCGGAAATCTGGTAATATCGAAGGTCAGTTACAGTTACAATTTGCTATCACGGTGTCTCGTGAGAGTTTTTTCGCTAGAACTAGCATCTCCCTATATAATATCAGAGTCAAAATAAAATCATACCTGATGACCATGGCATAATCCCAATTTAAATTGGCCAATGGTTAGTGTCTTGGTCTCTGGATATCTTGAATCCTCATCATACTCACCACGAGTTATATGCAAGTCGGGACAAAGAGTCTTTAGGTAGTCATGGACTTCCTGAATATAAATGTCATAAAACTCATCTTAGAAGTTTAATCATATTAGTCTCTACATTCAAATCATAGTTAATTGGAATAAAAATAAATATCATTTGTAAAAGACTAAAATCATAACAAAATGTACTGAGTTATATTTTTCGTAGATGCAGATTGATAATTCGTGCAATACAAGGGAGTAAATAACACATGGACCAAAGATTTGCTACAGTACAGTGATAGTACCCAAGTAAACAAAGCCAGAACAGTAAAACAACCTACAAATGCAATAACTATTTAACCACGTTTCTGGTGATCAATAGAACAGTATTGCTGATCTCAAGGGGAGCGGTCTACCAGTTTTACATGCATAAAATATGGAAGAAAATCATAACTAATGTTTGACAATGACAATATCAACAAGAAAGGAAGAGGGGGCAAGGAGTCAATTATGAAAAGTTCAACACGCCCTTTTGAAATAGTAGACAATGCATGTTCGACAAACTAGGAGGCAACCTATGAAGCTCCAAAATGGCATCGACAATGGTCACCGGATCATTGCAACCCTTCCATACAGTTGGCCAGGATTACCCAATTTTACTAGTTGTTTAGTAGTCATCTATTTTCTACTTAAGAAGCTTGGATAACGATGAAGACATGTAGCACAACATAGAAATTGTGAGAAAACAAAAATTGAGGTGTTTTACAGCTAAAATGTTCAAGTTCACACATACATTGTAATGAGTTAACATTTCCTAATGAACTCAAATTCTAGGATGTCCTTTGATTCATATAGTCAACCTCAGAGGAGGGATCGAAGGTTTTGGTAGTTGTTATAAAAAAGTAGACGAGATGTAAAAACATTCAGACCATTGCTATCCGCCCTTGTCAGTTGTCCTCTCATAATATTGAATTTGAAAATTATAAACAAGATGCAACTGCTTATATTAAGACTTAGCATTAAAACTGTAAAAGTGGATCAGTGATAGTTATTTGAATAAGATGGACATACTTTAATACATAGATTTCCAGTACAAATGATGTGCTGGATCTTCCCAGGGACAAGCATGGATTTGAACTTTGCAGGAATATCAGGCGCCCTGTGGGGTATGTGCATATCCCCCAGGGCCAAAACCAGCACCATCCTCAATTAATCGAAAATTAAAGTTGATTTGGAGAACCTGCACAAACAAAGTATTTCCTATGAACAAAGAGAAATTATTTTTGGAATTTTAGACAACTTTTTCAATAAAAAAAGTGGTTAACGTTGCTTAAATTAGTGATTAATTGAGTTTAGTTAATGATTAATGGATATACCAGGTTTCAAAACTCATTCACCACAACATAACTTCATTGATCATGAATTTAGACGTGAATGACCACAATTTTTAGCTGTTCAAATCTATATACAGTTGAACACCTGAAAATTATAGTTACAGTTTTAGTTGTTCAAATAACACAACTGATAAACAAAAGAACAACGTAGTGTTAGCACCATTCGTCTGACACGCAAGCAAGCCTAATTAACCCCAACAAGCTAATTAACAAAGCAAAGCTCACCATTCTCCCTACATATGCCCAACAAAGAAACCACTTCGGAATAGCCATTAGCTGAATACCATAAGATAGAGAAGAAGAGTGCTTACCAAATTAGTCCTTGACTTTGTAGGACACTTTCAAATAAGTCCCTGTGATTATGAACCTTTCAAAAAGGTCCCTGAATCTAATAAACTATCAAGTTGATCCCTATATTTAACTACTTACTATCAATTAACTCCTTATATTTTAACAACCTACTATCAATTCGGTATCTAAGTGTATTCACTTACTATCAACTTAGTCCCTAGCATACATTACGAATGACTAATATGAGTAAAATTTGAAAGAGACAAGGACCTTTTGAAATACTGATAAAGTCAAGATCCCATTTGAGAGCGTCCTACAAAGTCAAAGACAAATTTGGTGGTTTACTCGAGAATTATCTATGAAACTTATAACATTCTTCTCCAAGATTAAGCACCAAATAAAAAACACAAACTGTGCAACCCTAAAGATTCTTTCATTTCCCCTTTACTACTCTCAAAACCTAAAAATTAACACATAATAATATGACAAACCCTCAGTTTTTACATAAATTAATATCAAATTTCAATCCATAATAATATTAAATTGTAAATATATATATCATTCAGATCTAACATATCTGCAAAAATTAAGTTACTTATATCCGAGAAATATTTGTTTATGCTGATATTAAAAACTATTTTGATCTTTTGAAGTCACATGTGACTTTTTTTTTTTATGGCAAATTAGCATTAATATTTAAATGGAGCTTACTAGAGTATATGATAAAAAAAACCAATTCCAAAACATACAAACAAAAAGCTACACAACAAAACACCAGTTCAATGGAGCTTACTAGACCAAAATTAATCACACTACATCAGTTCACATATGCAGAAAACCTTAGTCAGCAAAACAGAGTCACACATGTGACATAATATTTAAATCAAAAAGACGAAACATAACATTCCAATAGCGTGCTAAACATAATCACGAGGCAAATGTCCTCTCCGAGACTTTGCTTTGGTGAATGTTCGAATAATATCAACATCACTTATACAAAAAAATTTAAGGCTATTATTCTCAAACAAAAATTTTATATGTATAATCAGTTAGTATCATTCAAACTTTCCAAACTTTATCTCAAATTATGTATAATCATTTTATGTATGACAAGACCCATAAACAAAGACAAATCAAAATTTATCTCAAATCCAATCAATCAAACTTTCCAAAATTTGAGTGTACTACTTGTAACAAAATCAAGCTTAGATTCATATCAAAGAAACTTTCCCAAAGACAATTATCAAATAAACTTCCCAAATTCATATCAAAGAAATTCATAAGCATTACATTTACGGATAAGACTAACTCAACAAAGACAATTCAATATTTTCCAAAAACCTAAAACCTAGAAAAATTATAGAAATTTGCAATTCATATGAAAATTTCATCACCTAAAATTGAAAACAAGGGGTGAGAAGAGTTTAAATTGAAAACAATCACCTCAAATTGAATGTCAATGGTCGAGCAGAGAAGAGAGACGAACTCGAGCAAAGAAGCAACGAGAGAGAACGGCGGTCGGTGGGTGGCGAGTGGTGTTGTCGTCGTCGTCGATCTTTTCCGCCGGCGAGTAGTGGTGTACTAGTGTGGTGTGGATTGTGCGTGCGTGTTGGTGTTGATCGCTCGAGCAGAGAGAGAGACAAAAGCGTTGAACAAAAAAACTATTTTGCCCTTTTTTTGGGTGTGTTTGCTCTCTATTAATTTTTTTTTCCTGAACAAAAAAAAAAATTACAGGCCAAGCCCGGGTGTAATATAAATAAGGTGACTTATAATTCACTAAAAAAAAAAAATTCTCAAAGCTACTTACATTTTAAAACGGATCATTAACCCGGAAGTGGCACAAAAGTTTTCTAAAACTTCTTTAATAATTTGAGCTTGATTTGTCGTAGCTTTAGCAAAGAGTAAAACATCATCCGCAAAGAAAAGATGAGAAAGTTTTGTGCCATTCTTAACCAACTGCATTGGCTTCCAACAAGAATTATTCACCTGTTTCTCAATCATGGCTCCTAGGCATTCCATACAGAGAACAAACAGATATGGTGAAAGTGGATCACCTTGACGAAGGCCTCTCATAGGGGTAAACGCTTCGGTCTTGCTACCATTCCAAAGAATAGTATTAGAGGAGTGTGTGAGTCCAAACATGATTAAGGAGATGATCACAGGTGGAAATTTGAACTGTACCAGCGTATCTTGAAGAAACTTCCAGTTAACTCTATCATAAGCCTTATCCAAATCAAGTTTGAAGACCATATCTCCATTTTTCCTTTTGGACTTCCTCATGACATGTAACACTTCTTGGAGCACAATAGCATTATCCTTGGTACTCCTTCCTGGAATGAATTTATTTTGTAATGGACTAATAATTCCATCTAAGAAGGGTCGCATTCTAGACACAATAATTTTGGATATCAGTTTGTAAGTAACGTTACATAGACTTATTGGTCTAAAATCTTTGAAAGTGTTCTGACTCGCCCCCTTGGGTAGCAGCACAATAAGTGATTCACAAACTTTAGGATCATAAACACCTTTTTCAAATGCTAATTGAATAAACTTACAAAGGTCATCCCCTACAACGTCCCAAAAAAGTTTGAAAAAGATGGGTTGAAAACCGTCAGGGCCAGGTGCTTTGTATGACTTCATACTCATTAACGCGTCATGTACTTCTTTCTTAGACACGGGTTTAACAAGCTCAGCAGTTGCATTGTCATCTAAAGCAGCTACATTATCTTCGGTTATTCCATTCATCACAGGCTGACTCGAACAAAAGAGCTCCTTAAAGAAATTTAACGCTTCAGTTTTCATGATATCAGGGTCGGTGCACCACTCCCCTGATCGAAGTCGAATCCCATGAATTTTATTCCTTTTCCGTCGAATGACCGATTGAGCATGAAAGAAAGCAGTGTTCTTACTCCCAAGCTTAATCCATTGTTCCCTCGATTTTTGAAACCAGAAAGTCTCCTCTTGAAACAAAATTTGATCATATTCAGCTAGAAGTTCTCTTTGTATACGCATCAGGTTAGCAGAGTCGATATCCTCTAAGGCCCTTTGAACCCCTCTCAATCTAGCTTCCACAACCTTCTTACGAGCAAAAATGTTACCGAACACATCTTTATTGAAACTAACAGATTTATTAGCAACACTTTGGAGGCAGCTAACAATATTTCCACTATTACTCTCCCACGCCTCTTTCACAAGCGGAGGGTAATCTTTATGAGTAAACCAGGACGCTTGAAAACGGAAAGGTCTATCTTCTTTACTTACCATCGAGTTATTACAGCGTAACAGAAGAGGATTATGATCTGAGTGTTTACGCACCAAATGTTCCACCGAAGCTTCCGAGAATTTCATGCGCCAATCATAATTAGAAAATCTTCTATCTAGTCTCCTGGAAATCAATCTACCCCCTCTGCAGTGCCCTTGCCAAGTGAATTTCGACCCAAAAGCGCCCAAATCAATAAGGCCACATCGATCGACATTTTTTGCAAAAAGATCAGCTTTAGAAATAGGGAACCCGCCTCCTCTTTGCTCACTAGGAAGCATGATGTCATTAAAATCCCCAAGAACTAACCATGGTAAGGATACATCCTTTGCAAGCTGCGCAAGATAATCCCACAAACCTGTTCTCGCTGTATAGATAGGATTGGCATATACCCCTGAGCACAACCACGTATCCCTACCTTTAGAGATAGTGAAACTTACACACTGATGCATTTTACTAACAAGTGAAAATTGAAAATCATTTCCTCTTCGTTGAATGGCCCAAATCCCTCCTGCCCGACCTTGTACCTCTTGAATTTCAATCTTCTCATACCCCACCCGATTCCAGAAACGCTCAGATGAAGCAAAGAGAGTATGAGTTTCAAAAAGAAAAATAACATCAAGCTTGTACTTATTAATTAAATCCTGCATATGGTTCCAGCTTTTCCTATTAGCAAACCCTCTAACATTCCAAACAAGAATAGATAAATCGTTGAAGACATCCATTAAAAAATAAATATGAAGGACAAGTACCATCACCAACTTACTGGCGGTGCGGCGGTGTTTCGGCCACCATATCATCATCATCTTTTGCATCTTCAAATTCTTCAATTAATTTTTCCGTCATCAATTCATTTGGAGCTGGAGGCTTGAGATGATTAGCCCCACCGAATCTATCTTGATCCTTCAACTTTGTCGCACTAAACGACATAGTTTCTCTCGATCTAACTCAAAAAATTCATTCTGGATCGACCGAATTGGTATGGAAGTTGTAACATGGGAAAACCACATAAAACACAACTTATTTGAATAACCCGGTGACCTACCAATTGTAGAAGTAGGATCTTTAAGAAGCTAAAAATAGTAGCTTCTTAAAAAATAGATTTTTTTTAGAGGAAAACGAAAACGATAGTCAAAATGTAGAGATATTTTTTAGAAAAAAATATCTTTGCATAAATTTTTATATTCCAATAATATCCTTGTGTTGTCATAGTTCTATATAAGACATCTTCTCTTTCCGCCGTTTCTTATTCTTCTCTGATAACTTTTTCTCCATCTGAAGGTTAGCAATTCTTCTTTGCTTTTCTATTCTTGCATATGTCGATTATAGTTTGAACTACAAATTTTGTTTTGCCGCGACCACCATATTACCAATAATATTTACTAGTTAACATTCAAATAGTCAAGACTTGTTTTTGTAGTTTTGCCTTACTTATGTGGTTTAGTTGTAGTGGATTTTTTATGTTGTTTTTTTTTGCGCGTGCTATTTGTATATGGGTGCCCTTAGTCCTTTACGATGTTTTTGCTTTGTGTGCTTAGACTTGGTGTAGTAGCATAACATCTTATTTTTTGCTTTTCTTGGTGTATTTTTTATATGATATATTACAATACAATTAATTTGTGTCGCTCTTTTTATCTTTAAAATGATTATTTTGTGTCCTTTATGATAATTTTGAGATAAAAAATCACTTTTGTATATAGTTGTTTCCAAACACAAAATAGCTTCTGATTTTTTGTAAAATCTCTAAAAAATAATCCGTAAATTATTTAATGTCAAAATCACTTATTTTTTAATTTATAACAAATGGGCTCAGTCGGACACATTAAAAATTAATCTCATTAATTAACGAATCCACTAATTTTTACCGGTGTCTATCTCATTTTAAATGAACAACAAATGAAAAATAATAATAATAATAATAAATGAAGCAAATAAAGGTACATGAGAAGTAAATAGATAAAGTAATCATTAAATTTTATTTATTTATTTTTTTACAGAAAGTAACCATTAAATTTGAATTAATTAAATTAAAACAATTTTTTCAGAGAAAATTTCTTAATTTTAAGGAAATACTCTCTCCGGTTTCATATATAAGCAAAAAAACAAAAAAATTGGAAGTATTAAATATAAGCAAAAACTACTATAATCATTATATTTATTATTAATATTTCAATTTTACCCTTAGTTTCGCTTTTACTAGTAATTTTATTGAAAACAAAAAATAAGGGTAAAATTAGTATTAGTTACTACACATACCCTTTCTGTAAAACTGGAAGTGAATTTGGTGAGAAGTAGTAAACTGTAAAGTAATTCGTTCTGTCTGCTTTGGAGAAGAAATAACAATGGAAGAAGATGCAGTGTTTAGCAAAGTTGCACAAGTCATATCAGCTATAAAATACGCTAACCACGTTGATCAAGTTATTACTTCACTTCACTCCATCGCCACCCTTCTTTTCCCTCTCCACCCTAATCTTCTCTCAGGTTTGCGCTTTTTCTTAACCTATTATTGCTTCTGCTTTCATAATAATTATACCCTAGGACTCAACAATAATTTGATTTTTTATTCAATTTTGCAGGTAGCATCGATGAGAGTTACAGAGAACAGGTTTGTGTTCATTCATGTCTTGCAACTTTTAATTATTATTTAATTACAGCTTCATAATTCCATGTTTCATGTTTTGTTTAGATTTTCAATGTGAAGGTTCCTTCTTCAAAGGAACGAGATGATTGGTGGCATGTCTTTTATCAAGGACCTGCTTTTTCTACACTTGCTAGGTTCTTGTTACTTGGTAATATGTTTTCTCAATTTATACGAATTTCGACCTTTTTTTGGAAAATAATATTGCATTTTGCTTTCGCTGTTTTTCTCACTTGGAATGCAATTCCCTGCAGATGTTGCCTCGAACTGGTTGGCTTGTTTCCCCATTTCAGCACAGAAATATGTTTATGATGTTTTCTTTGTTAATGGATTAGTCACCGAGGTGTTGCAGATATTGGTTTCTTTTCTCCGGCACAATGGGAGTAATGATATTGATAATAATGTTGTCATCTCAAATTCCGAAAGGTATATGGCATGAATGTTCATATTGTACTATCCCTTAAATGCAGTTTTATTTAACTTAGACGTCATTACTCTAATGCTGGTTATCAATGTGTTTGCATGTTAAGAACCAGAAATATATATATAACAGAAGTAAACCAGTAAAACAGTGATAAAAATGGCTAGATTGGATTCAATTATTGGAAAATTACAGAAGAGGGAATTGTACTCGGGTTCTGCACTTAATGTAGTGCGATGTAACAGTCCAAATTAATTTAACATTGAGAATAACTTTATCAGATTTTAATATTGATGACAGATTGCTTGTACTGTGCCTGCTTGAAAATAACGGAGTGCTCCAGATAGCAAGAGAGTTTGGTTCTCCTTCTAAATCAAAAGGTTTTACTGATGAATGGATGAAGCCAAATGTATCTAGGATTGCACAGATTGTTGTGTCTATTCCTGACAAAGCTAGAATGAACTGCCCAACTTCATTGTCATCACAGTATCCTTTTATTCCCTTTGTTTTGATAGTTTATTGGTTCCATATATTGACATGGTTTTGCAGTGCTTTTTTTACTTGATAAGATATCTACTTGTTTAACAATTTCATGGATTTAAAATGATCTTTGGAGGACTTATCCAGTTTATATTATTATGTTACTGAATTCCTCCATACAAATTACAAGTTTTTTCTTCACCAACATATCCAGTGTATTCTTCAGGCAGATTATTCTCCAATTACTCTCCCTGGAAGAAGAAAGAGAGGCGATAGACACCTCAGATGAAATAGAGAAAAACGGTGCAATGTTATTTATTGGGGAAACGTTTTCTCGCATTTGTCGCCGTGGTTCTGCTGGTAACTAGAAAATTTCAGACACTTGAAACAGGTTTTCTAACCACATATATTGGCTAGTATTATTAAACTGCTTTGAGTTAAATCAGCCTTTGTGAAATAGATTGGACTTGCTTCATGTATAACCTGTCTTCAGTTAAACCAAGTTCCACATAATAATAAGTCTAGAGCACCAATCAATATGTTGGAATTATTGTGCATAGCAAAGAAAACAAAAGAGGCATTTTTTCACTCGTCATACAGTTCATAGTTTGTGGAAGAAGTAAATGTCACATATCCATATTTTATACTTTGCTCAAGGCGCTTTAGTTTCTTATATGCAACATTTGTCTGTGACTGTGAGCTCAGCTGTGATGAAGCTAAAAAACTGTCTCCTACAGCTCAGTGAGGGTCTGTTTACAGTCACAGACAAATGTTGCATATAAGAAACTATGATCCATATGTTATACCTCTCACTGAGCTGTATGATTGAATTAAATTGAATCGTAGGGTCTGTTTTGGAAGGGGTATGGAGGAGAGAGCTTTGGAGGGCTAACTAAGTCTAAGTTTTGAAATATATTTGATATTTTAAAACAATTGAAATAACAATATGATAAATGATCATATAGTAAACTTATTAAACTTTTTAACGTCATGATTCATGAATATTCACCTGAATAGTAAAAATAATACTTGGAGGTCGTATCTAGTTTCCTCAGACATAATACAATGTTAGTTGGTTAAGGAAGAGCCCAAAGTGGCCTCCCAAGTTCTGAACAACAAGCGGGTGATGTCCATAGACTCAAGTGCAAACCAATTAAACAAACAACTCTCTAATTCAGTCTCGAATGAAATCTTTGGTAACTAATTTCACACTGATGTGAATCCCTGTTAAGCATAACTTCTAGACAGTTTTGAAAGTTGGTTGCTGAGTTTTGAAAACAGAATATATTAATTGTGTGTATAGAATTCATGCTAGATTTCTGATTCTTTGGTCAACAAAATGTTATAAACAAATAACAAGGGCTTGTTTGCTTTCCATATTCTATTCCCATTTCGTGTTTTCAATTTTTTAATTAAAAAAAATGTCACCTTGTTTCCTCTATTCAAAATTTTGTACAACAAAAAGTGAAAACAACTTTTGTTGTTTTCACTGTTTCCTATATAAAACTTCAAAAATAAGAAACAGTGCAACCAAGATGACATTTTTATAATTAAAACTGAAAATAGGAAATGAAAAATACAATGTTTTTCTTAAACCAATCAGGCCCTGAAATCCTCATGACAGAGTCAACTAGGTAATTGTGTTTTGCAAATAGACAAATCTCAGTAGTTAAGCACCTCCTCCTTGTTTAATAGATTTATGACTTTTCTGATGGAATAGAGGTCTACTATCTCTCTATTATATATAGAACACTAGTTTGTTTAGGAAACAGGAAGCATTATGTTGTCTTTTAACTCTTATCCTATGTTTAATTTAAGATATATTTTAGTTACTTTTCAAAATTTGCTGAAAGAGACTAGGTCAATCAAGTTGGTGATTGATAGGCTCAACCTGGTAAGTGGAATTATTCTCCACTACCTTATGCCCACGTGCCCTCCTATAAACCCTCCCATAACTATCAGTGATCTGCACTCTACAGTGATGACTTTTATTATCCTATGCCATTGTTGTTTCCTGATCAAATCTATTTTCTTGTAGATCTTCTATCAAGTGAATTAATACCCCGAGTTCTAAGGCTCGTCAACAGCTGCTTATCATCAAATGACAGTTCTATTAATGAGGATGTGCTTGAGTCAAAACCAGAAGCGGTGTTTTGGTTGAGAATGATGGAATCAATCACGGATCCTTATACCACAGAAAGAATCTCTGAGCAGATTTTACATGAGCTAGCCAGTCAACACACAAATGATGTTCAAGCATATTGGGTTCTGTGGCTGTTTTTCCATAGAATTTTCAATCTTCGGGCTTCTGTGAGGTGAGTGGAATTATTAGTTAGTTTTGCCTTTATTCACAGGTCATCTTGTATTAATCCTCTATTTGGATTGATGGGAAGAAAACTGGCAAAACTTTGTTGCCTCCTGGAAAGATATTTAATGGGAAAAACATGAAATTAACATTTTCATGTTTTCACTATAGATTTCCCCTTCACTTGCAATTAATTATCTTATAATAAGAACGGCTTGGAGTAGGGTTCTGGCTATCATGGTTTAGATTAAAATAATTGATGCACGCATATCCTTCTAAAGGTGCTTGATGAAGATGTAGCTTCTTGATTAGGTCCTTGGCAAGTAAAACTGTCCCACATCAGTGCTACGTGACTATGTAACAACAATGTTCTATGTTCATCCATTAATTGTGTTTTATTTTTGTTGTCTGTACTCTCTATAGCTCGTCACTTTGTTGGTTATTGTAATTTGTTGTTGAGATTAGACTGTTGCACTATGATACACACGTTAGATTATATAGGCATGACAGCACCGTCATGAGCAGTTTTTGTTGGTTATTTTGGTTATTATAATTTTTTTTTCTCCTTCCCAGGTCCATGTTTGTTGACACATTTGTGCTCTGGAAGGTATTCCCTTTTAGTTGCCTAAAATGGATACTTCAATTTGCTGTTTGTGAATGCCCGCCTGGTACCTCTTTATCAGTACATAATCGCCCTGGTCTTTTGAAGATAATCCAACGTCTACTGACAACATGGTCTAAGAAGGAATTTGTGCAAACAGCACCTATTGAACAACAAGCTTGTATCCTTTTTCATCATTTTAGTATACTCAAACATGTGGTAATTGAAGGATAAAAAATCTTCAGATGTGAATTTAAAAGGACAGCCTAGTGCATGAGACATCATCATTATGGAATGTGGGGTAGGGTCAAATATATGTAGCCTTTACCTGTATAAGTAGCAAGGCTATTTTCTACAACTACAGCCCATGATCTTCGAGTCAAAAGGCTGCCTTACTGTCACACCGCGGCTCACCCGAGTAACCCTCTTCCTATTTGATGTTCATTGCTATATTATGACTATATCAAAATCTCACATGCTTTCCTCCACTCAGCCTTCCCCAGACTGATGCCATCTTTATCACTGTGATGCATATATTTATTTTCCTATATTTATGTCAGATATAACTGCTGCTCTTGGCCTTTCCCTAGAGACAATATCTAAAGAGGATTTGGATGGAATGAAGGATGCCACGCCTTTGATTCTTCAAGGAGTTAGCTGTAATTATCCCCTACTTTATTATGGTTGTCTTTGATAGTAACAAGAAGGATTATGTGAGATAGGAACTATTATTGTCCACTCTTAGGGAGCATTTGAGTAAACAACTTAATTAAGCACTCATTCAGTAAGGAATTATTGCATGCATAGTTTGTTTCTACAGACACATAAAAGTGAGTAAACTCTGCATAGGCTTTGTATAAGCTATCTCGTAGTTATAAAAATAAGTTGAAAACAACTTATAAACTATTTTTATAAGTTTTTTATTAAACTTATACAGATTCTTATATCATAAGATAAGCACAAATAAGCTCTTCCAAGAGCCCTCTTAATCCTGTTTTAGAACACTATTTAAGCATCAAGGCCTTCTAGATAGACAAATGGCTACTCCTGAACTTGCTGCATTATTTCCTATGGTCTTGTTTTCAGTTGACTCAAATATGTAAAATGCATCAAATTAGGTTGTTGTTTAAAAAAGCATATGACCGATGCTGGTTGCTTCTCCCTAACATACAGTTCCCTACTACCCAATTAGCATTTTTTGCTGTGTAAGTGAAATTGAATTATACAGAGTTCTATGCTTCTGATTAAGAACCTTTCCTCAGTACCCTTAGTTTTTCTAGGGGTTTCAATACCCCCATAATAAATTTCAATAAGAATCTAACAAGACTGTTAAATTGCCTGGAATATATTCCTACTCTGCTCTTCTCTTTTTAACTATATGCAATTTAAATATAATTTTCAAGTTTTAATATTTCTAACAAGTCATACCACCGGATTTTTGTCAGTGTTATATATTCAACCAAATCTCATTGTAAGAAATGTAGAATAATTTGTATTAAGAGTGTGACTTATTTTATGACTTCCTTTTTCGTAGCGGGAAAAAACTTGTTATCCATCTCACTCTCGCTCAGTAGTCTTATAAATCTGATTATAAGTGGGTCGCTATCCCTTCCTAAAGATCAGTAGTCAGCATTCATAATCTTCTAATTTTTTTGTAATTGTTTCAGGTAGGTTGGAGAGTCCTAATCATTTAGTTCGGAAAATGGCTAGAAATATTGCTTTGGCATTGTCTAAAATTATTGATCCAAAAAATCCTCTGTACCTTGATGATAGCTGCAATGGGCAGACTGATAGCTGCAATAGGGAGACAATAGATTGGGCATTCGGATTCGCTGACCCCAAGAAAAGGACACCGACTGCTTCAAATTCTAGAAAAATAGGTGTTGAGGAAACACAGATATCTACAGTTTCAGGTTCAGAGAGGGACTCTGGTTCCCTTCCCAATAAAGAGAAAGACATTAGTGTAAAGGGTAAAAAGAAGTTATTGGAGTTTAATGTGCTTGATCCAGATGAGATTGTTGATCCAGGATCACTGAATCTTGAATCAGATACTAATAGTGAGGTTGATGACGATGACAGTGCAAGTGAGAACTCGTATTCCTCAAGTGATTCATCTTTACAGCCATATGATTTGTCAGACGATGACTCCGATTTGAAAAGAAAAATTTCACAGTTATCTGATGTAGTTGCTGCTCTTAGAAAATCCGATGATGCTGATGGGGTTTGTCTTTTTCACTCAGAGCACCTTTTAGTTGCATCTTGATTATCTTCCCTATCTACAATAAATGTGATTTGTTGTACCATGATAAAATTTTAATTGACAATTGTTGCATTATCGAGTAGTACATATATTCTGGTTTAGACTTTAGACTGAGCTATTCAGAATCCTATTTTTAGTACTGACCGACCTGATGCATTCTTGCCTTTGGCAAAGGTTTCTTGATATCCTGCTATTTTGCTAAAAGATTGATGCTTTGTAAATTTTTTATTTTGTTACAGGTGGAAAGAGCTCTTGATGTGGTGGAAAAGCTCATAAGAGCATCTCCAGATGAACTAAAACATGCTGCAAGGGATCTTACCAGGACTCTTGTTCAGGTCCGTTGCTGTGATATAGCTTTAGAGGGTGAAGAAGAATCAACAGAGGACAAAAGGCAAAGAGCATTAATTGCCTTGGCAGTCACGTGCCCAATTGAATCACTTGACACATTGCACAATCTTTTGTATTCACCTAATGTAGATATTAGTCAACGCATAATGATACTGGATGTCATGACAGAAGCAGCTCAGGAGCTTGCTGAATCAAAAATTATGAAGCCCAAACACAAGGCTAGTTCTCTTGTATCAGTTGTTTCAGATACCCGGCCTTGGTTCTTGCCTAGCAGTACAGGGACTCCTGGAGCTGATTCCTGGAAAGAGATTTCAGGTACTGGCACTTTTTTGAATTGGTCAAACAGCTTTGAGAGGGAACTTCCCTCAAAACCTAATCAGGTCAAGAAAGGGAAAACACGCCGTTGGAGCCTGAGATCACCTTCTGCCCAACAAAACCTGATGGAGTATTCTCATAACAAGTTTCCCATGTATGCTGCTGCTTTCATGCTTCCTGCTATGGAGGGTTATGATAAAAAAAGACACGGTGTTGACTTGCTTGGCAGGGATTTTATTGTCTTGGGGAAACTCATTTATATGCTTGGGGTTTGTATGAAATCTGCAGCCATGCATCCAGAAGCGTCTGTGCTGGCTCCTTCCCTTCTGGATATGTTAAGATCCAGGTATTGGTCGAGACATTAGTTGTCAATTTAAATGCAAACCTTACGAGGACTGACATGATCTAAAGCCTCACTATCACACTTAAAAGCGTGTCTATTTGTGCGGTGATGATAGAATTGATAGCTTGGCATTCTATTGGCTGTTTTTGTTTATATTTCCTAGTAGTACTTCAATTTTGTGGCTAGTTTACTAATGCAGCAACAATGTCTGCTTTTTGCATTTTAACTCATGCAGAGAGGTATGCCATCACCAGGAAGCATATGTGAGAAGAGCTGTCCTTTTTGCAGCTGCATGCATATTGGTTGCTCTTCATCCAGCCTACGTATCATCTGCCTTACTTGAAGGAAATGTTGAAATTTCCAACGGCCTTGAATGGATTCGCACATATGCCCTTGATGTAGCTGATTCCGACACAGATAAAGAATGCTATACGGTAAGGAAAGGAAATTTGAAACTTCGAATCTATTCTTTCTTTTCTTACAAGATTCTCAACTATTTCCTTGTACTTTGGTCATAAAAAAGGTTTAATTTTGTATGCACTGTTTTACTATAGATAAATATTTTACAGTTTCTGTTTAATTATAGATGGCAATGACATCTTTACAACTCCATGCTGAAATGGCTCTTCAAACTTCCCGAGCACTGGAATCAGCAAGAAGTTCATTCAGGGCAAGCCCTACTCTTCGTTCTGATGCATCCAAAGTGACCATTAAAATTCCCTACCTAAATGGGAATTAGTGATCCTATTGGTTATACTGAATGACTTCATTGGTTTAGCCCAAGAATATGAATTCAAAATTTTGTTGAACGTCTATTTGCTACTTGATTTCCTTGTTTATTTAACTTCTTTTTTGTTATTTATTTGAAATTTGTATATATTTTAGGTATCTAGATTTAACAATTGGTATGATGCATATAATCACCCCAAATTCATTATTTAATTTGAGGTGTTCTTCGCTTTTGTCTACTATCGTGCTTTTTATGGTTGATAATTTTTTTTAAATAGCCTAATAGCTAGACTCACTTGAAGTGTGGAGAAGTGAGGTATTTGGGATTCGAATTTCGACCTCTTCAATAATGTCTTATGTAAACTATCAATTGAGTTACATTTACGGGATTTATGGTTGATATAATTTGTCGATGAAAAAGTCAACTTGGTCTGACTTAATATTTCTGTTTGTTTGTTGACAAGCAAATGAATTTTTAGTCCCTTAAATGAATAATGTCTTAGATTTTGGGTATCCTTAGAAGATTGTTTTATTTTTGGATAAATTATATTTTTATCCCTTAAATTAATTTTAGATTTTATTTTGGTCCTGTAAGTTTTTCTTTTGTTTATTTGGTCCCTTAAATTACAAACTACAAATAATTTGGTCCTTATTTGAATTGGGCTATAACATGATAAAAATAAAGATACTCTTTTTCTTCGTGATGCATAGTCTTCCGTTCCAATATGAGTAGGGGGGCTGGAATCATAAGGATGCTCACTTCTTTTTTTGTTTTATTTTGGTCTCTTAAGTTATGAATTTTGAACAATCTAATCCCTTAAACTTTGTTTGGATTGATGAAAAGTGATAGAATGAAATGGAATGAAAATTGCTTTTCTGACCCCCCCCCCCATTTCTTTTTTACCCCCCAAACTGACGTTTTTGCCCATGGGGGTATCAAAAATTTGTGCCAAGAACTTTCGGTTCGTAGAAACCGAAGTACCCTTTCGGTTTTTAAAAACCGCACAATATCTTTATATACAACAACCACTAGTCACTTCTTATTTTCTGCAAAACTTTTCAAATTCCCCTTCCCAAATCAAATCCTATTTGGTGCTCATTCAAGGCTTGGATTCAACATCAAAGGTTGCTCTAAAGGTTCCAACACTCATTAAAGCTTGAAATTAAGGTAATCACTGATTTAAATTTTGTTAAATGTGGCTGTCATAGGTCTAGTTTCGTAGGGTAGTCTGACAGGAATCGCTCGGTTTCTGAAAACCGAACTGTCCCTCGGTTTTTATGAACCGAACTTTGCCTGCGTTTTGAAAAAAACTGGCAGCTTTTGACTTGTTACAAATTTTTGATATAATTGGTTACTAATGGCTTATAAATTGTAGTACAAATTGTTTATTAGTATTGTAGGTGTGCACTTAATATTCTATTAGGATTGTAACAATTAAAGGTGGCTAATTTAATTATTTGCATTTGCTTGATTTGTAGTCATGGAAGATCAACCGCCACAACCACTTGACATTGTTCTACCAACATTTTCTTCCATACCTAAACATTGGAATCAAAATCAAAATCAATACAAACTTTCAATCTATGATAAATTCAAACTTATAATTCAATCAAACATTTAATACTTACAACAATGGAAACATAATTCATATGGAAAAAATATTTGATTTCACTCAGTCATTTTGTCAAGCACTTAGAGTACAATATACTAAACTTAACCTCATACTCACATTTAACTTTATATTCAACATGCATTCATTCTAATATCTAATCAAACTAACAATTAACCAATAAACAACAAATCAAACAACATAATCACGTTTGAAACACAAACTCATAATTTGAAATTTATGGAGAGATGAACAAAAAATGCATATAATTGATAATAATGAGGATGGACATATAGAATTATGAAAGATGTATGAAACTTACTTGATTAAGTATGATTTGAAGTTGGATGTTGATGTAGGGTTGAAAGTGGTGTTTTGGAGAAGAAGAGAGGAACTTAGGGTTTTTTAAAACAATTTTCGTAAATGAAAACAGAAGCTGCAGCTTCTGTTTGTATATAAGGCTACCTCGGTTTATATTAACCGAAGTAATTCAAAGGGAGATCTCGGTTAATATTAACCGAAGTCATTCAAGGGGGTCTCGCTTTTTACGAACCGAGAATTCGTGGCACGAATTTTTGAACCCCCATGGGCAAAAACGTCAGTTTGGGGGGTAAAAAAGAAATTGGGGGGGGGGGGGGGGGGGGGGTCGGAAAAGCAATTTTCAAAATGAATGGAATGGAATGGAGTAAACCCATTCCATCTAATACCACTCATTCCTTCCATTTTCCCAATGTAGGGTCTAACCATTGGAATGAAACATGTTAATAATACAATTACAATTTTGTCCCAACTCTTCTATTATGCTTGTGCTTCTCTTCGATCTTCACCCTTTTTTCTTTATTGTTGCTTCCTTGTGCATTCCTATTAATTCTATACTCTTGCACTGATAGAGTCAGTGACGGAGCCAGGATTTTTGTGGAGCCTGGGAAAAATTGAGAGCTTCAAAGAATAGAGATTAACCATACCAAATACTCTACAGCAACAAAATAGAAAATTACACAAACGCCCTTGTGTGTATATTGTGCTTAAAAACCTGGGTAACAATATCATTTCTGTTTTTTTTTAGTATGAAACGAAGAACATGGTTAAGACTTAAGATGACCAAACTTTTTTCAATATATATATATATATATAGTTTAAAATATGGTGAATTTTTCGGTGCACATGTTATATGGTTATGTACCGGTACATTTGCTAAGGTGGGTGATTCTGATTGGTTTACTAATAGTATTTATTAATTTTTCTGTATTAAATATTATATGTGAACCAATCACAATCATCTACCTAAACCGTGTACATCATCATATTTAGGGGTGTAATTGGACCGGTTTGGATCAGTTTCGAGTGAATCCAATGTCCGGACCAATGAACTCTCGATTGGTTCGGTTTTTAGTGTTTTTAAAAAATGAATCCGAACCAAACTCATCGGTTTGGTTCGGATGCTTTAATCGGTTTTACATCGCATTTTTTCTCGATGTATTTCAATGCTATTATTTTTTTCCGATATATTCTTTTTCCGTAAGTTCATCAAATACAAAATACAATTCATCAAATAAGTTCATCAAATAAATAAGTCTATCAAATACATAATACAATCATTTTGAAATTAAGTTCTTCAAATACAAAATACAACCATATTGAAATTAAGTTCATAAGTTCTTCAAATAATAAAGTACAACAAAAATAAAACTTCAAATTTATTCCCACTTGAATTGCTCGCAAAAATCGTGAAAATAAGAAATCACAAATAGAGTAGCGCTTGAGAATGAAGTAAGGGCACCAAAAAAATCAGTAAATCGAAACAGAGTAAAACTTGAGTGGAAATCGAAATAAAAATTAGTACCTATGAGTCTCAGTAAATTAATATTAATTAATTTTATTATATTAGAAGTAGATCCATCGTGATCCATATTCTCCTTTGCAATTTTCTGGGCACCTAAGTCTTAGGAGCCCTAATTCTTTAACAACTGAGTTATTAGTTGATTCTCTTCATTTTAGATTTATTATTCCAATTGCATATGAAGCCAAAAAAAAAATAGATTATTGATGAAAATATGTATATTTTTTAATATTTGAAGAATTTATGAATAATTAAGTGAGGAGTGCTAACAACATACTTTCTAACACACTCTTCCCAACACACTCTATGTCTCCGGTCTTGCATTACTTAGTTACAATTACCCTCCTTTGGTCATTTATGGAATTCATATTTTTGTTGTGCAAATGTCAAATTTTGTTCTCTTGTGAAATTTTTATTTTTTTTGGTTTTACTCGTGGCTTCTGGGGTATATGTTCTTTCATAGTGAATATTTTAAACTGTTTATTTCTGAATGAGTAAAGATTTAAGAATTATTAGAGTTCTACAAAGATTTTAATATGGGCAGCGGCAGATCTATAAATTTTTGTTAATGGGGCTAAAAATAGAGTATATATTTTGACTAAAAATTCATTACAAATTTTTATAAAATACACAACTATAGTGACAAAAAAACTCAAAATACATGAAAGTGTAAATTACAATTATCCTCTATGAAATTTTATATCCTGCAAATGTTTGATGATATTTTCCTTACAAACATTATAGAATTTGTAGCTCACTATATATGTAACTAAATAATCATTCAAAGAAAATAAAAGTAACATAAAAGAACAAAAATGGTTGGAAGAAAAGAAATTGATACTTCGATGAATTAAGATAGAAGAGTAAAATTAAGAAAGAAAGTGTGCGAAAAAGAAGCCATTGACACACGTTATGATTGTAATTTCTTAACCATTGCTTAGCTTTGATCAAATACAACTTCTGATGTGGCTACTAGATTATGTTCAATGTCAAAAACTGATAAAGGGTGTGTTTGTTTAATTTTTTTTATAAGATTGAAAAAAAAAACACAAGAACAAGAAAAAAAAAAACTAAACTCGCGGACGAGCAACGCCTTCAACATCAGCCAACAACGTAAGACTGAGTTGAGGAGAACAACTATTCCAAATCTTCAAAGTATTATTGGAGGAAGCTCTAGTCTACGCAAGCCAATCGGCACATTCATTACTCTCTCGAAGAGTATGCAGAAAAAAGACATTACAATTCCCCCTGGTAGAGATGACGAATTTATTGGATAAGAGATGCGTAAGGATGAAGTTGAGAAGTTCCATAACAAGCAAAATTAACTACTAGAGTAGAATCTAATTCAATGATAATATTTCTAAATCCTTCAGCTTGAGCAATCTTGAGACCATTTAAAATTGCATGGAGTTCAACACATAAGGAAGTAGAGATTCCAATAAAGTAAGAGAATCCAACAAGTACCTAAGACCTATAAGCAAAGAGCTATATAAGAATGAATTTTATTAAGACATTGTCAAATAGTCCACTTACCATCATTAAAAATTATGTCATTTCGAGTCTGTCAGATAACCCAACAAGTGACAATAAACATAACCCCTTTAGAAGATGTATCATGGTCAACAAACCAATCAAGGAATTGCGTTATGGACATAAAAAAATTATGTGGAGAAGGGAACAACATCCCAAATTGCCACGGAGAAAGGCAAATCTCTAAACAAATGAAACAAAGTCTCCTCGGGTGCATGACACCTTTTACAAGTGGAGTCTGAAGTCAAATGATGTCTGAGGCGGAAAGTATTAGTGGGAAGACTCTCATACATTATAAGCCAACAAAAGTATTTAATATTCTCTAGTATCTTCATCTTCCATAACCAGTTCCACCCATGATAATGAGTTAGGGAAGGGAGTGGAACATAATGTTGAGAGAGCCAATGATAGCCAGACTTGGCTTAATAAACTCCATAATTTGAAAGTCCCCATATGAGAATGTTTGGTGAGTCATTGCCAATAAAGATGCTTTGAATATTCAACTTGAGATTGTTGGGGATTTGTGTAGTTAAAGAGTTAAACAACCAATTACCTTGATCATAGATATCCTTCAATAAAAGGTGAGACTCAGTGATATGGACGTATGGAACAACATTACAAAGACAACCATAATCAAGCTAATTGTCATACAACAGACACATCGCCTTTACCGATCCTAATTTAAAACGTAGTTTGAGGATCTCAACCGCTTTAACAATAGAATTCCAGAAACATGTGAAGCTCCTACACTTAAGTTTCTTAGTTCTAAAAAGAATATATTCTAGAAAAACTATTAAGATTATCTTTTCATGTTGAAGTTAAAAATGTTATTTTTTTTATAAAATAGTTTTATAAAAAAATCTATAACAAACGCTATTAAAATTGTAAAATAGATATTATTTTTTTAAAAAAAAAAATCTTAAAAAGTTTGGGGGGATAAGAGATACTTGGAGGAAGAGAAAAATTTTGCTTCAATACACACCTCCAGAGATTGAATCCATTCATAGACATTCCGACTCAAAAAGTAAACCAAAAAGCAAAAGAAAAATGAAGTGATGTTCATGTCTTGGTAATATAATACACAGCCTCTATCAACTCTTGTATTACTTTGACGAAAGCCACCTTAGTTATTTAATTTGAAAATCTCATTCGAGAAAACCCAAGTTCAATTTATGTTTACGATAAAAATAATTTTTGGTCAAACTTTACTTACTTCAGAGCCGAACTTTGTATTACTAAAGTCTCATTTCCCTAAGAAAAAGAGAGTTAATACCAGATAAAGAAAATCACTCCAATTGTAATGCAAGGTGCACGACCATTCTAATTCTAATTCGAGGGCTAACTATGTTTGAATGATAAATTTGGGTTGGGATGTGGGCGTTGGAGATATAACTGGAAGTTGATATGAGCATACAAAACTAGACTGGCACTAGAATGCGACGCAGAAGCCACCCGTGGTGGCCTCATGCAGGTAACCCAAGGCTTAAAAAGGGGAGGGGCTGGTGAAACTAAACAACACTAAACAATTGCCTCTAACTTCATGTTGATCTTTCTAGAGTATCCGGTCATGCCGCCATGCCACTTAAAGTAAATTTCCTCAAACATTGTAAACCAACAAGAATCATGTGCAGCTGTAAATGCGCACATTGTATCAGAAGTTAGAACCAGATGACTGTGTTTGCAAGAAGAAAACAATACCCAACACAAAAATTGTAATTTAATCTACTGACTAAAGAACCCATTCTAGCTGTAAATACTGCAGTGGCACTTACTAGTAAAACCTGAGAAAAACATCAGTGCAATTTTATAATGGATAAATAAATTGTATAATAACAACAAACTACAGAAAGGCTAAAACTCTAAGCTAAAAGAATAAAAAGCACAGTTATGCCTAAACAATTTCTAAATGTAACAGTCTGATCAGAAAATTCTGGTGCTACAGTAGTGCGGTGTGGTACCGCAATGACATCACACGTTCATACACTATATCAGCAACATCTGATATCAGCTCTTGTGAGACTCACCAGTCACCACAGCACTAACAAAACTTCCAACGGTTGTTGCAGTTAACACAAGTGACATAGGTTGTCATAGGTTCATCAGCACTGCGAGTCTGCATTTGGTAATAGGTGGTTTTCCTTTGACCGCACCGACCACACTTAAATTGATCAGTAGTAGCTTTTGGTGGCTGTCCACGCTCACAGTCAAACAAAGCCTTCTGCTCGATTTTCTCAATCTCCTGCTTCCTTTGTTCACTAGCCATTTCTGCTGAGCTCATGTTGACCAGCCGCTGTGGCTCCACAACACCGAGCAGAACTTTTCTTCGGAAATCTGGGTTGTTCTGATCCTTCAGATTAAACAATAAGGACCTATACTTGACCTTTTGGGCTCCATTTGAAGCACCCCAGTTTTCAAATAACACAGACTCCACTGTCACTGCAGCACGAATAGGGTCAGATGCATTAACTTCATCCATCATATCTTCATCTGCCTCTTCAAAGACCTTAGATAAAGCATCTCGGAGAAGTTCCCTTATTTTGTCTCGCGCTGAATCATTTGATTTGATCATAGTCTTCAGCTTTGGTGGAGCAGCAGCGCTGGATAAATTTTTCTTGGCCACAGAAACTGGTTTTTCCTCCTTTGCTATCTTTTCCACCTTGATGATTGAGGTACGATCAGTTTTCTCAATTTTGACATCCGTATTTTGTACCTTTACATTTCCAGAGCTCAGCTTTGATGTACCATTCCCATTGGTTTTCTCCACCTTGACACTTTCTCCTTTCTGAACCTTCACTGAAGGACTCTTTTGCAATTTCCCAGCTTTAGTGCTCTCCCCATTCGTTGACTCGACCTTAGAATCAGAAGCCCCGTTCTTATTTTTACTTGTTTCCTTGATAATTATGCCTTTCCATATCTCAATTAGGTCAATGGCAAAAGCCCGAATTTTCTGTCTGGGGTGCTTAGTGAGACTTTTAAGATGTTTTCCCACCTGAAATATTACATCAGAAAATAAAAAATCAAAACAAATCTTTACAGCTGCAGGTAAAGCCAAGAAACAAATATAGATTTGATCTCCCCTTAATTATCTCCATTTCTCTTCCCCGAGTTCCAAACACTACAGTTTTTTCTATGTAGTTTAGGGCACTTCTTTAATTTTCCCTTGAACTTTGTGTTCATTCAATCTCAGGTAGATTAATAATTTGGATTAAAAAGTACAAAAACAAAGCACCAAAAAACTTTTCAATGTTGATATTGTCCATTTATGATTATTAAAGCATTAAAACAAACAACCTATTTATTAAGCAAGGATACACAGATTCACCACCAAGAAATAGTTGCAACGTGAAAATACATGCTTATAGGTAAAAGATATGGAGCATAAGCTTAAAATACCAAAACACAGGTATATTGTGACATACAGTAAGGGTAGGGTACACAGTACACTCAATCACTATTCAGAATTCATACATGCAAACAAATATTCCACATCTACAAAGCCACCCTAGTGGTGAACTTTTAATTGTTGGACAGTAAAAGGAAATCCATCAAAGAGAAAAGGAGATAAGTACAAGAAGGAGAAGTTGAAATATCCTTCAAATTAGAAACATAAAGGAGAGGGAGGGAAGCAAGAAAAGATGAATATATAAATTTAAGTGTCTGAAATGAATATAAAGGATTGATTTAATAATTTGAAAATCAAATCTTGGGTTTGGAATCAATGTTGTTAAAAACAGGATCCTTCCTAAGATCGGTGAGGGAGGAAGAACATGCAGATTGTGTTATTTGAAGGTCAAAAACTATCTTTTCCAAGCGATTGATCAATCAATCTTGGAGACAATTCTCATGAGGGAAACGGCGAAACAAATTTGGGATTTGATGCGTAGCAAGTATCAACGATCAACCAAGGTCAAGAGAGCTCAGTTACAAGCTCTGCGACAAGAATTTTAGGTTCTTAGAATGAAAGAAAAGAATCCGTGAATGATTACTTCGCATGCACATTGGTGATTGCAAATTGAATGACTGCATGGTGAAAGCTTGGAACAAGTGGTGATTGTGGAGAAGATCTTGAGATCCATGACACCCAAATTCAATTACGTGGTGTGTTCTATCGAAGAATCAAACGATGTCACTACATTGTCCATTGATGAGTTACAGAGCTCTTTGTTGGTTCAAGAACAAAGATTGAAATCTCAATCTGAGAAGGATGAAGAACAAGCTCTCAAAGTTGCTAGCAATGGGCGTGGTAATGGTGCTCGTGGCAGAGGACGTGGTTCTTTTCGTGGCAGAGGGAGAGGCAGAATCAACAAAGAAAATATTGAGTGCTTCAAATGTCACAAATTGGGTCATTATCAGAGTGAATGCTCCAGCTGGGAGGAGAAGGATGCGAATTATGCTGCTTGCTATGCCAATGAAGAGATCTTGCTGATGGCTAGGCAAGGTATGGAGAAAGATGCTAGAGATGAGGTATGGTTTCTTGATAGTGGCTGCAGTAATCACATGATAGGCACTAGAGAATGGTTGTTTGATTTTGATGAAAATATTACGGAATCTGTGAAATTAGGAGATGATTCTAGAATGCAAATTAAAGGGAGGGGGAATTTGAAATTGTGCATATGTGGAATAACTCAGGTGATTAGTGATGTTTACTACATACCTAGCCTAAGGAACAATTTATTAAGCATTGACCAACTTCAACAAAAGGGTCTTACTATATTGTCTTTAAGCAAGATTTTTGTAAAATTTATCATGCAAGAGAGGCATGATTATGTCCACTGAGATGTCAGCTAATAGAATGTATGTGATTTAGGCTCCTGTTATTGTTCCTATGTGTTGGAAGAATATGAAAATGGACAACAATGAATTGTGGCACTGTAGATATGGTCATCTAAGCTTCAAAGGTCTTAACACTCTTGTAGAGAAGGATATGGTGAAGGGTTTACCTAGTTAGAAGAAACTTGTCCTAATTGCAAGACAGGAATGCAACATAGAGATGCAATTCCCAAATCATCAAAATGGAGAGCTACTAAGCAGCTTGAGCTAATCCACTCAGATATTTGTGGACCTATAACCCCTCAATCCAATGGTGGTAACAGGTATTTCATAACCTTCACAGATGATTTTAGCAGAAAAACATGGACTAACATGTTGAGTAATAAGGCTAGTGCATTTGATGAATTTGGGAAATTTAAAGCTTTAGTTGAGAAAGAGTCAAACTGTCAGATTATGTGTCTCAGAACTGATAGAGTTGGAGAGTTTACCTCTTGATGTTTTCAATGAATTCTGCAGCAACCATGGAATTAAAAGGCAATTGACCACTGCATACACTCCTCAGCAAAATGGAGTCTTAGAGAGGAAGAATAAAACTCTCTTAAATATGGTGAGAAGCATGTTAGATGGACAAAATGTTCCCAAAAGTTTTTGGCCTGAAGCACTCAAATGGGCTACATATATGTGTTAAATAGAAGTCCCACTTTGTCAGTCAACGATATGACTCCTGAAGAAGCTTAGAGTGGAAGTAAACCAACAGTTCAACATTTTAGAATTTTTGGATGTTTAGCTTTTGTTCATGTTCCAGACATTCACAAAAAAAAAAAAAAAAACTTTATGACAAAAGCATTAAGTGTGTTCTTCTGGGTGTAAGTGAGGAATCCAAAGGTCATAGATTGTATGATCCTGTCAACAAGAAAATCATTGCGAGTAGAGATGTGGTTTTTGAAGAATCCAAATGTTGGAATTGGGATGATAGCAAGTCTCAGACACAAATTTAAGCAGCCAGCACTAGCAATGATGAAGGCTCAAGTGAAGTAAATGAAGACTTGGAGATAGTGCACAATGATGAAGCCTCTGATAATGAAGTCTCTGAGGGCAACAACAATAACTCACAAGACCTAAATGTGAGTGAAGAAAGCTCTGATAGTGAAGAATTACCCCCCAGAACAATAAGGAAACCTGGTTACTTAAGTGATTATGTCACAGGAGAAGAGATTGATGAAGAGTATCAATTACAAAATCTGGTAATGTTTAGCACTAGTGAGGATATGATGAAACAGTCAAGTGTGATATGTGGAGGAATGCCATGGATCAAGAGATATCCATAGGGGGTGTTTGTTTCATGGTTATAAAAATGATTCCCAAGAATATGGAAGTTACAAAAATGGGTTTCCATGTTTGTTTTAAAGTTAGAAAATT
Source organism: Trifolium subterraneum (assembly GCA_951799995.1). Lineage (NCBI taxonomy): Eukaryota > Viridiplantae > Streptophyta > Magnoliopsida > Fabales > Fabaceae > Trifolium > Trifolium subterraneum. Next base: position 42,566,851 of record OX637468.1, read on the forward strand.
ATTTCCTGGGTATAAAAGATTCCATGAACAAAATAACTTCCCACTTTCCATGTTTTTATTCCCAAAGAAATGGGTGGGAATAAAATATTCCCATGTAGGTGTGAATAAAAATGAAGTAACCACCTAGTAACTACCCATATACCCCATAATTGCAAATAATTCCAGGAATACGGTAAATATTAACCAAACACTTTTTTTAAAAAATACCCAGGATTAAGATTCCAATTATTAATTCCTGGGAACAGTATTCCGGGGCATAAATTTATCATCTGTGAATCAAACGCTCCCATAGAGAAAAATGATACATGGGAATTGATTACATTACTACATGGGGCAAAGAAGATTGATGTGAAATGGGTCTATAAGTCAAAGTACAATGAGAAGGGTGAAATTGAAAAAAAGCAAGGTAGGTTGCAAAGGGCTACTCTCAGCAGCATGGAGTAGATTACAATGAAGTATTTGCTCCTGTGGCAAGATGGGACACTATCAGAACTATTTTATCTCTTGCATCTAGTCAAAGTTGGCCAGTGTATCAATTGGATGAGAAGAGTGCTTTTCTGCATGAAGAGCTAGCTGAGAATGTATATGTGGAACAACCTTTGGGTTATCAGAAGGAAGAGAATAGTAAAGTGTACAAGTTAAAGAAGGATTTGGTATGGGCTCAAACAAGCCCCAAGGGCTTGGTATAGTAAGATTGAATCCTATTTTGGTCAAGAGAAGTTTGACAAGTGTTCTTATGAACATACATTGTTTGTGAAACATCTTGGAGACAAAATTCTCATTGTCAGTCTCTATGTTGATGACTTAATATACACAGGGAATGACTTAGATATGTTTTAGAATTTTAAACATTCTATGCAGAAGAAGTTTGCTAATCCTGACCTAGGAAAAATGAGATATTTCCTTGGTGTTGAAGTCAGTCAAGGAGAGCATGGTATATTCATTAATCAACAAAAGTATGTCAAAGAAATTTTGTCAAGGTTTGGAATGTAAGTATGCAACATGGTGTGCAGCCCTATTGTGCCAGGAAGCAAATTGACTAGAGATGAAAATGGAAAAGTGTAGATTCTACTAAGTACAAGCAGATGGTTGGCTGCTTAATGTACTTGCTTTCCACTAGGCCTGATTTGGCATTTTCTGTTTGCCTAATTGCTAGATACATGGAAAGACCAACAGAGATGCACCTTGCGGCAGCAAAAAGGATCCTTAGATATCTCAAAGGCAGCATGAGCTTGGGCATTTTGTACAAGAAAGGTGTTGTTCAATATCTTGAAGGGTGGACTGACTCACATTATGTTGGCGATCTTAATGATAGGAAGAGTACATCGGGCTATGTGTTTAAATTTGGCTCAAGTGCTATCTCATGGTCGTCCAAGAAACAACCTATAGTGACTCTCAACTACAGAAGCTGAATTTGTTGCTGCAGCTGCTTGTGCTTGTCAAGGAGTATGGCTCAAGAGGATTTTGCATCAGTTAGGCCAAGTTCAAGAGAAGAGTACTGTTATTTTCTGTGATAACAGTTCTTCCATAAAATTGTCCAAAAATCCTGTCATGCATGGAAGATGCAAACATATTGATGTTAGATATTATTTTATGAGAGATGTTGTCAAAGATGGTGTGTTAGAAATGAAACACTGCAACACTGAGGAGCAAATTGCAGATATAATGACCAAGCCTTTGAAGCTAGACTCATTTTGCAAGTTTAGACAGGTGTGTGATATATTGAAGCTAAATCAATAATGTTTGTGTTGTTTCTTGCTATTTCTTTCTCTCTGTAATCATGTTTGTATAGGATGTTTAGATTAGGAGAGGTTATGTTAGCAGTAATCTGATACATATAGTTTTGGGCCTTGGCAAACTAGTTGCTTGCTATGCAAGGTTTTATGTTTTGGTTGTTATCAAGTGTAAAACTCTATATAAGGCATATTGCCTCGTGATTGAATAAGATAATACTTTTACCCTTACAGATTGGGGTCATCTTAATAATAATAGTAAGAATTATCATCACCACCACCACCACCTGTCAACTAAAATTTAATGTTCTCTACCACGCATAACTTTGTGGGTGCTCTCCCAAGTGTGAGGACAGACGAGGTCGTTTTGCATCTTGGACGGTTGGACCATATATAATGAGAGAGAAAATAGCAGTGTTTCAACAAAACCAAAACAGGTCAAAATCAAATGATGACACACCCAAGCCCACGACTTGATATAGCCTATAAGGAGTTAGGACAGACGAGGCTGGAGTAGCTAGTTAACTAGAGGGGTTAATTGGATAAATAAATAGGGGGATCTGAGATTAAGGACATTACTTAACATTGTTAGCATATAAAAAGAGGATTGGCTCATTTGTAAGAGGAAACCCTAGGAGAGCTATTTTGCCTATTTCAATCTACCAACAACACTATTCATTTACACTCCCCGAATTGAACTCCTACCAAAGACCCCATGCAGGAGCATCAAGATCAATTACATCAGTCTCGGTCATAACTCAGATCAGAGTGGAACAGCATCATAAATCAGAATATCATAACATATATAAGAATAAAACAGGGATGGGACAGCAGCGATACACAGGGTTTGCGGTTTCAGGGATGATGTTAGGAATCTTTCTTTTGCTATAAGAAAGAATTCCCTAAACTGGGTAGATTTGAATAAACAGAGGAATAATTCCAACTACAATAAAGATTGCAAACAAATGAAGAATTTCTTATTGATATTGTGAGATTGAAAGAGAAGATACAAAAGGTATACAGTGAAGATGATAGCTTTGCACTCAAGGCTATCCCAAAAGAGCACTCTCCTTTCACACTAGAGCTATCTCTAGTCACTAAATCTATTCAAAAACCATCTGATGCCAATGATTTATAAGATAGCTCAATGATCCTGCAACAATCTCACCAAACATAAGTGGAGAGTATGTAAGGATCAAATTCACATAGAAAAACATAGTGTCGTGGAATCTTACGAGGAAGATTGAAATCTTGCCAGCCGTGTTTAAAAATGGAAATAGTTTTCATTCCAAAACACCTTGGATTTAAATGCTTTTTGTATAGAAATCACATGAACGGGGCTGGGCTGGTGAGTTCAAATAACTAGGCCGGTCATATCCTATTTAAAAAAAAATCAGGAGCCGATTCTCGTAAAATATAAAATTTTGCCTCCCCACGTTCTAACTTGGGACGTTTTAGCTGCATAATGAGCATTCAGCCACCATGCCACATGCAATACTTGTAATATTTTGTCATTAGTTCAATCATAATTTAACCACAATTACACCAACAAACTATGAATTAGTTCTTTCACGGGTCAAATATTTTATCTAGTTTTAAAAATATTGCTACCAAATATGGAGGGGATGTGTTGGGATTTGTTTTAATTTAAATATCTGTGGAGATAAAAATGTGAAACAATCAAATTAGATAACGACAAAAGCGGTACATTCTGACTGGCGACAAGGAAAACGCCAACAACTACGCGACATCCACATCATCACAGAACTAAAAAATAAAAGAGTCAGTACCCTGTTCTTTTGGAAAATCCAATACCTACACCAACCCTCGGTAACAGATCGATACCAATGTCCATCTTTTCGGATATCCCAAACCTATACCACCCGGACTCAATAACGGTTCAATACCCATATATCCATTAAAGGTACTAATATAAATTATCATCAACATAAACTTATCAAAAAACAAAAACAAAAAAACATCAACGTAAACTCAACAACCCAATTTAACCCGAAGCTTCTTCATAACATGGATCGAGCGATATAAATCCCTAGAAAAAATTGCTACATGATAATTGATCAAACCTCCCCCTCACCAAAAGAAAAAGCTAAAACTAAACATCACAAGCCACGTCCAAATTTACAAATTAATTACTCAATGTGCAGAATAGATACTAATTCAAAAAAATTAGCACTTAAACACCATCCATAATTTTCAATTCAATTAAACCCTAAAAAAATTATAACATGCAAAAACATACCACCAATACAACCTAACACAATTCTATCTCATAATGCTTACAAAATTCACCAAATATAATAAATTTATTAACGAAAAGAAATAATTGAAAATAAAACAATACAGTATAAACTGTGAATAGAAAAAATAATAATTACCTGAGTATTGACGAGAATTTTATAATTAACCGGAAATTTCTTGAGCTGTTCGAGAGCATCAAGACATCGGGTTTCTTCGCTTGGGCTGCTATCGGTGGAGGAAGATGCATCGGCAGCTTTTTTCGCGGTTTCGTATAATTCAACCAACTCTTTCTCTCTTTCCTTCTCCATCGAACACAACCAATTTCTCCTATAATACGAAAATTATCAAATAATTATTATACATACATAATAAGAATGAGAGAAAAATTGATGAAGGAGGAAGAGAAGAGTGAAAAGTTTGTTACCTGAATGGTACTTGTTGTGTTTTCTGCGGCTGAAGTGAAGAAGAGAAACGAAAGAAAAAGGACAGAAGCGGAAAAGAGATGATACATATAAACGGAGGATTATCATGGATTAATTGGATCAGACGGTTGGCGATGCATGTTGTGTTGTTTTGTGTAAATTAGGTATAGAACTTTCGAGATCCGGTAATTTACATCATATTTTATTTTATTTTTGCGAAAAATCATATATTTTACTCAAAGAAAAAAAAGTAATAAAATCCATCATTCATCTTTTTACTGTTTTTTTTATAAGAGAAATTTAAGTGAGGGATCTTTTTACTGTTTATTTATTTATTTTACATATGTTTTTCTACAAAATATATTTATATTTATACTATCTTTTTAGTTATTATGGCATAAATATTTCAATCGTATATTATTATCAAAAGAAATATTCAATTGTATAAGTCATGGACTAGTTTTTTATATAATTTTTGCAATTTATTAATGCTCGTTAAATTTTCACGCATTTAAATTGATTTTCGTACAATAGAATTAAAATATTGTTTTGTGATAATAAAATGCTATATTTTAGTTCAAATTTAAATATCATACTTAGATTTAATTTACTAAGTTTTATTTAAAGATTTAATTTAATTTTATATTTAAGTAGGATAAGATCGTATGTGATTCGGTTCATTTTACTAAAAGAAAAATTGCTTCTGTTCAAAATTAAAAGTTAGGGATAATTTTTTATACTCCGTGTATATAAGAATGATTAAATTTAATTTTTTAACTTTGTAAAGAAAAATAAAATTAAACAACGTTAAATTTTCACGCATTTAAATTGATTATCGTACAATAGAATTAAAATATTTTTTTGTGATAATAAAATATAATATTATATAAAGTTAATTCTATAAAATGCTATATTTTAGTTCAAATTTAAATATCATACTTAGATTTAATTTACTAAGTTTTATTTAAAGATTTAATTTAATTTTATATTTAAGTAGGATAAGATCGTATGTGATTCGGTTCATTTTACCAAAAGAAAAATTGTTTCTGTTCAAAATTAAAAGTTAGGGTTAATTTTTTATACTCCGTATATAAGAATGATTAAATTTAATTTTTTATTTTTGTAAAGAAAAATAAAATTAAACAATTTTAATAAAGGATAATTTTAAAATTATTAAAAAAAAAAGGATAATTTTAAAGGAAAAAATTACACCAAATTTGATATTTATTTATTTTTATAATGAATTTGATTTTTTTTGAGGAATATAATGAATTTGATATTTTTTTATATATACTCACTTTCTTTGGGATACATTTATAAATAGGATTTTCTTCGTATCCCCTTAATTTGTTTACAATTTAATTTATTTTTTTCACGAATGATTAAAATTGACAATTTTAAATATCACAAACATGTTCATTATTTAAAATTAAAATTGTTTAAAGAGTTGTTAAATTTGAAAACATGACATATATTTATTCAGGGATAGAAGTATTGGTGAATTGGTCCCAAAAAATGTATTGGTGAATTAGTGAATGTCACTCGTCCATATCTAGTAAAGATTTCTTTTTAGCAAAAGACTTTCTTTTTATTTAACAAAAATTGCTTGTACTAGATTTGGTACTTGGAACTAGGTTTCCTGTATCAACAATCAGTTCAGTTACAGTATATAGTTTGCTGTTTTGGTGGGAAGTAAGGCACCTGAAAGTTGGTTCAAAGCAAACTAGCCAGTACTTTAAAAGTGGGTCACCTATGGTATGGGAGTGAATTTACAAAAAAAAATTACTTGAGTTCAAAGGGATTTAAAACAAATTTTAGTTAATGATTTAATTTGTACGCTACACTGTAGTGTAAATTTGTCTTCATCTTTACAGTGTTATATACATTTATTGAAAATTTAGAGGATGTTTTACATTGAAAGTGTGAAAATGGTACTTTATAGCTCAAATATACCTCTGTGCATTATCATCCTAAGTAAAGGATCTCAATTGACACAATTTATAGTTTGTTCAAGATATGGGAAGATAAAGTAAAATAATTTATGACAAAATCTCTGGTAACAACAACCAGTAGTAAACATGAAAATTAATAATTGATCAAAAAAACATGAAAATTAATATCCAAATTCACCACATAATATCATAAACAGGTATGTTTCAGCAGAAAACAACATAATTCTACTGTTATTGAGCTACCCATCATTAACATGAACCAAAAATTCAAATCATTCATCTCAATTCTCAATTCATTTTTGCTCAGGCTCTGGCTTCTCAAAGAAGGTCTTCTTCAAAAAGTCCCAAGGCTGTAAGTGATTTATAAACAAAAAATGCATTAGAAGTTTGGAACTGCACTAAGATTTAACAAGAAACCGTATATGAATACGCAAATAAAAGCAAAATGTCACACATATCAACACAAATTAGAAAAGTAGAGGAATTCATTAAAAGCCATATGCACAGACAGGAAGCATATTTAAGCCAACTTGTGGCAACATCCCCAAGATCACTGACGATGCTTAAAAGAACCAATAAAACAGAGACTATGGAAAGAGCTATACCAACTTGCCTCATTAAAGCATTCTATATTTCTATTTGAAGACTTATAACAAATTCATGGCTTTATCCTTGAGTAAGGTTACACAGATACAAAAGTTATGTGCTAGACCCTTATTACTACAAGGAAAGGGATTGGAAATAGCAGGTACACACATGTAAAGAGGACAAAAATCAAAATAGAAAGGCTTGTTAAGTCCAGGGCATGACCAAATGCTAGGCTCAAAAAGACTAGTGGGAAGTACGAGTTTAGATGGGGAGAAATAAGAATACAAGGGTGAGGGATAGGTAGTATTTGAATGTGGAATAATACTAGACCTCACCGCATGTGGAATAATAATAGACCTCACCGAATGTGGAATAATAGTAGACCTCGCCGACGATGTGTCGTAATCAAGGGCCAGGTGTTTTATTGAGCAATGACTAGGCAAATTCTATGGTACATGAGATAAATTTCATTGCACCAGTACATTAGATTATTAAATTACTAGGTAAATGAATTTTTTTTCGAAAGAAATCATTTTTCTATCATTTAAAATATTATAATAATTAAATACTATTTATCAAAATTGTAAAAAAATAAAATTTTATATTTTTTAAAATTTTTATAACTCATAATAGTTAATATTGAATTTTTTATGGTAAAATGTAAAAAAATTAGTGAAATGCTTAAAAACATTGAAAATGTGTTTTTTCTTATGAAATTATCACCACTGAAATACAATAATCGGCGAATAGTTTTTTGATTTGTAAAATAATCGTTAATTTATTAATTAAACAATCTAATGTACCGGTACATTTAAATTTTTCATATGTACCATAGAAGCTCCCCAAAGACTAACTCCACCTCTTTTGTTAAGAGCACTAACTGCCCTTTGGGGTTTCTTTGGCCATTATCCCTATAGTCTTGTTTTCCTTTCCCTGAGTACGCAAGTTCTCCACTAACTCGGATTGTTTTCCCCGAGGAATATGGCATGTTGAGTAAAAAGAGGATAGGCCGAGCATTCAAATGTGAGCCAAATACCAAGTCCATATGATCTAATTCGGCTATGGTTAGGTTTGGGCTTTTTGGTTTAACCCGGGATATAGGAAACAGTCTATGACCGTCCAGGTAGAAACATTGGCATGAATACACATTTGAAAGGAAAAGGAAAGGTTTGGGCTTAGAGGTCTAATGCATCTACATAACTCAATTTATCTTTTAAATTTTGCAATTTTCAGTTCTAGACTTCTAGTAATGAGCTAGTCTCTGCTGTTTTTGTTGGTAAAAAAAATTGTATCATAGTTTGTGGCATAAAACAAAAATCCCATTAAAATCAACATCTGAATCAAAGAGTTGAGGACACTAAATTTAAAAACCTTATCAGAGTAGTCTAAATCTTCAGCCTCGTGTTTGAAGCAGGACTGCATGAGAACATGTAATGACTACTAATGACATTGAGAACAAAGATCGGTTTTGTAATGTCAAGTTGTTAGACAGCAATTCAACAACATACTAAATGAGACGCCTATCAGAGGATCACATGAATCAAATTTTGTTGAAACTTGGAGTATACTAACTTTTACAGTAACAGAAGAATTCCATCACGTTTGGTTAATCATAAATCAGAACTGAAATTTTAAAATCTATGAAATAACATTGCACAAAACATTGATTAAATATATCAAACATCTTGTGTGCAATGATACGTCCACAGATCGGTGCGTACGTGAACTTTATGACATGTTTGCAACATGAAAACCATAAAGACAATCTTAACACGTGATTTTAGATTCAACTAACACGATAGGTCCATTTCAATGATTATTATCGATGAGGAACATTCCAATAAATAAAAGTAAATTGATTTATTTAAAACAAAAACCAGAATATCGAACATGAGTTTTGATAAGAAAATACAGAAATTCATGATGGAGAGTGAAATTTCAGATCAGTATGGAGCGTGACCGAATGTGAGGATCGGAATAAGGTATAGCGTATGAATCATGAATATCAGATATAATCTTCCGAAGGAAAATTGAAAAGCAAAAAGAGATTACCTGAACGAGGTAGAGAGCGCCGGTGGCGGCTGTAACGCCCCACAAGGCGGCGGCTTTGATGTCGGAGGGTTGAACACGAATCTTCGTAGGTAAACCGGCCATTTTCCCAATTGTCAAATCTGAATGCGAAAGAGAACCCTAGGAACACAACTTCAATTCAATTAATTCCAAATGGTCAAAGAGTTATTGTTATATATTAATTGTTTTTTTATTTTTTATAAAAGTATGTTTTTGTTTCTAAAAAAAATTATGTTTTTGCTCTTATAAAAAAAAAATTATGTTTTTGCATTTGTTATTTAAAAAATATATATATCATGAAAACTAAACCCAAATAATTATTACTCTATTGTTAATTATTCCCTTTGACTCCGGGTCAGTTCTATCATAAAGTGGTTTCATCTCCCTCTTGATCGCAGTTGTGGGGTTCGAATTGTTGTCATCTCTAACAAGTTCAGCGCCAATCATCGATGAACCAAATAACGATTGATATTATTCTCTCTGATTTCATATATGAGTAAAACTATTTTTTTGAGGTTGATTCAAATTCAATAACTAAGATATTTGATGACCATATACATTAATTATTGTCGGTTGTTTACCATTCACTTATCTAGGAGTCTCTGTGTATAAAGGTAAGTCTAAAACCATTTAGTTTCAACCTTTGGTGGACAAGATTAAGATTAAACTTGTTGCTTGAAAGACATTTTATTTATCCATAGCAGAAAGAATTCAGCTACTTAGAAGTGTTATCCAGAGTATGTTCATTCATCTCATATCTGTCTACTCGTGACCTACCTCTATGATTAGTGAGCTTGAAAGGTGTTTGGGGAATTTCATTTGGAGTGGTGATTTAACTACTATAAAGTTAATTAGTGACAGTTGTTTGGCACAAGGTTTGTCCACCTTTTGATGAAGGGGGCTTGAACATTAGATCTCTTGCCAAGTTAAATGGGGCATTTAATACCAAGTTTTGTTGAGATTTTGTTATATCTTACCTTACTCGGGCTCAAACAATGAGACATAGAATTTTGAAGAAAGATATACCTATTAAAAATCATATATTTTCTACAATTTGGAGTGGTATTAAAAACAAGTTTTTCACAGACCAATGCAACTCTATATGGCTTATTGGTGATGGATCCAAAATCAAACTTCGGACTGAGTAATGGTTTCCCTAATTTGCTCTATTTGTTGCAACAAGTTACTCTATTGAGCCTAAGCAAGATTAAAGAATTTGGTTGCATATAAAAAATGGTGAGTGAACTTTCAATGACTCTTTCTCATTCCAAAGGATTGTTGGACAGAAAATTCACTGGGTTAAAATCATCTGGAGTATAGTAATTCCTCCATCAAAATCTTTTCTGTTTGGAGATTTTTTTTCCCCAATAACCTCCCAACTGATGATACCTCTCTGCTTGAGGAATCAGTTCAGCTTCTATGTGCTCTATTTGCTTGAATGAAGTGGAAACATCTTTGCATTTGTTCCTTCAGTGCCCTTTTGCTGCTAAAATTTGGAATTGGCTTACTGTTCTTCTTCAAGTCAACATTATCTTGAGTAATCATCAAGATGTGATTGTCGTTTGTAATAGAGGTTAGTCACCGTAGTAGTGCAAAATTTAATCCTGGTAGCCATAATAAATTGTTTTAATTTAATCCTGAGATTCAACAACAAATTTATTGATTGAAAAGCTGCTACCTCTATCTCTATGATCATTTCCAATGCTTCTTTGTCAGGTAATCTCACTGCATTGTCATCAAGTCATGCAATGACTAATTTTTGTATTTTAAAAGCTTTCAATGTGCAAAATCGTCTTCCTAAAACACCAATCATTAAATAAATTATTTGGCAAGATAGCTTATTTAGCAACTTTCTCCTCTTAATTGAGAGAGAGGGGGAGAGAGAGGGTAGCTATAAAAAATAAAAGAAGAGGGATAATATGAAAGTTTAACATGATTTGTAAAACTATATTCCTTCTTGTAAATTTGAAATGACAAAAGTGTCCTTAGTGTCAAGTACGTGTCACAAATTTTGTGTTTAAATAACATTTTTGAATGATTAACAAAACCGTACTAACGATGATTAAAATAATGGATACCGGTAGATAGGAAAAGAGCATAACACACAAGACTTTAAATGTTTCTTTATCATTTCTGAGACATAACTACCTCTCATCTTAGTATCATGTTTTATGCGATAAAATGGTAAAGCGGAATTTTATTGCACAATTGTAAGACCGATGTTACTTCATGTATATAGTGCCGGAAAAATAATTTTTTTGCAATCAAATAGTGATTATAGAATGATCTCAACGGTTTAATTTGTAATATAATTTTTATTTATTTTAAGGTATTATTAATCTACGCCATCTAATCTCAATCATAAAATTCACAACACTTTATGTGGTTTCGTGAAGACATGAAATGGAGAACTAAAGTTTTGGACATTAAAATTAGCCTGAAATAATTAGGTTTTTTTGGGTTTCATCACCAGTATCCGGTCCATTGGACCGTTTAATTTGGTTCGAGAATCAGTTCTGCAATCAAGTGGTTGCAGCTCCCTCCAAATTGCAGTTACGGAGAATCAAACTATAATATTTCCTATCAAATTCAATGTCAATTATCATCGAACCAACTAACAATGTGGTTATGAAATAATTGTCAAATAACCGATTATCCCAAAAGCTTAAGCTATTAGGAAAGGCTACATCAATGGTTTTATATTATTTCTAACACGCCCCCTCATGCAAGAGCCCACTTGGGCTTGAAGCGTGGATAATGCATTGGCCCACCTACCATATGCTTAAATTCCACTTTTAATTAGAAAGTGAGAGGAACGGGGATCGAACTTTAGACCACTTAGTCATAGAGGCTCTGATACCATGTCAAATAACCGATTATCTCAAAAATTTAAGTTATTAGGAAAGGCTACATCAATGGTTTTATATTATTTCTAACAATAATCAGGTGATAAAAAAGCATACTAGCATATGCTACGAAATTTCTTAATCAGTTGATTTTCTAATAAGGAGGACATATATGAAGTGCAATGAAATTTATCTATACATCTCCTCCTTTTCTCTTTTTATTGTAGGCGCCATGTGGATGATGTGAACTACTTGAGCTGCCCACCATGGTGGTGGGCCATTTGTAATTAGCAGCATACTTTGATACTTGAATACTTGCAATTGCACAATGACAAATGGTTTTACTCAAATTTGGACACTGATATTTTGTAACCCTTAACTCAAATTTAATATTATGTTAAATTAGTTTGAATTTTATTCTAGAACTAGAAAGTAGTAGTACAAAATTTAAACACATTTATACTTAAAACATGAGAATTTGGTCAAATGTAGGACTTCCATTCAACTTTAATATCCACCTCATCATGCATAGCGATAATTCAAAAATCTCTATTAGCAAAAAATGTTCATAAAAAAGATAAACAAAAAATATATTTTAGGAACAATATAAGATAATTATACATAAACTGAAGGGTAGAAGATCGACGAGTTCAAGCTTCTGTTTGTAGCGTGTCAATTTTTATGGTCATAGGTTGGTCGGTTATATTTCTTCGCCTTGGTACATCAATAAAGAAACACACACATCTTGAACCAACATAAAGACACAATTTAACTTTGTAATAATAATACAATCTATTTTTAACGTTGTGTGTAAAAGACTTGCAATTTTTTATAAGAGATGATCTTCTAAAAAACTACACGTACACAAACCTAAGAGACACAACATTGTTATGTATGATCATTTGAACTCTTTTCAAAAGATCAGTCTTTGATACTAGAGAGTCAAAAATATTAAACACAAATGATATAAAAGCATATTGATTGTAAGAAAATATTTTCTTATGTTTGATCACTTTACTTGAAGCGACTTTAAAGGTTGCATGTCTTCAAGGAAAATCTTCAGCCCACAAGGTAAATACCTCCACTAACCATGGCGTCTTCAACCTCCTCTTGCAACTCTATCAAAAATTGTTGCGGTCCTCTATACGAATTGGTTGACACGTATCCAAACCAATTTTTTTAACAATATTCATACATAATCGAAGTAGAAGAAACCTACTTGGTAAATCCTTTACCGAAACTCAAAAGCCCTAATAACTATGGACACCCATCAATAAAATATTTTATACAACAAAAGACAAAAAGAAAGAAAAGAGAAAATGGTTACTCTTCTACAAACCATCTAATTTATGTACTGTAACAACAGTGTCAAAAATGGTCTGTACAAATGCATAATTGAGTTTGGTGGGAAAATAAAACCACCCTTTATTTGCTAGTAGCCACGTTTTTGCATTGATTACAGGTATAATTTAAATTAAAAAGTAATGATCACTAATCAGAAATGACAAAGAAATTCAGCACATCACTTATGGATTAGTATCAGTACTACAGTACTTAATCAAGATTTAAACTGATGTATTAGTACTAACTAATTGAGATATACTGATATACTAATAGATAATAAAAGCACTTAATTGTCACCTATAGCCAAGTTGCATAATATAAAAATCCAAATGAATAATCGTCAGCATTACATCAACAATCCCACGTCATGTTTCCTTTTTGCAAGCCACAAGCCAAACTTATAATTTATCATTATCTGTGGAAAAAATTAATCTTTTCACATTTCAACATCAAACACCCCCTTCCATATATTTTCCATTCATTTTCATCCCACTTTCCTAGCAAAACCATACCCTTTTCATCCACACCACTATAATAGTAGTATTTACACAAACCTTAACCCAATCCAAAATCAACAACACAAACAGATCCTAAGCCACTTCATCAAAATTAACAAAATGAGTATTATTTTACATGAAAGTTCTTCTTCTAAGATGAAAGAGATACTCATAAAAGAACTTATTCAGGGTAAAGAATATGCTACTCAACTCAAATTTATGTTTGAGAATCATGTTGATCACTCTAATGGGTCTGTTTCTGTTAAGGAATTAGTTAGCAATGTGTTAAGAACTTTCTCTGAAACTATTTCTGTGATGACTTCTTCTGAAGCTTGTAATTTTGATGAAGTTGCTCAGAATCATCTTGTGAACAATTCAGGGGAAGAAGGTTCATTAGTTGCAGCTTCTTGTAATGATGATGTTAAATCTGAAGATTCAAGTGAGAGTAAGAAGAGATTGTTACCTACTACAAAGGATCGAAGAGGTTCTTACAAAAGAAGGTACTATTTTTTTTCTTTCTCTGATCTGAATATTCTTTTTGCAGTGATGTTTTAATTTTATCCTGTTATAGCTTATTACTTCTTTAATTAAAATCTAAAAAGAGTTTTTTTCAGTTATTTTGGTTGATTTTGCTTAATTGGAATATGTACGGACACAAAGAAAAAACATGTTTTTTACCACTTGGATGTAATAAAAACATGTTATTGTTAATTTTCATCTGTGGATTTTTTGTCTTATACTTTCACATACTCCCTCGATTCTTAATTCTAAACAAAATATTACTTTTCAGATTCATTGAATAACTGATGTATTTGGTCTATAATATAGTCTAGATACATTAGTCATTCATTGAATTTGAAAAGGAAATTTGTGTTTGTAATTAAGGGTAGAGGTAGTATTTATTTTTTGCACTATTCACATATTCCATAATAGGAGGGAAATTAATCTTGATCCTAAATTGTTGAGCAGGAAGACTGATGAGACAAGGACCATAGTCTCTAAAACCATTGGGGACAATCATTCTTGGAGAAAGTACGGACAGAAGGAAATCCTTAATTCTCAATTCCCTAGGTAATCATTAGTTTCTTTCCTCTGGTTTTTTCCACCGGTTTTTTTAGGACACTAGTTAAGAAACTAAAAGAAAACTGTTGTATGTTATGATTAGAATGTGACTTTTAAAGTTAATTATTTCTGAGTCCGTGTTGAACTTGAAAGAGTGATTCAAGTGGTGCATGATGCATAAGTAATAAGTAATATTATAATGAATATGAATTTTATAAAATTTTCTGTTTGATTGAAAGTTTATATCATATAGATCATCCATAATTTTTTTAAAGAAATTGAAAATCATTTGATATGTTATTGAGATCTATCAAAATTAACAGTATTCAAATGTAACGGCAAATTTTTTCAACGAATTTCTTCCCGTGCATTATATGAGTTCTCGATACTAGTTACTCTCTATTGTCCTTAATATAAGAGAAAATTTACTTTTTAAATACATTGAGTAACCAATGTATCTGACCTATATAGGTCAGATATATTAATGTATCTAAAAAGTTAGAGATAGTATTATTAAGACATTGCACACTCAAATATACTACTATAGATATATTAACTTGCATTAGCACTTAGTGTTTAACTTGTATTGTTTGTATAAAAAACTTGTCTTCTAATAAACCTTTTAATCATAATTTACAGGAGTTACTTCAGGTGTACTAGAAAGCATGATCAAGGTTGCAAAGCAACCAAACAAGTACAATTGATAGAAGAAAATCCAGAAATGTACCAAATTACGTACATCGGCTTTCACACTTGCAAAGCCTCTCTACAGACTCCGCAAATGGTCGCATTTTCTGCCGATACTAATTGGGACTCATTTGCTGTGAATCATCATCCTCACTCAAAGGAAATTGTAGTACATCAGGATTCCCCTATTATTAGCTCAGAAAGGCCAATTGTGAAACAAGAATATCCGAACAACGACGACAATACTACTCCTCAGAGGAGTGATCTTACAGATAACTTATTGGAAGATAATAACTTGTGGTCTGATTTTAAGGATTTTGAACTCTCCAAACCTGCTACATTAAGCTTTAATAACGTGGCGCCGTCTGATAATGCAGATAATGTGTATTCATGTACTGAATCTCAAAATCTTGAAATCGATTTTGGGTTGTTTTCGGAATTCAGTAATGATTTAGTATATTTTGATGAAAGTCATTTACTTTAATTAGCTTCTTGAGTGTACTTATTTTGATTTTGCTTTTGGTTTTGACAGAATCTCTTAAATTGATCTGTCAATTTGATGATGTAGAGTAATCTCTTTCTACAATGTGCTTTAGAAAGATTGTACTTAGAATAAACCACTTACCATTTGTAAGTTTAAATTTTCCATGTTTGTATTGTATGCATGTATATAGATTTGCACAAATTGCTTCTCTTTTTATATATCTTTGCAAATGTAATGTGTGTGTGATGAGCTAATGGCCTCCACAAAACAATAATGAAATTAGAAAAATGCTAACAACCGCGCTCGACACTTTTAAGCACCTTTATAAAAAGAAATATGAAAATGTGTAATTTTAACTTTTTGAATTGTGTCAAAAAAAAAAAAAAACTTTTTGAATGCAAAGTTTCTTTAAATGGAATGCTTAAAGAGTGTATCATAGCACTCGTCAACAAGATTCATGAAATTAAAGGTTGTAGGACATGGACAAGGGTTAAGGGCAATCATAAATATGTTGACCGCAATCCAGTCAGTCACTTGTAGATCATATGATCAATATACAACCTAAATTTTAAGAACAAATTTTATAATTAAAATTTGATTTTAAAATTTGAGCCGTCTGATCTTGATCAGACAGTTCAAAAGTTACCGACCGCATGAAATCAACGGCAAAAAATCCAAATCCGTAGGATATCTATCCAATCATCCAAATTTTGAGCGTGGGGAGTGAACATGATTGTCATAAAGCATAATGAAAGAGATATCTACAAACCAGCACTTGACAATTGGTCCACACAAATTGTGACATTTATAGCTAAATGATCATTTAAGCAAGTGGGAATAGAAATATCGTCCTATTGAAGGGTAGCGTCCAAGGACATGCTTCTCAAGAGGGTAATTAATTAAGGGAAATTTCTTCAAAAAAAAAAAATTAATTAAGGGAAATGGTCCTTAATAATTTAAACATCAAAATTTGATGATACAAATAAAAATAAGTGAAATAGAGACAAACACGCGTGATGCATGTTTATTAGGAAAGAAAAAAAAAACTCAATTTCTACTATCAACAATTGACTTGAAAATCAGAAAATCGTATTTTTTGAAAGTTTATGTGTCAGTTTACGTTCAGATGTGGAAGGTTGGCGCTACAGGTCAACTTGGTGTGTAAAAATATGATTTTTTTTTTCTTCATGTTGTATTTGCCTTGAAATCTCAATATCAGAAGTCACAAAAACACACTACCCAAAATTTTTTGTTGTATTTTTTTCTGTTGGATTCTGTTTTGTTTTAAAGCAGTCCTATTTACTTGTATCTTTCTATAAATAGAGTTTGTTATATGCATAGAAAAATAAGTGAGCAAGTGAGCAAGAGTGAAAATAAGGACTTGCCACCAACAAAAGCTATGGTTTTAGCGGACAAAGGGTTATTGTATTCACCTTAAAAAACACTAATTAAAGTGAGTTTTTGGCCAAGTGGAGAGAGCCGTTCTCTCTTTCATCGTGTTCCTTGTTTATTTTGCTTGTGATTATTACTGCATTCTTTTTTGTTTTAGTTGTCATTAATTTTGCTCGCATCAAAGTACTGGTGTGATTAATTCAAATTCACAACACCATCACTATAAATAGTGATAAAATTAAAATGAATTTATAAAAAGTGTCATTCTTCAATTTCAGTTTGTAATAGGCCGGTTTATTTTAGATTTTTTTAAAAATATATTTTGTAGTATTGAAAAATTTTGTATAAAAAAAATTTACAAAGGATTTTTTTATAAAAGCTTCAAATGAAAATTTTGTTTGAATAGTTATTTTTTTTTTTTTTTGACTAAATATAAGGATTCATTCAAATTGAAAATGTATAGATCATTACAAATTCAAGATTGCTAAAAACTGAAAAAGGTGAATCTACAAACAAACTTGCAGCACCTAGGTTAATATCATACAACAACATTATGAAAGTGCCTACAAATATGACAAAATAAATGTCACCAGAATATTCATACTCTCGGATTTGCAACGTTGACGTCCAAGTCTTCAGATCTGTAATGATTTGATGTAGATATGCCAATCTGAATCAACGAAACATCGTAATGAAAAACTAACATACGCCGCACGAGACGACCACAAACACAACACCGCACAAGACGACGACAAACTTAGAAAACAAAAAACGAAGAAACAAATATATGTGGATAATCACTTATTGAATAGTTATTCTCAAAATGTTATTTTAGTTATTTCATCATTTTGTTAAAAAAAATTGGATATCAAAATTTCAAAAAATCACTTAATTTTGAAGTTATTTCAAATAGATTTTCACAAAAATCATTTTTTAAAAAAAATTGTGATTTTGACTTTGTTTTGAACTTCAATAATGTACATCTATGTTATATGATGTCAAAATTAGTGTTTAAATATAGAAAAAACGAATACATAAAAACTTGTAATATTTTAAAAAACTGTTTTACAAAATTTATTTTCAAAAATACAAATATAAAAAAATCTATTTTTCTAAAGCCGAAACAAACGGGCTCATAATGTGGTGGAACTGGAAACAACCAAACCTGATAACAACCACGTCAGAAGTGGAATTGATAGCAAAGGAAAAAGCCATTTCAAATCAAGAACACTAAACAATACTACTAATCAATACTAATAACTTAATTTATAAACTAATGTTTTTTTATAAGAGTGATTACCGTTTAATTATTTATTGAAGTAGATGTAGATACATTGAATAGTTATAAAAAGGTAACATTTGTCTTGTTCTATCAAGTTGTTAATGTAGTTGTGGCAGATTAATTGATGAATTAAATGATGTCCTTAAGAAATGTCTCAATGTCTTATTGTTAGTTGTAGGTAGGGGTCACTTAACACTTGGGGGGCATCCCTTTCAATTACAAGTTGCAAGACATATCATAATCAAGGTAGTGTATATGACATAAAAGAAATGAAAAATGTACAAAACATGGTATAGGCAACTAGGCATATGTGGTTTGTTAGTTTTGCTTTGCATAGTTGATTCAATCTAACAAAATCTATGTGCAAATTAATGTTATGTGGTTTTGTTTTTGTCTAGAGACATTATTGACCAATAACTATTATGTTCTCCTCTCATTCAAGGGGTGATGTACAATTGTATATGGACCGGTTTGAGTGTTCCAATATGCATTCATATGCTAAGCAATTTGTGGTTTATAATATGATTTTTTTTTTGGTAAACTAAGATATTCGTGCGCGCAACTTGGAAATTAAGTATTATCTTCAATACTTATTAATCAAAAAAGATCATCGACGATGTATGAAAATGAGGACAACAATACTAAGAGGAAAAGGGATACAATGAAGGTGATGTTTAGATAATACTAACAAAAGAATATGGGACACAATAATATGGACAAAGGAATATGCCTTTGTATGCTGATAAATGATGAAGGTGAAGTTCTTATACTACTAAAAGAATATGGGACACAAGCAAATGGTTTAAGAGTAGACCTGGGTTAAAAAAACCAAAACATTCAAAGAGTCGAGTTGAACTTATGCTTAACAAAAGAAGAACAACGTAAAACATACACCAACCTCGATCTTTGACTTAGTGACGCTAAGTCAAAGATTTGATGTATATAAAATAATCAATTGCATCAACTTGTTTTTTTTTTTAATTGCATTAACTATGTGTTAAGTTTTCAAGTTATTTGAAAAGGATATTTAAGCTCTAAGACAAATGGACAGCGGAACATCTACTTTAGCACATTTAGCATGTGATTGTGACTTTTCTCAAACAAGTGGGAAACCATTTTAGTTTCACTAGATTATTGATGCTAAAAAAAACATCATCAATGCAAATTAACTTGAATAATTTAGAAAAAATCTAAACATAAAGATATGATGTAAAAAAAATGTCTCAATTTGAAGGATTGCAAATTTTTTGTTACACAATGTTAAATTAATTACTCTACTTTTTTTACAGTCAATTACTCTATTTTTATAGGAAATAAAATTACATGTTCCAATAGTTGGCATAAAAAGACTCCTTTCAAAACTTGCAATCTAAAACTGTGTGTATTCGGAAGATAGCTTCTCGAAAAGAAAATAAAAATTCCACTTTGAGGCGTTTCAGAATATATAATTTCATTAAGACCGATTTCAGAATGTATCATTCGAACCGTCTTGAGAAATAATTTTCCAACAACTGCACCCTTCTTGATATTGGGAGGTGAAGAAATGATGGGCCAATTTGGAACAAACGAATAACAGGGTTGACCCAAGCCCAAAGCTACCCAAGTTAGGGCTTTAGGCCCCCATAAAATATAATTTTTTTCAAGGATTATAGGCCTCAAAATAAAATTATCTATTATTAAAATATATAATTTAAGCCTCTGTTTAAAACCATGAAGCCTCTTAGCACAAATGCTAATGTGCGCATGGTTTTAGTGTGAGATGACAGGATTGAGTCCCATAACAGGCAAATTCGATAAAGTTTTTTCTTATGTTTTTTCCTTTCTTTATACACTGCATAATATATACGTTTTTTTTCCCTTTCTTTTCCTTATATTTTATAAATGCTCTTTCTATATTATAGCATAGTATATATGATGTTCAAACAAAAACTATCATCTATACTATGATATAAATAGGGAATACAAAAATAACTACCATTTTTTATTGGATTTTTTTTATCTAAATTTATTCTGTACAATATATTCCCCCAAATTTTATTTAAATTTAATAACATATAACACAAATATTGAAATTCGTCAAAAAAAAAAAAACACAAATATTGAAATGGAATTTAGATAAGTTTAAATATTAAAGATGTCAAAAAAAAAATTATAGATATTATGAAACTAAAACAAGTAAATTAAACTAAAATGGATAAAACAAATATTATACAATAAAAGTTATATTTATCTTTTCACTCGTTCATATTATAGCACTATTTTATGTTAATTATTTTTTATAAATAACATATTTTTGTTTTAATACATATATACTTGATGCATTTTTAACTTTTTTAGCAAATTTTTTTAGTTTATCTTTTAATAAGATATAACTTTTATGTTGTGTCCACAAGCTCTAGTTCAACTGGTAGAAAATGTCGAATTTGTTAGGTCAGACATCATGATCGAGGAACTTACGCCTGATCCTTCACTTGTGTGTGTGAGTTTATAATGATTATGTCATTTCGTCTATCTACGAAAAAAATATATAATTTGTATGTTATTTCTTACATTTTTTATACTAAAAAATGTCATTTTTTTGTTAGGCCTCATTTTAATGTTAGCTTTAGGTCTCGTATTACGTTGGCCGGCTCTGACGAATAATCAAAATTTTATATGATTTTACTTAGTAAGATGACTTTTATTTACTTACATAGATGACTTTTATTTTTAGCGAAATTACTTGATCGAGTGGAACAAGCTTTTTTTTGTTGACTAATTTGGTCATTACAAAAACGATTGTCCAAAAAATAACCAAAGAAAACCTCCATTCAAGAAAAGATCAATGATGGCTACCTGAGATGATCTAGATGAAGAGCAACCAGAGGAAGAACAAGAAGCAAATGTCTGTCTCATGACAAATTCAAACATTGAGGAGGTAACTCTTGATCCCTGCTCATCATGTAAAAAAAACTGAACATCTTTTTGAAAATCTACTATATGATTCTCAAGTCATGCATATAAAAAATGATCAATTCAGAAAAGAAGTAGACAAATATAAAGATGATAACAACATTATGAAAGAAATTATTAAAAACATGCAAATTGAAAGAGACTCTCTTACCAAACAATTGAAAGAACTTAAAGAAATTCAGAACAGTAAAAAAAGTTCTGAAGTCCAAAAAGAAAACATTGCTTTAAAACAAAGTGTATCCACCTTAGAAAAGGATTTAACAAAGTTTGTAAGTGCTACCAAAACATTTGATAAAATCTTTGAATCACAAAAAAGTGCATATGATAAAACAGGAATTGGATATAGCCAAAATAACAACCTATATAAAAATTTCTATGTCACTCAAAAGGAAAAATATAAATGCTCCTTCTGTCATAAAGATGGTCATCTTGAACCTTTCTGTTTTAAGAAAAGAAAATTACAATCCTTTAAAACATCAGAACATTCTCAGAACAATCTAAAACAGAAAAACTACAACAAATATAATCACTTTCAAAAGAAACTTGGTATAAATGATCAATCAAATTTTTCCTATAAAAAACCATTTTATTACAATAGGAGGATGGCTTATAAGCCAAGTTTCACTAACATTCAATGACCCAAAACCTTATGGGTACCTAAAAACCTATTAAACAAAAATGTAGCGATGCCTTATTGCAATCAAGCGAAAGCCATGGTACTTGGACAGTGGTTGCTCAAGACACATGACTGGAAATAAGAAAAGTTTTCTATCCCTAGAGAAAAAGGAAGGTGGGTCTGTCACATTTAGAAATAATGAAAAAGCTTGCATAAAAAGTATAGGAACTATTGGTAAGTATGACTCTGCTAAAATTGAAAAAGAAAATTTTTAGGAATATCTATACTTAAAGTGTTTGGCAATGGAGGCTTAATTGATAGAAGACTTTGATAAGTTCTCAAAAGCCAACGTACTATATATATAATCAATATTCTTTTCTTTTTTCCAAAAGCCAACACACACTATATAGTATATATGCTAGTATGTTCCATTCAACAAAGCGCTTTATTTACTATAAGTATTATAGAATGCACAAAATATTAACATCTTCCGCAGTAGCACACTTGGTTAAATTTTGTTGGTTGAATTTCCGGGTTCGATTCCCGGCTGCGGATATTGTTTTGTTCAATTTTTGTTTTTTTTTTGTTTTAATTCAAAAACAAAGATCCATGTATATAAACGTTTTGGATTGGGCTTATAGTCACCACAACTGCACGCTTGATGAAATTGGGAGGTGAAGAGATGATATATTTGAAATTTTTTTGGATTACTCAAAAAAAAAAAAACCAATTTAATATAAAATGATTAAAGTTTTTTTTTAAGGGATGACTAATTTAAGGAGTAAATTACCCTCCATTTTAACTTTAGATATTAAACTCAAGTGATTAATAAGTTATTTTAAGACAAATCGTTTAAGAGAATTCGAATTCAATTTTTTGTTAGATTTTATTTACCTAATAGTCGAACTCTAAATTACTATCATCGCATTCTAAGAATTAATACTAAAAAAGATTGTTTGGATTATACTCATATTTTCTCTTACGTTAAATTATACATTTATTCACAAAAAAAAAAAAAAGAAAAACTACACTTTTGTCTATTTTAGCATAATTAAATATTCTTTTTTTTTACTAAAGCATAAATAAATATTCTTAAAATAACAATTAGCATTAAATCATTATTTTTAAATATTTTTAATACTGTAAAATAATTAAAGCTCTTTTTGAAGGGCCGGATAATTTAAGGACTCTGTCAAAATAAAAATTAAGGATTAAACTTCTCAAAATAAGATTAAGGATTAAATTACATTTCGCTTTGTCTCGTGAGCTTAACTCAGTTGGCAGCAACATTGCATTATAAATTCAGAAGGTCGGGGTTCAGATTTCAGGCATCTCACTTATCTACCTTAAGGGTAAAAAATTTAACCACTAGAGTTTCAATCTAGCTTAGAACCAAATTAATCATTTTGTATTGAGTTTCAATCTAGCTTAGAACCAAATTAATCATTTTGTAAAACACTCAATTTAGTAAGTAACTATTAATTGAGTGGATTGTCAAGTGTGACTAAGATTTAGTACAAGCTTCAGAAGCTTGAGAAAGAAATTGATCTAAGAATATAGATCAAGAGAGTGGTGCAATCTTGGATTTGTAAGATCAGAAGATTATAGTGGATAAACTCACAGGAAGTGGGGACTGGACGTAACCCAAAGTTTAGGGGTGAACCAGGATAACTTTTGGTGTTAATTCTCTCTTTTCCTACTCTTTTATTTAAGTCATTTCTTTTTACATATTGAGATCATATGTCAAACTAACACACTAATCAGTTTGTGGTTGCAAGATTTAAATTTTAAATTATACAAAATTCAACCCCCCCCCCTTCTTGTGTAAAACTTTGCTACTTCAATTGACATCAGAGCACTGCCTCTAAAGAAAAGCATCTAACAAGTGCTAGAGATAAAGATTCAAAAGGAAGTTATGGCAAAACCTGCAAAGTTCATATCAGAAGGAGGATCTTCAACAAGACCACCACTATTTGATGGAAATGACTACTACTACTGGAAATACAAAATGGAGCTATTCCTTAGATCACAAGATAACAATATGTGGAGAGTTGTTGAAGTTGAAGAATACATTCCTTTAGCAAAAGACTCTACTTCACCCAAGCCACCATCAGAATGGACCACTCAAGAAGCTGATAGGGTACTCCTAAACACTAAAGCTCAATTATTTATTAAAAGTGCTTTATGCAGGGAAGAATATGATAGAATCATGGAGTGCAAAACAGCAAAAGAAATGTGGGACACTCTTAAAACTCACCATGAAGGAACAAACATCATCAAAGAAAACAGAATTGATATTGGAGTAAGAAGATTTGAACTATTTGAAATGAAAGAAGATGAAACCATAGACCAAATGTATGGAAGATTCACAACTATCATCAATGAACTAAATTCTCTAGGTAAAAAATATACCACTCATGAGAGAATTAGAAAAATACTCAGATGTCTACCAAAGACATGGAGACCAATTGTAACAGCCATTACAGTCTCAAAAGATCTCACTAAAGTACCACTAGAAGAACTAATTGGGTCTCTGAAAGCTCACGAATCATTGCTTCAAGAGGATAAGCCTAAGAAAAAGGCAATTGTGTTACAAGCTCAAACTGAAGAAAGCTTTAGAAACACTAAAGCTTTTGGAGAAGAAGAAAATATTCTCCAGGAAGATTATGAAGAAGAATTAGTTTTCTTATCAAGAAGAATTCAGAAACTAATGACAAGAAGAAATCAAATCAAAAGAAACTTTCAACCAAGAGGAATGGACCTAAACAAGAAATAGATATGAGCAAAATACAATGTTATGGATGCAATCAATTTGGTCATTTTACAAAAACGATTGTCCAAAAAATAACCAAAGAAAACCTCCATTCAAGAAAAGATCAATGATGGCTACCTGGGATGATCTAGATGAAGAGCAACCAGAGGAAGAACAAGAAGCAAATGTCTGTCTCATGACAAATTCAAACATTGAGGAGGTAACTCTTGATCCCTGCTCATCATGTAAAAAAAACTGAACATCTTTTTGAAAATCTACTATATGATTCTCAAGTCATGCATATAAAAAATGATCAACTCAGAAAAGAAGTAGACAAATATAAAGATGATAACAACATTATGAAAGAAATTATTAAAAACATGCAAATTGAAAGAGACTCTCTTACCAAACAATTGGAAGAACTTAAAGAAATTCAGAACAGTAAAAAAATTTCTGAAGTCTTAAAAGAAAACATTGCTTTAAAACAAAGTGTATCCACCTTAGAAAAGGATTTAACAAAGTTTGTAAGTGCTACCAAAACATTTGATAAAATCTTTGAATCACAAAAAAGTGCATATGATAAAACAGGAATTGGATATAGCCAAAATAACAACCTATATAAAAATTTCTATGTCACTCAAAAGGAAAAATATAAATGCTCCTTTGGTCATAAAGATGGTCATCTTGAACCTTTCTGTTTTAAGAAAAGAAAATTACAATCCTTTAAAACATCAGAACATTCTCAGAACAATCTAAAACAGAAAAACTACAACAAATATAATCACTTTCAAAAGAAACTTGGTATAAATGATCAATCAAATTTTTCCTATAAAAAACCATCTTATTACAATAGGAGGATGGCTTATAAGCCAAGTTTCACTAACATTCAATGACCCAAAACCTTATGGGTACCTAAAAACCTATTAAACAAAAATGTAGCGATGCCTTATTGCAATCAAGAGAAAGCCATGGTACTTGGACAGTGGTTGCTCAAGACACATGACTGGACATAAGAAAAGTTTTCTATCCCTAGAGAAAAAGGAAGGTGGGTCTGTCACATTTAGAAATAATGAAAAAGCTTGCATAAAAAGTATAGGAACTATTGGTAAGTATGACTCTGCTAAAATTGAAAAAGAAATTTTTTAGGAATATCTATACTTAAAGTGTTTGGCAATGGAGGCTTAATTGATAGAAGACTTTGATAAGTTCTCAAAAGCCAACGTACTATATATATAATCAATATTCTTTTCTTTTTTCCAAAAGCCAACACACACTATATAGTATATATGCTAGTATGTTTCATTCAACAAAGCGCTTTATTTACTATAAGTATTATAGAATGCACAAAATATTAACATCTTCCGCAGTATCACACTTGGTTAAATTCTGTTGGTTGAATTTCCGGGTTCGATTCCCGGCTGCGGATATTGTTTTGTTCAATTTTTGTTTATTATTATTTTTAATTCAAAAACAAAGATCCATGTATATAAACGTTTTGGATTGGGCTTATAGTCACCACAACTGCACGCTTGATGAAATTGGGAGGTGAAGAGATGATATATTTGAAATTTTTTTGGATTACTCAAAAAAAAAACCAATTTAATATAAAATGATTAAAGTTTTTTTTTAAGGGATGACTAATTTAAGGGGTAAATTACCCTCCATTTTAACTTTAGATATTAAACTCAAGTGATTAATAAGTTATTTTAAGACAAATCGTTTAAGAGAATTCGAATTCAATTTTTTGTTAGATTTTATTTACCTAATAGTCGAACTCTAGATTACTATCATCGCATTCTAAGAATTAATACTAAAAAAGATTGTTTGGATTATACTCATATTTTCTCATACGTTAAATTATACATTTATTCACAAAAAAAAAAAAAAACTACACTTTTGTCTATTTTAGCGTAATTAAATATTCTTTTTTTTTTTACTAAAGCATAAATAAATATTCTTAAAATAACAATTAGCATTAAAGCATTATTTTTAAATATTTTTAATACTGTAAAATAATTAAAGCTCTTTTTGAAGGGTCGGATAATTTAAGGACTCTGTCAAAATAAAAATTAAGGATTAAACTTCTCAAAATAAGATTAAGGATTAAATTACATTTCGCTTTGTCTCGTGAGCTTAACTCAGTTGGCAGCAACATTGCATTATAAATTCAGAAGGTCGGGGTTCAGATTTCAGGCATCTCACTTATCTACCTTAAGGGTAAAAAATTTAACCACTAGAGTTTCAATCTAGCTTAGAACCAAATTAATCATTTTGTATTGAGTTTCAATCTAGCTTAGAACCAAATTAATCATTTTGTAAAACACTCAATTTAGTAAGTAACTATTAATTGAGTGGATAGTCAAGTGTGACTAAGATTTAGTACAAGCTTCAGAAGCTTGAGAAAGAAATTGATCTAAGAATATAGATCAAGAGAGTGGTGCAATCTTGGATTTGTAAGATCAGAAGATTATAGTGGATAAACTCACAGGAAGTGGGGACTGGACGTAACCCAAAGTTTAGGGGTGAACCAGGATAACTTTTGGTGTTAATTCTCTCTTTTCCTACTCTTTTATTTAAGTCATTTCTTTTTACATATTGAGATCATATGTCAAACTAACACACTAATCAGTTTGTGGTTGCAAGATTTAAATTTTAAATTATACAAAATTCAACCCCCCCCCTTTCTTGTGTAAAACTTTGCTACTTCAATTGACATCAGAGCACTGCCTCTAAAGAAAAGCATCTAACAAGTGCTAGAGATAAAGATTCAAAAGGAAGTTATGGCAAAACCTGCAAAGTTCATATCAGAAGGAGGATCTTCAACAAGACCACCACTATTTGATGGAAATGACTACTACTACTGGAAATACAAAATGGAGCTATTCCTTAGATCACAAGATAACAATATGTGGAGAGTTGTTGAAGTTATACATTCCTTTAGCAAAAGACTCTACTTCACCCAAGCCACCATCAGAATGGACCACTCAAGAAGCTGATAGGGTACTCCTAAACACTAAAGCTCAATTATTTATTAAAAGTGCTTTATGCAGGGAAGAATATGATAGAATCATGCAGTGAAAAAACAACAAAAGAAATGTGGGACACTCTTAAAACTCACCATGAAGGAACAAACATCATCAAAGAAAACAGAATTGATATTGGAGTAAGAAGATTTGAACTATTTGAAATGAAAGAAGATGAAACCATAGACCAAATGTATGGAAGATTCACAACTATCATCAATGAACTATATTCTCTAGGTAAAAAATATACCACTCATGAGAGAATTAGAAAAATACTCAGATGTCTACCAAAGACATGGAGACTAATTGTAACAGCCATTACAGTCTCAAAAGATCTCACTAAAGTACCACTAGAAGAACGAATTGGGTCTCTGAAAGCTCACGAATCATTGCTTCAAGAGGATAAGCCTAAGAAAAAGGCAATTGTGTTACAAGCTCAAACTGATGAAAGCTTTAGAAACACTAAAGCTTTTGGAGAAGAAGAAAATATTCTCAGGAAGATTATGAAGAAGAATTAGTTTTCTTATCAAGAAGAATTCAGAAACTAATGACAAGAAGAAATCAAATCAAAAGAAACTTTCAACCAAGAGGAATGGCCCTAAACAAGAAATAGATATGAGCAAAATACAATGTTATGGATGCAATCAATTTGGTCATTTTACAAAAACGATTGTCCAAAAAATAACCAAAGAAAACCTCCATTCAAGAAAAGATCAATGATGGCTACCTGGGATGATCTAGATGAAGAGCAACCAGAGGAAGAACAACAAGCAAATGTCTGCCTCATGACAAATTCAAACATTGAGGAGGTAACTCTTGATCCCTGCTCATCATGTAAATAAAACTGAACATCTTTTTGAAAATCTACTATATGATTCTCAAGTCATGCATATAAAAAATGATCAACTCAGAAAAGAAGTAGACAAATATAAAGATGATAACAACATTATGAAAGAAATTATTAAAAACATGCAAATTGAAAGAGACTCTCTTACCAAACAATTGGAAGAACTTAAAGAAATTCAGAACAGTAAAAAAAGTTCTGAAGTCCAAAAAGAAAACATTGCTTTAAAACAAAGTGTATCCACCTTAGAAAAGGATTTAACAAAGTTTGTAAGTGCTACCAAAACATTTGATAAAATCTTTGAATCACAAAAAAGTGCATATGATAAAACAGGAATTGGATATAGCCAAAATAACAACCTATATAAAAATTTCTATGTCACTCAAAAGGAAAAATATAAATGCTCCTTCTGTCATAAAGATGGTCATCTTGAACCTTTCTGTTTTAAGAAAAGAAAATTACAATCCTTTAAAACATCAGAACATTCTCAGAACAATCTAAAACAGAAAAACTACAACAAATATAATCACTTTCAAAAGAAACTTGGTATAAATGATCAATCAAATTTTTCCTATAAAAAACCATCTTATTACAATAGGAGGATGGCTTATAAGCCAAGTTTCACTAACATTCAATGACCCAAAACTTTATGGGTACCTAAAAACCTATTAAACAAAAATGTAGCGATGCCTTATTGCAATCAAGAGAAAGCCATGGTACTTGGACAGTGGTTGCTCAAGACACATGACTGGAAATAAGAAAAGTTTTCTATCCCTAGAGAAAAAGGAAGGTGGGTCTGTCACATTTAGAAATAATGAAAAAGCTTGCATAAAAAGTATAGGAACTATTGGTAAGTATGACTCTGCTAAAATTGAAAAAGAAATTTTTTAGGAATATCTATACTTAAAGTGTTTGGCAATGGAGGCTTAATTGATAGAAGACTTTGATAAGTTCTCAAAAGCCAACGTACTATATATATAATCAATATTCTTTTCTTTTTTCCAAAAGCCAACACACACTATATAGTATATATGCTAGTATGTTCCATTCAACAAAGCGCTTTATTTACTATAAGTATTATAGAATGCACAAAATATTAACATCTTCCGCAGTAGCACACTTGGTTAAATTCTGTTGGTTGAATTTCCGGGTTCGATTCCCGGCTGCGGATATTGTTTTGTTCAATTTTTGTTTTTTATTTTTTTTAATTCACAAACAAAGATCCATGTATATAAACGTTTTGGATTGGGCTTATAGTCACTACAACTGCACGTTTGATGAAATTGGGAGGTGAAGAGATGATATATTTGAAATTTTTTTGGATTACTCAAAAAAAAAAAACCAATTTAATATAAAATGATTAAAGTTTTTTTTTAAGGGATGACTAATTTAAGGAGTAAATTACCCTCCATTTTAACTTTAGATATTAAACTCAAGTGATTAATAAGTTATTTTAAGACAAATCGTTTAAGAGAATTCGAATTCAATTTTTTGTTAGATTTTATTTACCTAATAGTCGAACTCTAGATTACTATCATCGTATTCTAAGAATTAATACTAAAAAAGATTGTTTGGATTATACTCATATTTTCTCATACGTTAAATTATACATTTATTCACAAAAAAAAAAAACTACACTTTTGTCTATTTTAGCATAATTAAATATTCTTTTTTTTTACTAAAGCATAAATAAATATTCTTAAAATTACAATTAGCATTAAATCATTATTTTTAAATATTTTTAATACTGTAAAATAATTAAAGCTCTTTTTGAAGGGCCGGATAATTTAAGGACTCTGTCAAAATAAAAATTAAGGATTAAACTTCTCAAAATAAGATTAAGGATTAAATTACATTTCGCTTTGTCTCGTGAGCTTAACTCAGTTGGCAGCAACATTGCATTATAAATTCAGAAGGTCGGGGTTCAGATTTCAGGCATCTCACTTATCTACCTTAAGGGTAAAAAATTTAACCACTAGAGTTTCAATCTAGCTTAGAACCAAATTAATCATTTTGTATTGAGTTTCAATCTAGCTTAGAACCAAATTAATCATTTTGTAAAACACTCAATTTAGTAAGTAACTATTAATTGAGTGGATAGTCAAGTGTGACTAAGATTTAGTACAAGCTTCAGAAGCTTGAGAAAGAAATTGATCTAAGAATATAGATCAAGAGAGTGGTGCAATCTTGGATTTGTAAGATCAGAAGATTATAGTGGATAAACTCACAGGAAGTGGGGACTGGACGTAACCCAAAGTTTAGGGGTGAACCAGGATAACTTTTGGTGTTAATTCTCTCTTTTCCTACTCTTTTATTTAAGTCATTTCTTTTTACATATTGAGATCATATGTGAAACTAACACACTAATCAGTTTTTGGTTGCAAGATTTAAATTTTAAATTATACAATATTCAACCCCCCCCCCCCCCCCCCTTCTTGTGTAAAACTTTGCTACTTCAATTGACATCAGAGCACTGGCTCTAAAGAAAAGCATCTAACAAGTGCTAGAGATAAAGATTCAAAATGAAGTTATGGCAAAACCTGCAAAGTTCATATCAGAAGGAGGATCTTCAACAAGACCACCACTATTTGATGGAAATGACTACTACTACTGGAAATACAAAATGGAGCTATTCCTTAGATCACAAGATAACAATATGTGGAGAGTTGTTGAAGTTGAAGAATACATTCCTTTAGCAAAAGACTCTACTTCACCCAAGCCACCATCAGAATGGACCACTCAAGAAGCTGATAGGGTACTCCTAAACACTAAAGCTCAATTATTTATTAAAAGTGCTTTATGCAGGGAAGAATATGATAGAATCATGGAGTGCAAAACAGCAAAAGAAATGTGGGACACTCTTAAAACTCACCATGAAGGAACAAACATCATCAAAGAAAACAGAATTGATATTGGAGTAAGAAGATTTGAACTATTTGAAATGAAAGAAGATGAAACCATAGACCAAATGTATGGAAGATTCACAACTATCATCAATGAACTAAATTCTCTAGGTAAAAAATATACCACTCATGAGAGAATTAGAAAAATACTCAGATGTCTACCAAAGACATGGAGACCAATTGTAACAGCCATTACAGTCTCAAAAGATCTCACTAAAGTACAACTAGAAGAACTAATTGGGTCTCTGAAAGCTCACGAATCATTGCTTCAAGAGGATAAGCCTAAGAAAAAGGCAATTGTGTTACAAGCTCAAACTGAAGAAAGCTTTAGAAACACTAAAGCTTTTGGAGAAGAAGAAAATATTCTCCAGGAAGATTATGAAGAAGAATTAGTTTTCTTATCAAGAAGAATTCAGAAACTAATGACAAGAAGAAATCAAATCAAAAGAAACTTTCAACCAAGAGGAATGGACCTAAACAAGAAATAGATATGAGCAAAATACAATGTTATGGATGCAATCAATTTGGTCATTTTACAAAAACGATTGTCCAAAAAATAACCAAAGAAAACCTCCATTCAAGAAAAGATCAATGATGGCTACCTGGGATGATCTAGATGAAGAGCAACCAGAGGAAGAACAAGAAGCAAATGTCTGTCTCATGACAAATTCAAACATTGAGGAGGTAACTCTTGATCCCTGCTCATCATGTAAAAAAAACTGAACATCTTTTTGAAAATCTACTATATGATTCTCAAGTCATGCATATAAAAAATGATCAACTCAGAAAAGAAGTAGACAAATATAAAGATGATAACAACATTATGAAAGAAATTATTAAAAACATGCAAATTGAAAGAGACTCTCTTACCAAACAATTGGAAGAACTTAAAGAAATTCAGAACAGTAAAAAAAGTTATGAAGTCCAAAAAGAAAACATTGCTTTAAAACAAAGTGTATCCACCTTAGAAAAGGATTTAACAAAGTTTGTAAGTGCTACCAAAACATTTGATAAAATCTTTGAATCACAAAAAAGTGCATATGATAAAACAGGAATTGGATATAGCCAAAATAACAACCTATATAAAAATTTCTATGTCACTCAAAAGGAAAAATATAAATGCTCCTTCTGTCATAAAGATGGTCATCTTGAACCTTTCTGTTTTAAGAAAAGAAAATTGCAATCCTTTAAAACATCAGAACATTCTCAGAACAATCTAAAATAGAAAAACTACAACAAATATAATCACTTTCAAAAGAAACTTGGTATAAATGATCAATCAAATTTTTCCTATAAAAAACCATCTTATTACAATAGGAGGATGGCTTATAAGCCAAGTTTCACTAACATTCAATGACCCAAAACCTTATGGGTACCTAAAATCCTATTAAACAAAAATGCAGCGATGCCTTATTGCAATCAAGAGAAAGCCATGGTACTTGGACAGTGGTTGCTCAAGACACATGACTGGAAATAAGAAAAGTTTTCTATCCCTAGAGAAAAAGGAAGGTGGGTCTGTCACATTTAGAAATAATGAAAAAGCTTGCATAAAAAGTATAGGAACTATTGGTAAGTATGACTCTGCTAAAATTGAAAAAGAAATTTTTTAGGAATATCTATACTTAAAGTGTTTGGCAATGGAGGCTTAATTGATAGAAGACTTTGATAAGTTCTCAAAAGCCAACGTACTATATATATAATCAATATTCTTTTCTTTTTTCCAAAAGCCAACACACACTATATAGTATATATGCTAGTATGTTCCATTCAACAAATCGCTTTATTTACTATAAGTATTATAGAATGCACAAAATATTAACATCTTCCGCAGTAGCACACTTGGTTAAATTCTGTTGGTTAAATTCTGTTGGTTGAATTTCCGGGTTCGATTCCCGGCTGCGGATATTGTTTTGTTCAATTTTTGTTTTTTATTTTTTTTAATTCAAAAACAAAGATCCATGTATATAAACGTTTTGGATTGGGCTTATAGTCACCACAACTGCACGCTTGATGAAATTGGGAGGTGAAGAGATGATATATTTGAAATTTTTTTGGATTACTCAAAAAAAAAAACCAATTTAATATAAAATGATTAAAGTTTTTTTTTAAGGGATGACTAATTTAAGGAGTAAATTACCCTCCATTTTAACTTTAGATATTAAACTCAAGTGATTAATAAGTTATTTTAAGACAAATCGTTTAAGAGAATTCGAATTCAATTTTTTGTTAGATTTTATTTACCTAATAGTCGAACTCTAGATTACTATCATCGCATTCTAAGAATTAATACTAAAAAAGATTGTTTGGATTATACTCATATTTTCTCATACGTTAAATTATACATTTATTCACAAAAAAAAAAAACTACACTTTTGTCTATTTTAGCATAATTAAATATTCTTTTTTTTTACTAAAGCATAAATAAATATTCTTAAAATAACAATTAGCATTAAATCATTATTTTTAAATATTTTTAATACTGTAAAATAATTAAAGCTCTTTTTGAAGGGCCGGTTAATTTAAGGACTCTGTTAAAATAAAATTTAAGGATTAAACTTCTCAAAATAAGATTAAGGATTAAATTACATTTCGCTTTGTCTCGTGAGCTTAACTCAGTTGGCAGCAACATTGCATTATAAATTCAGAAGGTCGGTGTTCAGATTTCAGGCATCTCACTTATCTACCTTAAGGGTAAAAAATTTAACCACTAGAGTTTCAATCTAGCTTAGAACCAAATTAATCATTTTGTATTGAGTTTCAATCTAGCTTAGAACCAAATTAATCATTTTGTAAAACACTCAATTTAGTAAGTAACTATTAATTGAGTGGATAGTCAAGTGTGACTAAGATTTAGTACAAGCTTCAGAAGCTTGAGAAAGAAATTGATCTAAGAATATAGATCAAGAGAGTGGTGCAATCTTGGATTTGTAAGATCAGAAGATTATAGTGGATAAACTCACAGGAAGTGGGGACTGGACGTAACCCAAAGTTTAGGGGTGAACCAGGATAACTTTTGGTGTTAATTCTCTCTTTTCCTACTCTTTTATTTAAGTCATTTCTTTTTACATATTGAGATCATATGTGAAACTAACACACTAATCAGTTTGTGGTTGCAAGATTTAAATTTTAAATTATACAAAATTCAACCCCCCCCCCCCCCCCCCCCTTTCTTGTGTAAAACTTTTCTACTTCAATTGACATCAGAGCACTGGCTCTAAAGAAAAGCATCTAACAAGTGCTAGAGATAAAGATTCAAAAGGAAGTTATGGCAAAACCTGCAAAGTTCATATCAGATGGAGGATCTTCAACAAGACCACCACTATTTGATGGAAATGACTACTACTATAGGAAATACAAAATGGAGCTATTCCTTATATCACAAGATAACAATATGTGGAGAGTTGTTGAAGTTGAAGAATACATTCCTTTAGCAAAAGACTCTACTTCACCCAAGCCACCATCAGAATAGACCACCCAAGAAGCTGATAGGGTACTCCTAAACACTAAAGCTCAATTATTTATTAAAAGTGCTTTATGCAGGGAAGAATATGATAGAATCATGGAGTGCAAAACAGCAAAAGAAATGTGGGACACTCTTAAAACTCACCATGAAGGAACAAACATCATCAAAGAAAATAGAATTGATATTGGAGTAAGAAGATTTGAACTATTTGAAATGAAAGAAGATGAAACCATAGACCAAATGTATGGAAGATTCACAACTATCATCAATGAACTAAATTCCCTAGGTAAAAAATATACCACTCATGAGAGAATTAGAAAAATACTAAGATGTCTACCAAAGACATGGAGACCAATTGTAACAGCCATTAGAGTCTCAAAAGATCTCACTAAAGTACCACTAGAAGAACTAATTGGGTCTCTGAAAGCTCACGAATCATTGCTTCAAGAGGATAAGCCTAAGAAAAAGGTATTTGTGTTACAAGCTCAAACTGAAGAAAGCTTTAGAAACACTAAAGCTTTTGGAGAAGAAGAAAATATTCTCCAGGAAGATTATGAAGAAGAATTAGTTTTCTTATCAAGAAGAATTCAGAAACTAATGACAAGAAGAAATCAAATCAAAAGAAACTTTCAACCAAGAGGAATGACCTAAACAAGAAATAGATATGAGCAAAATACAATGTTATGGATGCAATCAATTTGGTCATTTTACAAAAACGATTGTCCAAAAAATAACCAAAGAAAACCTCCATTCAAGAAAAGATCAATGATGGCTACCTGGGATGATCTAGATGAAGAGCAACCAGAGGAAGAACAAGAAGCAAATCTCTGTCTCATGACAAATTCAAACATTGAGGAGATAACACTTGATCCCTGCTCATCATGTAAAAAAAACTGAACATCTTTTTGAAAATCTACTATATGATTCTCAAGTCATGCATATAAAAAATGATCAACTCAGAAAAGAAGTAGACAAATATAAAGATGATAACAACATTATGAAAGAAATTATTAAAAACATGCAAATTGAAAGAGACTCTCTTACCAAACAATTGGAAGAACTTAAAGAAATTCAGAACAATAAAAAAAGTTCTGAAGTCCAAAAAGAAAACATTGCTTTAAAACAAAGTGTATCCACCTTAGAAAAGGATTTAACAAAGTTTGTAAGTGCTACCAAAACATTTGATAAAATCTTTGAATCACAAAAAAGTGCATATGATAAAACAGGAATTGGATATAGCCAAAATAACAACCTATATAAAAATTTCTATGTCACTCAAAAGGAAAAATATAAATGCTCCTTCTGTCATAAAGATGGTCATCTTGAACCTTTCTGTTTTAAGAAAAGAAAATTACAATCCTTTAAAACATCAGAACATTCTCAGAACAATCTAAAACAGAAAAACTACATCAAATATAATCACTTTCAAAAGAAACTTGGTATAAATGATCAATCAAATTTTTCCTATAAAAAACCATCTTATTACAATAGGAGGATGGCTTATAAGCCAAGTGTCACTAACATTCAATGACCCAAAACCTTATGGGTACCTAAAAACCTATTAAACAAAAATGTAGCGATGCCTTATTGCAATCAAGAGAAAGCCATGGTACTTGGACAGTGGTTGCTCAAGACACATGACTGGAAATAAGAAAAGTTTTCTATCCCTAGAGAAAAAGGAAGGTGGGTCTGTCACATTTAGAAATAATGAAAAAGCTTGCATAAAAAGTATAGGAACTATTGGTAAGTATGACTCTGCTAAAATTGAAAAAGAAATTTTTTAGGAATATCTATACTTAAAGTGTTTGGCAATGGAGGCTTAATTGATAGAAGACTTTGATAAGTTCTCAAAAGCAAACGTACTATATATATAATCAATATTCTTTTCTTTTTTCCAAAAGCCAACACACACTATTTAGTATATATGCTAGTATGTTCCATTCAACAAAGCGCTTTATTTACTATAAGTATTATAGAATGCACAAAATATTAACATCTTCCGCAGTAGCACACTTGGTTAAATTCTGTTGGTTGAATTTCCGGGTTCGATTCCCGGCTGCAGATATTGTTTTGTTCAATTTTTGTTTTTTATTTTTTTTAATTCAAAAACAAAGATCCATGTATATAAACGTTTTGGATTGGGCTTATAGTCACCGGTCACCACAACTGCACGCTTGATGAAATTGGGAGGTGAAGAGATGATATATTTGAAATTTTTTTGGATTACTCAAAAAAAAAAACCAATTTAATATAAAATGATTAAAGTTTTTTTTTAAGGGATGACTAATTTAAGGAGTAAATTACCCTCCATTTTAACTTTAGATATTAAACTCAAGTGATTAATAAGTTATTTTAAGACAAATCGTTTAAGAGAATTCGAATTCAATTTTTTGTTAGATTTTATTTACCTAATAGTCGAACTCTAGATTACTATCATCGCATTCTAAGAATTAATACTAAAAAAGATTGTTTGGATTATACTCATATTTTCTCATACGTTAAATTATACATTTATTCACAAAAAAAAAAAAACTCCACTTTTGTCTATTTTAGCATAATTAAATATTCTTTTTTTTTACTAAAGCATAAATAAATATTCTTAAAATAACAATTAGCATTAAATCATTATTTTTAAATATTTTTAATACTGTAAAATAATTAAAGCTCTTTTTGAAGGGCCGGATAATTTAAGGACTCTGTCAAAATAAAAATTAAGGATTAAACTTCTCAAAATAAGATTAAGGATTAAATTACATTTCGCTTTGTCTCGTGAGCTTAACTCAGTTGGCAGCAACATTGCATTATAAATTCAGAAGGTCGGGGTTCAGATTTCAGGCATCTCACTTATCTACCTTAAGGGTAAAAAATTTAACCACTAGAGTTTCAATCTAGCTTAGAACCAAATTAATCATTTTGTATTGAATTTCAATCTAGCTTAGAACCAAATTAATCATTTTGTAAAACACTCAATTTAGTAAGTAACTATTAATTGAGTGGATAGTCAAGTGTGACTAAGATTTAGTACAAGCTTCAGAAGCTTGAGAAAGAAATTGATCTAAGAACATAGATCAAGAGAGTGGTGCAATCTTGGATTTGTAAGATCAGAAGATTATAGTGGATAAACTCACAGGAAGTGGGGACTGGACGTAACCCAAAGTTTAGGGGTGAACCAGGATAACTTTTGGTGTTAATTCTCTCTTTTCCTACTCTTTTATTTAAGTCATTTCTTTTTACATATTGAGATCATATGTGAAACTAACACACTAATCAGTTTGTGGTTGCAAGATTTAAATTTTAAATTATACAAAATTCAACCCCCCCCCCTTCTTGTGTAAAACTTTGCTACTTCAATTGACATCAGAGCACTGGCTCTAAAGAAAAGCATCTAACAAGTGCTAGAGATAAAGATTCAAAAGGAAGTTATGGCAAAACCTGCAAAGTTCATATCAGAAGGAGGATCTTCAACATGACCACTACTATTTGATGGAAATGACTACTACTACTTGAAATACAAAATGGAGCTATTCCTTAGATCACAAGATAACAATATGTGGAGAGTTGTTGAATTTGAAGAATACATTCCTTTAGCAAAAGACTCTACTTCACCCAAGCCACCATCAGAATGGACCACTCAAGAAGCTGATAGGGTACTCCTAAACACTAAAGCTCAATTATTTATTAAAAGTGCTTTATGTAGGGAAGAATATTATAGAATCATGGAGTGCAAAACAGCAAAAGAAATGTGGGACACTCTTAAAACTCACCATGAAGGAACAAACATCATCAAAGAAAACAGAATTGATATTGGAGTAAGAAGATTTGAACTATTTGAAATGAAAGAAGATGAAACCATAGACCAAATGTATGGAAGATTCACAACTATCATCAATGAACTAAATTCTCTAGGTAAAAAATATACCACTCATGAGAGAATTAGAAAAATACTCAGATGTCTACCAAAGACATGGAGACCAATTGTAACAGCCATTACAGTCTCAAAAGATCTCACTAAAGTACCACTAGAAGAACGAATTGGGTCTCTGATAGCTCACGAATCATTGCTTCAAGAGGATAAGCCTAAGAAAAAGGCAATTGTGTTACAAGCTCAAACTGAAGAAAGCTTTAGAAACACTAAAGCTTTTGGAGAAGAAGAAAATATTCTCCAGGAAGATTATGAAGAAGAATTAGTTTTCTTATCAAGAAGAATTCAGAAACTAATGACAAGAAGAAATCAAATCAAAAGAAACTTTCAACCAAGAGGAATGGACCTAAACAAGAAATAGATATGAGCAAAATACAATGTTATGGATGCAATCAATTTGGTCATTTTACAAAAACGATTGTCCAAAAAATAACCAAAGAAAACCTCCATTCAAGAAAAGATCAATGATGGCTACCTAGGATGATCTAGATGAAGAGCAACCAGAGGAAGAACAAGAAGCAAATGTCTGTCTCATGACAAATTCAAACATTGAGGAGGTAACTCTTGATCCCTGCTCATCATGTAAAAAAAACTGAACATCTTTTTGAAAATCTACTATATGATTCTCAAGTCATGCATATAAAAAATGATCAACTCAGAAAAGAAGTAGACAAATATAAAGATGATAACAACATTATGAAAGAAATTATTAAAAACATGCAAATTGAAAGAGACTCTCTTACCAAACAATTGGAAGAACTTAAAGAAATTCAGAACAGTAAAAAAATTTCTGAAGTCTTAAAAGAAAACATTGCTTTAAAACAAAGTGTATCCACCTTAGAAAAGGATTTAACAAAGTTTGTAAGTGCTACCAAAACATTTGATAAAATCTTTGAATCACAAAAAAGTGCATATGATAAAACAGGAATTGGATATAGCCAAAATAACAACCTATATAAAAATTTCTATGTCACTCAAAAGGAAAAATATAAATGCTCCTTCTGTCATAAAGATGGTCATCTTGAACCTTTCTGTTTTAAGAAAAGAAAATTACAATCCTTTAAAACATCAGAACATTCTCAGAACAATCTAAAACAGAAAAACTACAACAAATATAATCACTTTCAAAAGAAACTTGGTATAAATGATCAATCAAATTTTTCCT
Source organism: Trifolium subterraneum (assembly GCA_951799995.1). Lineage (NCBI taxonomy): Eukaryota > Viridiplantae > Streptophyta > Magnoliopsida > Fabales > Fabaceae > Trifolium > Trifolium subterraneum. Next base: position 42,607,109 of record OX637468.1, read on the forward strand.
ATAAAAAACCATCTTATTACAATAGGAGGATGGCTTATAAGCCAAGTTTCACTAACATTCAATGACCCAAAACCTTATGGGTACCTAAAATCCTATTAAACAAAAATGCAGCGATGCCTTATTGCAATCAAGAGAAAGCCATGGTACTTGAACAGTGGTTGCTCAAGACACATGACTGGAAATAAGAAAAGTTTTCTATCCCTAGAGAAAAAGGAAGGTGGGTCTGTAACATTTAGAAATAATGAAAAAGCTTGCATAAAAAGTATAGGAACTATTGGTAAGTATGACTCTGCTAAAATTGAAAAAGAAAATTTTTAGGAATATCTATACTTAAAGTGTTTGGCAATGGAGGCTTAATTGATAGAAGACTTTGATAAGTTCTCAAAAGCCAACGTACTATATATATAATCAATATTCTTTTCTTTTTTCCAAAAGCCAACACACACTATATAGTATATATGCTAGTATGTTCCATTCAACAAAGCGCTTTATTTACTATAAGTATTATAGAATGCACAAAATATTAACATCTTCCGCAGTAGCACACTTGGTTAAATTCTGTTGGTTGAATTTCCGGGTTCGATTCCCGGCTGCGGATATTGTTTTGTTCAATTTTTGTTTTTTATTTTTTTTAATTCACAAACAAAGATCCATGTATATAAACGTTTTGGATTGGGCTTATAGTCACCACAACTGCACGCTTGATGAAATTGGGAGGTGAAGAGATGATATATTTGAAATTTTTTTGGATTACTCAAAAAAAAAAAACCAATTTAATATAAAATGATTAAAGTTTTTTTTTAAGGGATGACTAATTTAAGGAGTAAATTACCCTCCATTTTAACTTTAGATATTAAACTCAAGTGATTAATAAGTTATTTTAAGACGAATCGTTTAAGAGAATTCGAATTCAATTTTTTGTTAGATTTTATTTACCTAATAGTCGAACTCTAGATTACTATCATCGCATTCTAAGAATTAATACTAAAAAAGATTGTTTGGATTATACTCATATTTTCTCATACGTTAAATTATACATTTATTCACAAAAAAAAAAAAAACTACACTTTTGTCTATTTTAGCATAATTAAATATTCTTTTTTTTTTTACTAAAGCATAAATAAATATTCTTAAAATAACAATTAGCATTAAATCATTATTTTTAAATATTTTTAATACTGTAAAATAATTAAAGCACTTTTTGAAGGGCCGGATAATTTAAGGACTCTGTCAAAATAAAAATTAAGGATTAAACTTCTCAAAATAAGATTAAGGATTAAATTACATTTCGCTTTGTCTCGTGAGCTTAACTCAGTTGGCAGCAACATTGCATTATAAATTCAGAAGGTCGGGGTTCAGATTTCAGGCATCTCACTTATCTACCTTAAGGGTAAAAAATTTAACCACTAGAGTTTCAATCTAGCTTAGAACCAAATTAATCATTTTGTATTGAGTTTCAATCTAGCTTAGAACCAAATTAATCATTTCGTAAAACACTCAATTTAGTAAGTAACTATTAATTGAGTGGATAGTCAAGTGTGACTAAGATTTAGTACAAGCTTCAGAAGCTTGAGAAAGAAATTGATCTATGAATATAGATCAAGAGAGTGGTGCAATCTTGGATTTGTAAGATCAGAAGATTATAGTGGATAAACTCACAGGAAGTGGGGACTGGACGTAACCCAAAGTTTAGGGGTGAACCAGGATAACTTTTGGTGTTAATTCTCTCTTTTCCTACTCTTTTATTTAAGTCATTTCTTTTTACATATTGAGATTATATGTGAAACTAACACACTAATCAGTTTGTGGTTGCAAGATTTAAATTTTAAATTATACAAAATTCAACCCCCCCCCCCCCCCCCCCCCCCCCCCCCCCTTTCTTGTGTAAAACTTTTCTACTTCAATTGACATCAGAGCACTGGCTCTAAAGAAAAGCATCTAACAAGTGCTAGAGATAAAGATTCAAAAGGAAGTTATGGCAAAACCTGCAAAGTTCATATCAGAAGGAGGATCTTCAACAAGACCACCACTATTTGATGGAAATGACTACTACTACTGGAAATACAAAATGGAGCTATTCCTTAGATCACAAGATAACAATATGTGGAGAGTTGTTGAAGTTGAAGAATACATTCCTTTAGCAAAAGACTCTACTTCACCCAAGCCACCATCAGAATGGACCACTCAAGAAGCTGATAGGGTACTCCTAAACACTAAAGCTCAATTATTTATTAAAAGTGCTTTATGCAGGGAAGAATATGATAGAATCATGGAGTGCAAAACAGCAAAAGAAATGTGGGACACTCTTAAAACTCACCATGAAGGAACAAACATCATCAAAGAAAACAGAATTGATATTGGAGTAAGAAGATTTGAACTATTTGAAATGAAAGAAGATGAAACCATAGACCAAATGTATGGAAGATTCACAACTATCATCAATGAACTAAATTCTCTAGGTAAAAAATATACCACTCATGAGAGAATTAGAAAAATACTCAGATGTCTACCAAAGACATGGAGACCAATTGTAACAGCCATTACAGTCTCAAAAGATCTCACTAAAGTACCACTAGAAGAACTAATTGGGTCTCTGAAAGCTCACGAATCATTGCTTCAAGAGGATAAGCCTAAGAAAAAGGCAATTGTGTTACAAGCTCAAACTGAAGAAAGCTTTAGAAACACTAAAGCTTTTGGAGAAGAAGAAAATATTCTCCAGGAAGATTATGAAGAAGAATTAGTTTTCTTATCAAGAAGAATTCAGAAACTAATGACAAGAAGAAATCAAATCAAAAGAAACTTTCAACCAAGAGGAATGGCCCTAAACAAGAAATAGATATGAGCAAAATACAATGTTATGGATGCAATCAATTTGGTCATTTTACAAAAACGATTGTCCAAAAAATAACCAAAGAAAACCTCCATTCAAGAAAAGATCAATGATGGCTACCTGGGATGATCTAGATGAAGAGCAACCAAAGGAAGAACAAGAAGCAAATGTCTGTCTCATGACAAATTCAAACATTGAGGAGGTAACTCTTGATCCCTGCTCATCATGTAAAAAAAACTGAACATCTTTTTGAAAATCTACTATATGATTCTCAAGTCATGCATATAAAAAATGATCAACTCAGAAAAGAAGTAGACAAATATAAAGATGATAACAACATTATGAAAGAAATTATTAAAAACATGCAAATTGAAAGAGACTCTCTTACCAAACAATTGGAAGAACTTAAAGAAATTCAGAACAGTAAAAAAATTTCTGAAGTCTTAAAAGAAAACATTGCTTTAAAACAAAGTGTATCCACCTTAGAAAAGGATTTAACAAAGTTTGTAAGTACTACCAAAACATTTGATAAAATCTTTGAATCACAAAAAAGTGCATATGATAAAATAGGAATTGGATATAGCCAAAATAACAACCTATATAAAAATTTCTATGTCACTCAAAAGGAAAAATATAAATGCTCCTTCTGTCATAAAGATGGTCATCTTGAACCTTTCTGTTTTAAGAAAAGAAAATTACAATCCTTTAAAACATCAGAACATTCTCAGAACAATCTAAAACAGAAAAACTACAACAAATATAATCACTTTCAAAAGAAACTTGGTATAAATGATCAATCAAATTTTTCCTATAAAAAACCATCTTATTACAATAGGAGGATGGCTTATAAGCCAAGTTTCACTAACATTCAATGACCCAAAACCTTATGGGTACCTAAAAACCTATTAAACAAAAATGTAGCGATGCCTTATTGCAATCAAGAGAAAGCCATGGTACTTGGACAGTGGTTGCTCAAGACACATGACTGGAAATAAGAAAAGTTTTCTATCCCTAGAGAAAAAGGAAGGTGGGTCTGTCACATTTAGAAATAATGAAAAAGCTTGCATAAAAAGTATAGGAACTATTGGTAAGTATGACTCTGCTAAAATTGAAAAAGAAATTTTTTAGGAATATCTATACTTAAAGTATTTGGCAATGGAGGCTTAATTGATAGAAGACTTTGATAAGTTCTCAAAAGCCAACGTACTATATATATAATCAATATTCTTTTCTTTTTTCCAAAAGCCAACACACACTATATAGTATATATGCTAGTATGTTCCATTCAACAAAGCGCTTTATTTACTATAAGTATTATAGAATGCACAAAATATTAACATCTTCCGCAGTAGCACACTTGGTTAAATTCTGTTGGTTGAATTTCCGGGTTCGACTCCCGGTTGCGGATATTGTTTTGTTCAATTTTTGTTTTTTATTTTTTTTAATTCAAAAACAAAGATCCATGTATATAAACGTTTTGGATTGGGCTTATAGTCACCACAACTGCACGCTTGATGAAATTGGGAGGTGAAGAGATGATATATTTGAAATTTTTTTGGATTACTCAAAAAAAAAAAACCAATTTAATATAAAATGATTAAAGTTTTTTTTTAAGGGATGACTAATTTAAGGAGTAAATTACCCTCCATTTTAACTTTAGATATTAAACTCAAGTGATTAATAAGTTATTTTAAGACAAATCGTTTAAGAGAATTCGAATTCAATTTTTTGTTAGATTTTATTTACCTAATAGTCGAACTCTAGATTACTATCATCGCATTCTAAGAATTAATACTAAAAAAGATTGTTTGGATTATACTCATATTTTCTCATACGTTAAATTATACATTTATTCACAAAAAAAAAAAAAAAAACTACACCTTTGTCTATTTTAGCATAATTAAATATTCTTTTTTTTTTTACTAAAGCATAAATAAATATTCTTAAAATAACAATTAGCATTAAATCATTATTTTTAAATATTTTTAATACTGTAAAATAATTAAAGCTCTTTTTGAAGGGCCGGATAATTTAAGGACTCTGTCAAAATAAAAATTAAGGATTAAACTTCTCAAAATAAGATTAAGGATTAAATTACATTTCGCTTTGTCTCGTGAGCTTAACTCAGTTGGCAGCAACATTGCATTATAAATTCAGAAGGTCGGGGTTCAGATTTCAGGCATCTCACTTATCTACCTTAAGGGTAAAAAATTTAACCACTAGAGTTTCAATCTAGCTTAGAACCAAATTAATCATTTTGTATTGAGTTTCAATCTAGCTTAGAACCAAATTAATCATTTTGTATTGAGTTTCAATCTAGCTTAGAACCAAATTAATCATTTTGTAAAACACTCAATTTAGTAAGTAACTATTAATTGAGTGGATAGTCAAGTGTGACTAAGATTTAGTACAAGCTTCAGAAGCTTGAGAAAGAAATTGATCTAAGAATATAGATCAAGAGAGTGGTGCAATCTTGGATTTGTAAGATCAGAAGATTATAGTGGATAAACTCACAGGAAGTGGGGACTGGACGTAACCCAAAGTTTAGGGGTGAACCAGGATAACTTTTGGTGTTAATTCTCTCTATTCCTACTCTTTTATTTAAGTCATTTCTTTTTACATATTGAGATCATATGTCAAACTAACACACTAATCAGTTTGTGGTTGCAAGATTTAAATTTTAAATTATACAATATTCAACCCCACCCCCCCCCCCCCCCCCCCCCCCCCCCTTTCTTGTGTAAAACTTTGCTACTTCAATTGACATCAGAGCACTGCCTCTAAAGAAAAGCATCTAACAAGTGCTAGAGATAAAGATTCCAAAGGAAGTTATGGCAAAACCTGCAAAGTTCATATCAGAAGGAGGATCTTCAACAAGACCACCACTATTTGATGGAAATGACTACTACTACTGGAAATACAAAATGGAGCTATTCCTTAGATCACAAGATAACAATATGTGGAGAGTTGTTGAAGTTGAAGAATACATTCCTTTAGCAAAAGACTCTACTTCACCCAAGCCACCATCAGAATGGACCACTCAAGAAGCTGATAGGATACTCCTAAACACTAAAGCTCAATTATTTATTAAAAGTGCTTTATGTAGGGAAGAATATGATAGAATCATGGAGTGCAAAACAGCAAAAGAAATGTGGGACACTCTTAAAACTCACCATGAAGGAACAAACATCATCAAAGAAAACAGAATTGATATTGGAGTAAGAAGATTTGAACTATTTGAAATGAAAGAAGATGAAACCATAGACCAAATGTATGGAAGATTCACAACTATCATCAATGAACTAAATTCTCTAGGTAAAAAATATACCACTCATGAGAGAATTAGAAGAATACTCAGATGTCTACCAAAGACATGGAGACCAATTGTAACAGCCATTACAGTCTCAAAAGATCTCACTAAAGTACCACTAGAAGAACAAATTGGGTCTCTGAAAGCTCACGAATCATTGCTTCAAGAGGATAAGCCTAAGAAAAAGGCAATTGTGTTACAAGCTCAAACTGAAGAAAGCTTTAGAAACACTAAAGCTTTTGGAGAAGAAGAAAATATTCTCCAGGAAGATTATGAAGAAGAATTAGTTTTCTTATCAAGAAGAATTCAGAAACTAATGACAAGAAGAAATCAAATCAAAAGAAACTTTCAACCAAGAGGAATGGACCTTAACAAGAAATAGATATGAGCAAAATACAATGTTATGGATGCAATCAATTTGGTCATTTTACAAAAACGATTGTCCAAAAAATAACCAAAGAAAACCTCCATTCAAGAAAAGATCAATGATGGCTACCTGGGATGATCTAGATGAAGAGCAACCAGAGGAAGAACAAGAAGCAAATGTCTGTCTCATGACAAATTCAAACATTGAGGAGGTAACTCTTGATCCCTGCTCATCATGTAAAAAAAACTGAACATCTTTTTGAAAATCTACTATATGATTCTCAAGTCATGCATATAAAAAATGATCAACTCAGAAAAGAAGTAGACAAATATAAAGATGATAACAACATTATGAAAGAAATTATTAAAAACATGCAAATTGAAAGAGACTCTCTTACCAAACAATTGGAAGAACTTAAAGAAATTCAGAACAGTAAAAAAAGTTCTGAAGTCCAAAAAGAAAACATTGCTTTAAAACAAAGTGTATCCACCTTAGAAAAGGATTTAACAAAGTTTGTAAGTGCTACCAAAACATTTGATAAAATCTTTGAATCACAAAAAAGTGCATATGATAAAACAGGAATTGGATATAGCCAAAATAACAACCTATATAAAAATTTCTATGTCACTCAAAAGGAAAAATATAAATGCTCCTTCTGTCATAAAGATGGTCATCTTGAACCTTTCTGTTTTAAGAAAAGAAAATTACAATCCTTTAAAACATCAGAACATTCTCAGAACAATCTAAAACAGAAAAACTACATCAAATATAATCACTTTCAAAAGAAACTTGGTATAAATGATCAATCAAATTTTTCCTATAAAAAACCATCTTATTACAATAGGAGGATGGCTTATAAGCCAAGTGTCACTAACATTCAATGACCCAAAACCTTATGGGTACCTAAAAACCTATTAAACAAAAATGCAGCGATGCCTTATTGCAATCAAGAGAAAGCCATGGTACTTTGAGAGTGGTTGCTCAAGACACATGACTGGAAATAAGAAAAGTTTTCTATCCCTAGAGAAAAAGGAAGGTGGGTCTGTCACATTTAGAAATAATGAAAAAGCTTGCATAAAAAGTATAGGAACTATTGGTAAGTATGACTCTGCTAAAATTGAAAAAGAAATTTTTTAGGAATATCTATACTTAAAGTGTTTGGCAATGGAGGCTTAATTGATAGAAGACTTTGATAAGTTCTCAAAAGCCAACGTACTATATATATAATCAATATTCTTTTCTTTTTTCCAAAAGCCAACACACACTATATAGTATATATGCTAGTATGTTCCATTCAACAAAGCGCTTTATTTACTATAAGTATTATAGAATGCACAAAATAATAACATCTTCCGTAGTAGCACACTTGGTTAAATTCTATTGGTTGAATTTCCGGGTTCGATTCCCGGCTGCGGATATTGTTTTGTTCAATTTTTGTTTTTTATTTTTTTTAATTCAAAAACAAAGATCCATGTATATAAACGTTTTGGATTGGGCTTATAGTCACCACAACTGCACGCTTGATGAAATTGGGAGGTGAAGAGATGATATATTTGAAATTTTTTTGGATTACTCAAAAAAAAAAAACCAATTTAATATAAAATGATTAAAGTTTTTTTTTAAGGGATGACTAATTTAAGGAGTAAATTACCCTCCATTTTAACTTTAGATATTAAACTCAAGTGATTAATAAGTTATTTTAAGACAAATCGTTTAAGAGAATTTGAATTCAATTTTTTGTTAGATTTTATTTACCTAATAGTCGAACTCTAGATTACTATCATCGCATTCTAAGAATTAATACTAAAAAAGATTGTTTGGATTATACTCATATTTTCTCTTACGTTAAATTATACATTTATTCACAAAAAAAAAAAAAAAAACTACACTTTTGTCTATTTTAGCATAATTAAATATTCTTTTTTTTTACTAAAGCATAAATAAATATTCTTAAAATAACAATTAGCATTAAATCATTATTTTTAAATATTTTTAATACTGTAAAATAATTAAAGCTCTTTTTGAAGGGCCGGATAATTTAAGGACTCTGTCAAAATAAAAATTAAGGATTAAACTTCTCAAAATAAGATTAAGGATTAAATTACATTTCGCTTTGTCTTGTGAGCTTAACTTAGTTGGCAGCAACATTGCATTATAAATTCATAAGGCCGGGGTTCAGATTTCAGGCATCTCACTTATCTACCTTAAGGGTAAAAAATTTAACCACTAGAGTTTCAATCTAGCTTAGAACCAAATTAATCATTTTGTATTGAGTTTCAATCTAGCTTAGAACCAAATTAATCATTTTGTAAAACACTCAATTTAGTAAGTAAATATTAATTGAGTGGATAGTCAAGTGTGACTAAGATTTAGTACAAGCTTCAGAAGCTTGAGAAAGAAATTGATCTAAGAATATAGATCAAGAGAGTGGTGCAATCTTGGATTTGTAAGATCAGAAGATTATAGTGGATAAACTCACAGGAAGTGGGGACTGGACGTAACCCAAAGTTTAGGGGTGAACCAGGATAACTTTTGGTGTTAATTCTCTCTTTTCCTACTCTTTTATTTAAGTCATTTCTTTTTACATATTGAGATCATATGTCAAACTAACACACTAATCAGTTTGTGGTTGCAAGATTTAAATTTTAAATTATACAAAATTCAACCCCCCCCCCCCCCCCCCTTTCTTGTGTAAAACTTTGCTACTTCAATTGACATCAGAGCACTGCCTCTAAAGAAAAGCATCTAACAAGTGCTAGAGATAAAGAATCCAAAGGAAGTTATGGCAAAACCTGCAAAGTTCATATCAGAAGGAGGATCTTCAACAAGACCACCACTATTTGATGGAAATGACTACTACTACTGGAAATACAAAATGGAGCTATTCCTTAGATCACAAGATAACAATATGTGGAGAGTTGTTGAAGTTGAAGAATACATTCCTTTAGCAAAAGACTCTACTTCACCCAAGCCACCATCAGAATGGACCACTCAAGAAGCTGATAGGGTACTCCTAAACACTAAAGCTCAATTATTTATTAAAAGTGCTTTATGTAGGGAAGAATATGATAGAATCATGGAGTGCAAAACAGCAAAAGAAATGTGGGACACTCTTAAAACTCACCATGAAGGAACAAACATCATCAAAGAAAACAGAATTGATATTGGAGTAAGAAGATTTGAACTATTTGAAATGAAAGAAGATGAAACCATAGACCAAATGTATGGAAGATTCACAACTATCATCAATGAACTAAATTCTCTAGGTAAAAAATATACCACTCATGAGAGAATTAGAAAAATACTCAGATGTCTACCAAAGACATGGAGACCAATTGTAACAGCCATTACAGTCTCAAAAGATCTCACTAAAGTACCACTAGAAGAACAAATTGGGTCTCTGAAAGCTCACGAATCATTGCTTCAAGAGGATAAGCCTAAGAAAAAGGCAATTGTGTTACAAGCTCAAACTGAAGAAAGCTTTAGAAACACTAAAGCTTTTGGAGAAGAAGAAAATATTCTCCAGGAAGATTATGAAGAAGAATTAGTTTTCTTATCAAGAAGAATCAGAAACTAATGACAAGAAGAAATCAAATCAAAAGAAACTTTCAACCAAGAGGAATGGACCTAAACAAGAAATAGATATGAGCAAAATACAATGTTATGGATGCAATCAATTTGGTCATTTTACAAAAACGATTGTCCAAAAAATAACCAAAGAAAACCTCCATTCAAGAAAAGATCAATGATGGCTACCTGGGATGATCTAGATGAAGAGCAACCAGAGGAAGAACAAGAAGCAAATGTCTGTCTCATGACAAATTCAAACATTGAGGAGGTAACTCTTGATCCCTTCTCATCATGTAAAAAAAACTGAACATCTTTTTGAAAATCTACTATATGATTCTCAAGTCATGCATATAAAAAATGATCAACTCAGAAAAGAAGTAGACAAATATAAAGATGATAACAACATTGTGAAAGAAATTATTAAAAACATGCAAATTGAAAGAGACTCTCTTACCAAACAATTGGAAGAACTTAAAGAAATTCAGAACAGTAAAAAAAGTTCTGAAGTCCAAAAAGAAAACATTGCTTTAAAACAAAGTGTATCCACCTTAGAAAAGGATTTAACAAAGTTTGTAAGTGCTACCAAAACATTTGATAAAATCTTTGAATCACAAAAAAGTGCATATGATAAAACAGGAATTGGATATAGCCAAAATAACAACCTATATAAAAATTTCTATGTCACTCAAAAGGAAAAATATAATTGCTCCTTCTGTCATAAAGATGGTCATCTTGAACCTTTCTGTTTTAAGAAAAGAAAATTACAATCCTTTAAAACATCAGAACATTCTCAGAACAATCTAAAACAGAAAAACTACATCAAATATAATCACTTTCAAAAGAAACTTGGTATAAATGATCAATCAAATTTTTCCTATAAAAAACCATCTTATTACAATAGGAGGATGGCTTATAAGCCAAGTGTCACTAACATTCAATGACCCAAAACCTTATGGGTACCTAAAAACCTATTAAACAAAAATGTAGCGATGCCTTATTGCAATCAAGAGAAAGCCATGGTACTTTGAGAGTGGTTGCTCAAGACACATGACTGGAAATAAGAAAAGTTTTCTATCCCTAGAGAAAAAGGAAGGTGGGTCTGTCACATTTAGAAATAATGAAAAAGCTTGCATAAAAAGTATAGGAACTATTGGTAAGTATGACTCTGCTAAAATTGAAAAAGAAATTTTTTAGGAATATCTATACTTAAAGTGTTTGGCAATGGAGGCTTAATTGATAGAAGACTTTGATAAGTTCTCAAAAGCCAACGTACTATATATATAATCAATATTCTTTTCTTTTTTCCAAAAGCCAACACACACTATATAGTATATATGCTAGTATGTTCCATTCAACAAAGCGCTTTATTTACTATAAGTATTATAGAATGCACAAAATAATAACATCTTCCGTAGTAGCACACTTGGTTAAATTCTGTTGGTTGAATTTCCGGGTTCGATTCCCGGCTGCGGATATTGTTTTGTTCAATTTTTGTTTTTTATTTTTTTTAATTCAAAAACAAAGATCCATGTATATAAACGTTTTGGATTGGGCTTATAGTCACCACAACTGCACGCTTGATGAAATTGGGAGGTGAAGAGATGATATATTTGAAATTTTTTTGGATTACTCAAAAAAAAAAAACCAATTTAATATAAAATGATTAAAGTTTTTTTTTAAGGGATGACTAATTTAAGGAGTAAATTACCCTCCATTTTAACTTTAGATATTAAACTCAAGTGATTAATAAGTTATTTTAAGACAAATCGTTTAAGAGAATTTGAATTCAATTTTTTGTTAGATTTTATTTACCTAATAGTCGAACTCTAGATTACTATCATCGCATTCTAAGAATTAATACTAAAAAAGATTGTTTGGATTATACTCATATTTTCTCTTACGTTAAATTATACATTTATTCACAAAAAAAAAAAAAAAACTACACTTTTGTCTATTTTAGCATAATTAAATATTCTTTTTTTTTACTAAAGCATAAATAAATATTCTTAAAATAACAATTAGCATTAAATCATTATTTTTAAATATTTTTAATACTGTAAAATAATTAAAGCTCTTTTTGAAGGGCCGGATAATTTAAGGACTCTGTCAAAATAAAAATTAAGGATTAAACTTCTCAAAATAAGATTAAGGATTAAATTACATTTCGCTTTGTCTCGTGAGCTTAACTTAGTTGGCAGCAACATTGCATTATAAATTCAGAAGGCCGGGGTTCAGATTTCAGGCATCTCACTTATCTACCTTAAGGGTAAAAAATTTAACCACTAGAGTTTCAATCTAGCTTAGAACCAAATTAATCATTTTGTATTGAGTTTCAATCTAGCTTAGAACCAAATTAATCATTTTGTAAAACACTCAATTTAGTAAGTAAATATTAATTGAGTGGATAGTCAAGTGTGACTAAGATTTAGTACAAGCTTCAGAAGCTTGAGAAAGAAATTGATCTAAGAATATAGATCAAGAGAGTGGTGCAATCTTGGATTTGTAAGATCAGAAGATTATAGTGGATAAACTCACAGGAAGTGGGGACTGGACGTAACCCAAAGTTTAGGGGTGAACCAGGATAACTTTTGGTGTTAATTCTCTCTTTTCCTACTCTTTTATTTAAGTCATTTCTTTTTACATATTGAGATCATATGTCAAACTAACACACTAATCAGTTTGTGGTTGCAAGATTTAAATTTTAAATTATACAAAATTCAACCCCCCCCCCCCCTTTCTTGTGTAAAACTTTGCTACTTCAATTGACATCAGAGCACTGCCTCTAAAGAAAAGCATCTAACAAGTGCTAGAGATAAAGAATCCAAAGGAAGTTATGGCAAAACCTGCAAAGTTCATATCAGAAGGAGGATCTTCAACAAGACCACCACTATTTGATGGAAATGACTACTACTACTGGAAATACAAAATGGAGCTATTCCTTAGATCACAAGATAACAATATGTGGAGAGTTGTTGAAGTTGAAGAATACATTCCTTTAGCAAAAGACTCTACTTCACCCAAGCCACCATCAGAATGGACCACTCAAGAAGCTGATAGGGTACTCCTAAACACTAAAGCTCAATTATTTATTAAAAGTGCTTTATGTAGGGAAGAATATGATAGAATCATGGAGTGCAAAACAGCAAAAGAAATGTGGGACACTCTTAAAACTCACCATGAAGGAACAAACATCATCAAAGAAAACAGAATTGATATTGGAGTAAGAAGATTTGAACTATTTGAAATGAAAGAAGATGAAACCATAGACCAAATGTATGGAAGATTCACAACTATCATCAATGAACTAAATTCTCTAGGTAAAAAATATACCACTCATGAGAGAATTAGAAAAATACTCAGATGTCTACCAAAGACATGGAGACCAATTGTAACAGCTATTACAGTCTCAAAAGATCTCACTAAAGTACCACTAGAAGAACAAATTGGGTCTCTGAAAGCTCACGAATCATTGCTTCAAGAGGATAAGCCTAAGAAAAAGGCAATTGTGTTACAAGCTCAAACTGAAGAAAGCTTTAGAAACACTAAAGCTTTTGGAGAAGAAGAAAATATTCTCCAGGAAGATTATGAAGAAGAATTAGTTTTCTTATCAAGAAGAATCAGAAACTAATGACAAGAAGAAATCAAATCAAAAGAAACTTTCAACCAAGAGGAATGGACCTAAACAAGAAATAGATATGAGCAAAATACAATGTTATGGATGCAATCAATTTGGTCATTTTACAAAAACGATTGTCCAAAAAATAACCAAAGAAAACCTCCATTCAAGAAAAGATCAATGATGGCTACCTGGGATGATCTAGATGAAGAGCAACCAGAGGAAGAACAAGAAGCAAATGTCTGTCTCATGACAAATTCAAACATTGAGGAGGTAACTCTTGATCCCTTCTCATCATGTAAAAAAAACTGAACATCTTTTTGAAAATCTACTATATGATTCTCAAGTCATGCATATAAAAAATGATCAACTCAGAAAAGAAGTAGACAAATATAAAGATGATAACAACATTGTGAAAGAAATTATTAAAAACATGCAAATTGAAAGAGACTCTCTTACCAAACAATTGGAAGAACTTAAAGAAATTCAGAACAGTAAAAAAAGTTCTGAAGTCCAAAAAGAAAACATTGCTTTAAAACAAAGTGTATCCACCTTAGAAAAGGATTTAACAAAGTTTGTAAGTGCTACCAAAACATTTGATAAAATCTTTGAATCACAAAAAAGTGCATATGATAAAACAGGAATTGGATATAGCCAAAATAACAACCTATATAAAAATTTCTATGTCACTCAAAAGGAAAAATATAATTGCTCCTTCTGTCATAAAGATGCTCATCTTGAACCTTTCTGTTTTAAGAAAAGAAAATTACAATCCTTTAAAACATCAGAACATTCTCAGAACAATCTAAAACAGAAAAACTACAACAAATATAATCACTTTCAAAAGAAACTTGGTATAAATGATCAATCAATTTTTTCCTATAAAAAACCATCATATTACAATAGGAGGATGGCTTATAAGCCAAGTTTCACTAACATTCAATGACCCAAAACCTTATGGGTACCTAAAAACCTTTTAAACAAAAATGTAGCGATGCCTTATTGCAATCAAGAGAAAGCCATGGTACTTGGACAGTGGTTGCTCAAGACACATGACTGGAAATAAGAAAAGTTTTCTATCCCTAGAGAAAAAGGAAGGTGGGTCTGTCACATTTAGAAATAATGAAAAAGCTTGCATAAAAAGTATAGGAACTATTGGTAAGTATGACTCTGCTAAAATTGAAAAAGAAAATTTTTAGGAATATCTATACTTAAAGTATTTGGCAATGGAGGCTTAATTGATAGAAGACTTTGATAAGTTCTCAAAAGCCAACGTACTATATATATAATCAATATTCTTTTCTTTTTTCCAAAAGCCAACACACACTATATAGTATATATGCTAGTATGTTCCATTCAACAAAGCGCTTTATTTACTATAAGTATTATAGAATGCACAAAATATTAACATCTTCCGCAGTAGCACACTTGGTTAAATTCTGTTGGATGAATTTCCGGGTTCGATTCCCGGCTGCGGATATTGTTTTGTTCAATTTTTGTTTTTTATTTTTTTTAATTCACAAACAAAGATCCATGTATATAAACGTTTTGGATTGGGCTTATAGTCACCACAACTGCACGCTTGATGAAATTGGGAGGTGAAGAGATGATATATTTGAAAAATTTTTGGATTACTCAAAAAAAAAAAACCAATTTAATATAAAATGATTAAAGTTTTTTTTTAAGGGATGACTAATTTAAGGAGTAAATTACCCTCCATTTTAACTTTAGATATTAAACTCAAGTGATTAATAAGTTATTTTAAGACAAATCGTTTAAGAGAATTCGAATTCAATTTTTTGTTAGATTTTATTTACCTAATAGTCGAACTCTAGATTACTATCATCGCATTCTAAGAATTAATACTAAAAAAGATTGTTTGGATTATACTCATATTTTCTCATACGTTAAATTATACATTTATTCACAAAAAAAAAAAAACTACACTTTTGTCTATTTTAGCATAATTAAATATTCTATTTTTTTACTAAAGCATAAATAAATATTCTTAAAATAACAATTAGCATTAAATCATTATTTTTAAATATTTTTAATACTGTAAAATAATTAAAGCTCTTTTTGAAGGGCCGGATAATTTAAGGACTCTGTCAAAATAAAAATTAAGGATTAAACTTCTCAAAATAAGATTAAGGATTAAATTACATTTCGCTTTGTCTCGTGAGCTTAACTCAGTTGGCAGCAACATTGCATTATAAATTCAGAAGGTCGGGGTTCAGATTTCAGGCATCTCACTTATCTACCTTAAGGGTAAAAAATTTAACCACTAGAGTTTCAATCTAGCTTAGAACCAAATTAATCATTTTGTATTAAGTTTCAATCTAGCTTAGAACCAAATTAATCATTTTGTAAAACACTCAATTTAGTAAGTAACTATTAATTGAGTGGATAGTCAAGTGTGACTAAGATTTAGTACAAGCTTCAGAAGCTTGAGAAAGAAATTGAACTAAGAATATAGATCAAGAGAGTGGTGCAATCTTGGATTTGTAAGATCAGAAGATTATAGTGGATAAACTCACAGGAAGTGGGGACTGGACGTAACCCAAAGTTTAGGCGTGAACCAGGATAACTTTTGGTGTTAATTCTCTCTTTTCCTACTCTTTTATTTAAGTCATTTCTTTTTACATATTGAGATCATATGTCAAACTAACACACTAATAAGTTTGTGGTTGCAAGATTTAAATTTTAAATTATACAAAATTCAACCCCCCCCCCCCCCCTTTCTTGTGTAAAACTTTGCTACTTCAATTGACATCAGAGCACTGGCTCTAAAGAAAAGCAACTAACAAGTGCTAGAGATAAAGATTCAAAAGGAAGTTATGGCAAAACCTGCAAAGTTCATATCAGAAGGAGGATCTTCAACAAGACCACCACTATTTGATGGAAATGACTACTACTACTGGAAATACAAAATGGAGCTATTCCTTAGATCACAAGATAACAATATGTGGAGAGTTGTTGAAGTTGAAGAATACATTCCTTTAGCAAAAGACTCTACTTCACCCAAGCCACCATCAGAATGGACCACTCAAGAAGCTGATAGGGTACTCCTAAAAACTAAAGCTCAATTATTTATTAAAAGTGCTTTATGCAGGGAAGAATATGATAGAATCATGGAGTGCAAAACAGCAAAAGAAATGTGGGACACTCTTAAAACTCACAATGAAGGAACAAACATCATCAAAGAAAACAGAATTGATATTGGAGTAAGAAGATTTGAACTATTTGAAATGAAAGAAGATGAAACCATAGACCAAATGTATGGAAGATTCACAACTAACATCAATGAACTATATTCTCTAGGTAAAAAATATACCACTCATGAGAGAATTAGAAAAATACTCAGATGTCTACCAAAGACATGGAGACCAATTGTAACAGCCATTACAGTCTCAAAAGATCTCACTAAAGTACCACTAGAAGAACTAATTGGGTCTCTGAAAGCTCACGAATCATTGCTTCAAGAGGATAAGCCTAAGAAAAAGGCAATTGTGTTACAAGCTCAAACTGAAGAAAGCTTTAGAAACACTAAAGCTTTTGGAGAAGAAGAAAATATTCTCCAGGAAGATTATGAAGAAGAATTAGTTTTCTTATCAAGAGGAATTCAGAAACTAATGACAAGAAGAAATCAAATCAAAAGAAACTTTCAACCAAGAGGAATGGACCTAAACAAGAAATAGATATGAGCAAAATACAATGTTATGGATGCAATCAATTTGGTCATTTTACAAAAACGATTGTCCAAAAAATAACCAAAGAAAACCTCCATTCAAGAAAAGATCAATGATGGCTACCTGGGATGATCTAGATGAAGAGCAACCAGAGGAAGAACAAGAAGCAAATGTCTGTCTCATGACAAATTCAAACATTGAGGAGGTAACTCTTGATCCCTTCTCATCATGTAAAAAAAACTGAACATCTTTTTGAAAATCTACTATATGATTCTCAAGTCATGCATATAAAAAATGATCAACTCAGAAAAGAAGTAGACAAATATAAAGATGATAACAACATTATGAAAGAAATTATTAAAAACATGCAAATTGAAAGAGACTCTCTTACCAAACAATTGGAAGAACTTAAAGAAATTCAGAACAGTAAAAAAAGTTCTGAAGTCCAAAAAGAAAACATTGCTTTAAAACAAAGTGTATCCACCTTAGAAAAGGATTTAACAAAGTTTGTAAGTGCTACCAAAACATTTGATAAAATCTTTGAATCACAAAAAAGTGCATATGATAAAACAGGAATTGGATATAGCCAAAATAACAACCTATATAAAAATTTCAATGTCACTCAAAAGGAAAAATATAAATGCTCCTTCTGTCATAAAGATGGTCATCTTGAACCTTTCTGTTTTAAGAAAAGAAAATTACAATCCTTTAAAACATCAGAACATTCTCAGAACAATCTAAAACAGAAAAACTACAACAAATATAATCACTTTCAAAAGAAACTTGGTATAAATGATCAATCAAATTTTTCCTATAAAAAACCATCTTATTACAATAGGAGGATGGCTTATAAGCCAAGTTTCACTAACATTCAATGACCCAAAACCTTATGGGTACCTAAAAACCTATTAAACAAAAATGTAGCGATGCCTTATTGCAATCAAGAGAAAGCCATGGTACTTGGACAGTGGTTTCTCAAGACACATGACTGGAAATAAGAAAAGTTTTCTATCCCTAGAGAAAAAGGAAGGTGGGTCTGTCACATTTAGAAATAATGAAAAAGCTTGTATAAAAAGTATAGGAACTATTGGTAAGTATGACTCTGCTAAAATTGAAAAAGAAATTTTTTAGGAATATCTATACTTAAAGTGTTTGGCAATGGAGGCTTAATTGATAGAAGACTTTGATAAGTTCTCAAAAGCCAACGTACTATATATATAATCAATATTCTTTTCTTTTTTCCAAAAGCCAACACACACTATATAGTATATATGCTAGTATGTTCCATTCAACAAATCGCTTTATTTACTATAAGTATTATAGAATGCACAAAATATTAACATCTTCCGCAGTAGCACACTTGGTTAAATTCTGTTGGTTGAATTTCAGGGTTCGATTCCCGGCTGCGGATATTGTTTTGTTCAATTTTTGTTTTTTATTTTTTTTAATTCAAAAAGAAAGATCCATGTATATAAACGTTTTGGATTGGGCTTATAGTCACCGGTCACCACAACTGCACGCTTGATGAAATTGGGAGGTGAAGAGATGATATATTTGAAATTTTTTTGGATTACTCAAAAAAAAAAAAAACCAATTTAATATAAAATGATTAAAGTTTTTTTTTAAGGGATGACTAATTTAAGGAGTAAATTACCCTCCATTTTAACTTTAGATATTAAACTCAAGTGATTAATAAGTTATTTTAAGACAAATCGTTTAAGAGAATTCGAATTCAATTTTTTGTTAGATTTTATTTACCTAATAGTCGAACTCTAGATTACTATCATCGCATTCTAAGAATTAATACTAAAAAAGATTGTTTGGATTATACTCATATTTTCTCTTACATTAAATTATACATTTATTCACAAAAAAAAAAAACTACACTTTTGTCTATTTTAGCATAATTAAATATTCTTTTTTTTTTACTAAAGCATAAATAAATATTCTTAAAATAACAATTAGCATTAAATCATTATTTTTAAATATTTTTAATACTGTAAAATAATTAAAGCTCTTTTTGAAGGGCCGGATAATTTAAGGACTCTGTCAAAATAAAAATTAAGGATTAAACTTCTCAAAATAAGGTTAAGGATTAAATTACATTTCGCTTTGTCTCGTGAGCTTAACTCAGTTGGCAGCAACATTGCATTATAAATTCAGAAGGTCGGGGTTCAGATTTCAGGCATCTCACTTATCTACCTTAAGGGTAAAAAATTTAACCACTAGAGTTTCAATCTAGCTTAGAACCAAATTAATCATTTTGTATTGAGTTTCAATCTAGCTTAGAACCAAATTAATCATTTTGTAAAACACTCAATTTAGTAAGTAACTATTAATTGAGTGGATAGTCAAGTGTGACTAAGATTTAGTACAAGCTTCAGAAGCTTGAGAAAGAAATTGATCTAAGAATATAGATCAAGAGAGTGGTGCAATCTTGGATTTGTAAGATCAGAAGATTATAGTGGATAAACTCACAGGAAGTGGGGACTGGACGTAACCCAAAGTTTAGGGGTGAACCAAGATAACTTTTGGTGTTAATTCTCTCTTTTCCTACTCTTTTATTTAAGTCATTTCTTTTTACATATTGAGATCATATGTCAAACTAACACACTAATAAGTTTGTGGTTGCAAGATTTAAATTTTAAATTATACAAAATTCAACCCCCCCCCCCCCCCCCCCCCCCCCCCCCCCTTTCTTGTGTAAAACTTTGCTACTTCAATTGACATCAAAGCACTGGCTCTAAAGAAAAGCATCTAACAAGTGCTAGAGATAAAGATTCAAAAGGAAGTTATGGCAAAACCTGCAAAGTTCATATCAGAAGGAGGATCTTCAACAAGACCACCACTATTTGATGGAAATGACTACTACTACTGGAAATACAAAATGGAGCTATTCCTTAGATCACAAGATAACAATATGTGGAGAGTTGTTGAAGTTGAAGAATACATTCCTTTAGCAAAAGACTCTACTTCACCCAAGCCACCATCAGAATGGACCACTCAAGAAGCTGATAGGGTACTCCTAAACACTAAAGCTCAATTATTTATTAAAAGTGCTTTATGCAGGGAAGAATATGATAGAATCATGGAGTGCAGAACAGCAAAAGAAATGTGGGACACTCTTAAAACTCACAATGAAGGAACAAACATCATCAAAGAAAACAGAATTGATATTGGAGTAAGAAGATTTGAACTATTTGAAATGAAAGAAGATGAAACCATAGACCAAATGTATGGAAGATTCACAACTATCATCAATGAACTATATTCTCTAGGTAAAAAATATACCACTCATGAGAGAATTAGAAAAATACTCAGATGTCTACCAAAGACATGGAGACCAATTGTAACAGCCATTACAGTCTCAAAAGATCTCACTAAAGTACCACTAGAAGAACTAATTGGGTCTCTGAAAGCTCACGAATCATTGCTTCAAGAGGATAAGCCTAAGAAAAAGGCAATTGTGTTACAAGCTCAAACTGAAGAAAGCTTTAGAAACACTAAAGCTTTTGGAGAAGAAGAAAATATTCTCCAGGAAGATTATGAAGAAGAATTAGTTTTCTTATCAAGAGGAATTCAGAAACTAATGACAAGAAGAAATCAAATCAAAAGAAACTTTCAACCAAGAGGAATGGACCTAAACAAGAAATAGATATGAGCAAAATACAATGTTATGGATGCAATCAATTTGGTCATTTTACAAAAACGATTGTCCAAAAAATAACCAAAGAAAACCTCCATTCAAGAAAAGATCAATGATGGCTACCTGGGATGATCTAGATGAAGAGCAACCAGAGGAAGAACAAGAAGCAAATGTCTGTCTCATGACAAATTCAAACATTGAGGAGGTAACTCTTGATCCCTGCTCATCATGTAAAAAAAACTGAACATCTTTTTGAAAATCTACTATATGATTCTCAAGTCATGCATATAAAAAATGATCAACTCAGAAAAGAAGTAGACAAATATAAAGATGATAACAACATTATGAAAGAAATTATTAAAAACATGCAAATTGAAAGAGACTCTCTTACCAAACAATTGGAAGAACTTAAAGAAATTCAGAACAGTAAAAAAAGTTCTGAAGTCCAAAAAGAAAACATTGCTTTAAAACAAAGTGTATCCACCTTAGAAAAGGATTTAACAAAGTTTGTAAGTGCTACCAAAACATTTGATAAAATCTTTGAATCACAAAAAAGTGCATATGATAAAACAGGAATTGGATATAGCCAAAATAACAACCTATATAAAAATTTCAATGTCACTCAAAAGGAAAAATATAAATGCTCCTTCTGTCATAAAGATGGTCATCTTGAACCTTTCTGTTTTAAGAAAAGAAAATTACAATCCTTTAAAACATCAGAACATTCTCAGAACAATCTAAAACAGAAAAACTACAACAAATATAATCACTTTCAAAAGAAACTTGGTATAAATGATCAATCAAATTTTTCCTATAAAAAACCATCTTATTACAATAGGAGGATGGCTTATAAGCCAAGTTTCACTAACATTCAATGACCCAATATACAAGCAAGATGTTGGACCAAATGTTTCAACATTGGGACAACCAGTGTCCAAATGATTTGCGCGCGTGTTTTATATAAGGAAAGCGCGTTTTTAAAGGAAACCACGTTTTTACTCTTGTGTGCCAAGGAGTATATTTTTATACAGAATCAGCGATGAGATTTTTCCTGAAGATGTTCTGACATTTTAGGAAACTTTATGTATAGTTCTGATTCTTGATTAATGTGTGTTCTAAGCTCAAAGTGAACTTCAGCCCGTGTTGCTTGGAGT
Organism: Trifolium subterraneum; assembly: GCA_951799995.1. Classification (NCBI taxonomy): domain Eukaryota; kingdom Viridiplantae; phylum Streptophyta; class Magnoliopsida; order Fabales; family Fabaceae; genus Trifolium; species Trifolium subterraneum. Next base: position 42,629,291 of record OX637468.1, read on the forward strand.
ATATATATGAAGAACGAAAAACCCAGTAGGGTTATCAAAGCCGTCATTGAAGAATAGCATTCTAGGGTTTTGAGTTTTGTATTATTTTGTGAGCCTTTCTTGTGGATTCTATAACACAAGTTAAGGACTGATTTTGTGTGTGTGTTAATTACTCCAAAGCTTCTAAGTACGGAGGTAATTTGTTTTCTGAGGTGTGTCTTCGAAATCATCTTTGTGTTACTGTAATCACTGTGCGTGATAAGTTGGAGGTGAGATGGGATCTCATACTTAGGAGTTCTTAAGTAGAAGTTGCACAAGTAGGTGTCTAGGATATAAGTTGTAAACGGGGCGTTTACTGAGGGCTTAGATCTAGCACTACATTAGTGGATTTCCTTCCTGGATTGGTATCCCCCAGAGTAGGTTCGTTTATGCCGAACTGGGTTAACAAATCATTTGTGTCTTTGCTGTTTTCTGTTATTTAAATTATATTTCCTGCTGATTCGTATAAGGTTGGAACATTGGTTACAACACTGTGTTCACCAAAGTGTTGGAACATTGTATTCAACATTAGTTCCTGGGCGTGCCAGATTTCAATTGGTATCAGAGCAGGCACCCTGTTCTGGATTGGGTGAGATTCAGGGCGTATACATCTGGTAGAAATGGAGAAAGAATGAGGGTTCGTGAATAGACCTCCTCTGTTGGATGGAACTAATTATGACTACTGGAAGTCTCGTATGGAAGCTTTTCTTAAGTCTATTGACAGCAAAACATGGAAGGCAGTTCTAATTGGATGGGAACCACCAGTATTGCAGGACAAAGATGGAAAGAAACTGGAAGAGCTGAAGCCTGAAAGTGAGTGGTCAAAAGAGGAAGATGAATTGGCTCTTGGTAACTCAAAAGCGTTGAATGCATTGTTTAATGGAGTTGATAAAAATATGTTTAGACTTATTAAGCGCTGCAAAGTTGCTAAAGAAGCTTGGGAAATCCTGATAACCACTCAAGAGGGAACATCTAAAGTAAAGAATTCTAGACTACAGATGCTCACTACAAAGTTTGAAGAACTTAGGATGAAGGAGGATGAAAGTGTGCATGAATTTCATATGACTATTCTAGATTATTCCAACACTTTTGATGCTCTAGGTGAGAAGTTGTCAGAAGAGAAAATGGTGAGGAAAATGCTGAGATCTCTACCAAAGAAGTTTGATATGAAAGTCACATGCATTGAAGAATTTAGAGAACTTGACACTATTAAACTTGAAGACTTGGTAGGTTCGCTTCAAACATTTGAAATGTCAGCTAATGAGCGGTCTGGAAGTAGTGGTAGCAAGAATAAAAGCATAGCACTTGTGTCAAATACTGAAAATGAAGACCGTCAAGATGACATTGACACTGATGAAAGTATCTCAGATGCCATGGTACTGCTGGGAAAGCAATTCAACAAGGTTATGAGACGCATGGATAGAAAGACAAATGGAAATGTTCCAAACATCAGATTCGACATCAGCAAACCTGGAAACAATAGGACGATGGCTTATAAGCCAAGTTTCACTAACATTCAATGACCCAAAACCTTATGGGTACCTAAAAATCTATTAAACAAAAATGTAGCGATGCCTTATTGCAATCAAGAGAAAGCCATGGTACTTGGACAGTGGTTGCTCAAGACACATGACTGGAAATAAGAAAAGTTTTCTATCCCTAGAGAAAAAGGAAGGTGGGTCTGTCACATTTAGAAATAATGAAAAAGCTTGCATAAAAAGTATAGGAACTATTGGTAAGTATGACTCTGCTAAAATTGAAAAAGAAATTTTTTAGGAATATCTATACTTAAAGTGTTTGGCAATGGAGGCTTAATTGATAGAAGACTTTGATAAGTTCTCAAAAGCCAACGTACTATATAATCAATATTCTTTTCTTTTTTCCAAAAGCCAACACACACTATATAGTATATATGCTAGTATGTTCCATTCAACAAAGCGTTTTATTTACTATAAGTATTATAGAATGCACAAAATATTAACATCTTCCGCAGTAGCACACTTGGTTAAATTCTGTTGGTTGAATTTCCGGGTTCGATTCCCGGCTGCGGATATTGTTTTGTTCAATTTTTGTTTTTTATTTTTTTTAATTCAAAAACAAAGATCCATGTATATAAACGTTTTGGATTGGGCTTATAGTCACCAGTCACCACAACTGCACGCTTGATGAAATTTGTAACGCCCCGGATTTAAAAATTAAAGATAAATTTCTTAGGAGTGGTTGTGTTGATTGTTGGTAATTACTAACTTATTTAGTGAGTTGAATAATTAAACAACTTATGAGTAAATGAGTAGAATGATGTTAATAAAAATAAAATAAAAGAAAGAGGAGCGTGAAGTGCGCATTTTAAATGGTGCGAGAGGATAAATAAAATAATAGAAAAAATTGGGATCGGTGGAATTGGGCCTAGTGGTGAGATAGATATAAGGAGGAGTGTGAATAGAAAATTTGTAGAAGAATCTGATTAATAATAAAACAATATTTTCCTTTACTTGGAGAGAAAGTGACCTAGCTTTTCACTATAAATAGACTAAGGTAGAAACAAAAATAGGATTTGCCACAATTATCGGTAGAGCAAAACACTCCATCTTCAACCTTGGAAATTCACTGCAATCGAGGTGAGGGGGTTTAACCTTTCGTTTAAAATTATGAGTTTTTAATAGATATGGGTGTAGTGCTCTTTTTTCTTTTCTCCTTGTTTCTATGCTTTGTTAATTACGTTAGTGATGAATCCACGATTTGTATGATTAAATTGTGTTTAATCATATCATCGATTTTAATCTGTGAATGTGTCAATTGTTATTATGTGAGTTAAGTGGTAGCCTTACTGGTACTATAGAGTCGTAGTCGAACCTAGATTTTTATACAAGTAAATTAAGTGGCAGGGGGACTTATTAAATATAATTCTCTAGGAAGCTTACTTACTAACACGTAAAGTTTTATTTTATGATAATTAGCTAGTTCGGTTCACTAATATTTTAAGTAAAATTTACTTCTTTAGATGGTTTGCTTGCTAACTGGTCTGTGATGTAGGGAGGAGGTTACTTCCTAGGGTTTAAAAGTCAAGTTGAACCTTTATAAGGTCTCTAGTTGGTCGACCTTACTGTTCCTAGGGGGTTTGGAAAGTTAAATGACTTTAATATTCTTCTTCCAATTTGAAACAGTAGCATATTGTCTAAAAATAATGATGTGATCTATGACATAGTAATTATAATTTTTCATAGGGTAAAGATATGGTTATTCATGGGTTCTAGAGTGATAATGAAATAAGTTATTGATTGAGACTGGTTAATTTAAGTTGCTCACTTAAATAATTATCAATGTTGAAATTAAGCCGTTAGTAATGATGTTGAACCGTGTTGTCTTATTGATGGTGTTATAATGATGTTGATCGTTATAGTAACGATGATGTTGTGTTGTTTATTGATGCCGATTATATATATATATATATATATACATGTATTTCATTCATGTGTCCATGTTGAGTCCTATTGATGCCGCAATGATGTCGTAATGATGTTGTTTAATGATGCTGGAAGTTAATGATGTTGCTTAATGATGCTGAAATCTAATGATGTTGCTATTGGTACCACATGCATGTAGCGAGTCTAGGTGCATTACACATATTTTAATTGATGATGTTGCGTTTTATATTAACGGATTATAGTCGTGCTTTATTTTAATGGGTGGTGTTGTATTTACATTATTGAATTTGTACCTTGTTAATTTCTCGTGTGTGTTTCTTTTAAATTGTTGATTTGTCATGTGTTGATATCAATCGTCCAAAGACGATGTGTACTTTAATTTTATTGTAGACATTATGTCGAATATTCATTGTGATTGAGTTACTCACCTCTTCTGGTTTGACCCTACGACTTGCCATCGTAGGTTTTTCAGGTAATGATGATGCTTAGCCGAGAGTCCGGAGATAGCATTAGGAGCTGTCTTCCCTTCCTGTTTTCAATAAATGAGTCGCTCTGTTAGGAAGTCCTATTGGGGGAAAAACTCTACATTTACCTTTAGTCTATTTTTATTTTTTTAAAAAGGATTGTGTTTTCATTTTCTTAAATCATGTTATGAGACTTTGGAGTTCTCAATCATTGAATGAATATAGATTTTCGTGACTTGATTTCATTAACAGGTTGTTTTGAATATGTAACACTCAATTAATAAATAAATTGAAGAGGATTTTTATAAATAAAATAAAGGGGTACTTTGGGTGTTACAAAATTGGGAGGTGAAGAGATGATATATTTGAAATTTTTTTGGATTACTCAAAAAAAAAAAAAACCAATTTAATATAAAATGATTAAAGTTTTTTTTTAAGGGATGACTAATTTAAGGAGTAAATTACCCTCCATTTTAACTTTAGATATTAAACTCAAGTGATTAATAAGTTATTTTAAGACAAATCGTTTAAGAGAATTCGAAATCAATTTTTTGTTAGATTTTATTTACCTAATAGTCGAACTCTAGATTACTATCATCGCATTCTAAGAATTAATACTAAAAAAAATTGTTTGGATTATACTCATATTTTCTCTTACGTTAAATTATACATTTATTCACAAAAAAAAAAAAAAAAACTACACTTTTGTCTATTTTAGCATAATTAAATATTCTTTTTTTTTTACTAAAGCATAAATAAATATTCTTAAAATAACAATTAGCATTAAATCATTATTTTTAAATATTTTTAATACTGTAAAATAATTAAAGCTCTTTTTTAAGGGCCGGATAATTTAAAGACTAAACTCTGTCAAAATAAAAATTAAGAATTAAACTTCTCAAAATAAAATTAAGGATTAAATTACACTTCGCTTTGTCCCGTGAGCTTAACTCAGTTGGCAGCAATATTGCATTATATATTTAGAAGGCCAGGATTCAGATTCCAGGCATCTCACTTATCTACCTTAAGGGTGAAATTTTTAGCCACCAGACTCTTTGACAAAAAAAATAAAAAATTATACTCCACTTTCTTAAGATAAGTTTGAACTACACATTCATATTTTCTTCTATTTAAGTTTTTTTTTTGACAATCTTCTTCTATTTAAGTTAAACTATACAAACTTTGCTCAATTTTAACATAAATAAATATTAACATTAAATCATTAGTTTATGTCAAAAGATATTTAAATCATCATTTAAGAACTTAATTTTCATTTTCTTAAATTTTATACTATTAAATTATGATTTTATAATATAAAATTCAATTATTTTTTAATCGACTTTAATAATTTATTCTTAAGTTTGTATTTTAACATATTATTTTATGCATATTATTTTTTTATCCATTATTCACCTTTAAATTGTTTTGTCTTGAAAAATATTATAAAAACACTTATAGACAGAAAGATAGAGATAGGTGACTGTAACTAATATGCATCCCAAAATAATCACCCCTATAAAGGGAATTCGTAAAGAATTCTAGCTTCTGGTTTGCCAATATATTCCGATATACTAGCAAAAGCAGGTTTTTTATAAAACTTTTGAAAGATACTAAACAACATTTCAGGGTACTTGCATAAGGTTTGGGCTTACATAAGTTTTTTGGGTTACTATAATATCGGTATGTTTTCATCATTATCAGCGATGATTAATCTCTATCGAAAATGTGTGAAATATATACATCATGAGTTCTTTCCTCCAAACCAAAATCTTATATACCACTTAAATTAATTCATTATTTGATTGGACTTTATAAATTAACAGCTACAAATTAGAAGTGCAACTTAATTATATGCAAAATCGATAAGCAATCCCGTTAGATTAGGCCACGACACAATAAACCTTTCAATATACTTTGCTACATGCTCTGTAAAAGCCGAATATTCTTTGCTTAAAATATTCATTTATTCTTCATATTAATCACTGTTCTTTTCTTTTTTCCAAAAGCCACCACACCATATGTTATTCTCCATTCACTCACGGTAAGGTTGATTCAATCATATATTTTGATATTTTTTGTTCTAAAGTTCATTGCTAATTTAATTTTGGATTTTTTGTTAATTTAGTTAAAATTGTTGATAAAATGGAGCAACAACAGAACCGTAGTAGTAGTAGCAATAAGATGAAGAAGAGAAAGAACAAGTTAATGAGAAGATGTTGTTCATGTTCGCGTCGTGCGGCATCGTGCATGTTCAACGGTATTGGGAGGTGCGTGTTTGTCACTTGTTACCCTATTGTGCAGTGTTTTGATTTGGATGAACACAGACATTGTCACCACGGAAAACACTTCGATTGGTAAACATGAATTGTATTCATTTCTTTGGGAAGATTTTGTTGAATAAAATGGTTCTCAATTTTGTTTTGTTTGTGGTAAATGTAAATATATAGCTTTTGATATTATTTACATGATTGTGTAAACAATTTCGAATATTGCAATGGAATTTTTCTTTGATCATGTATTTTGTTCATGACATTGTGTTTCATTAGTAGAAACATGGTTGTTGTTTAAGTTTGACATTGTACCGGGGTCCAAAAAAAACAATCAATGTCTTCTGGGCTTCTTTCACTCTTTTAGGTTCATTAGGGGTGTTATATATTTCCGTTTCCAGTTATTATGGTAGGCATTTTTTCTCTTTCATTTCGTCTGAATTTGTAGTTCCTTTTTTGCCACAAGGGGTCACGCTCACTTTCTATGGAATCGCGTGTCTCTTTCTAAGTTTACATTGGTGGCTTCTTATTTTTTGGAATGTGGGGAGTGGTTATAATTTTTTCGATAAAAAAAATCGAATGGTTTGGGGGCAAAGGCAAAGAAAATTCATGCCTGATTTTTCAGATTCAAGAGAGAATTTGGGTGTTTCTCTTTAGTTTTAAGTAACGTATAAAACTAGAGAAAAGAATACGCACTTATCAATCAATTGCAATCATATTCTGATAGTTTATCTCAGTTGAGAGCTGCAAGGATATTTTATGAAGGGGCCAATATTCGAACTTCGGATACACTAATTCTTTGCACTTACTCGCTCTTAAAGTGGGTGAGTCTAAATCACTAAGCTATTTAACCAATAACAATTATGTATTATGTCACGTCATACCACTTCATCGCGTTTCTTTATATGACATTAAAGATTGAGTAATTCTTTATACGACAGAATAGAAGTTTGCTGTAAATTGAAATTAGGATTCTTTGAACTTATAAAACTAACTTCAACAACACCAAGCTGACCAATTTTTTAAAAAAGACATGAAATTATATTCTTGAAAAATAAATTGGTATACAAAGAACAGAACTAAAGTAACTAGCAAACATTGCAAAACAATGATAGGCACTGATAGTCCTAATTTAAACTAATTTTTTTTAGAACATTGCAAAACTCCTAAACTAGCAACATTCTAGTTGAGACCTAAGGGTGAGATTTTGGCACTAGAAAGCCAATACAAAATACTAGGTGTGAAGTGTTGTTGTCAACATTTACTTGACTACGATGTTATCTTCTTACTTAACTTCTTCACCTTCCCAAATTCATTAACTGACATGTCAGTTGTTTTACATCAGATTGTTTGAGGGGCTTTAGTATGAACATCTGAGCTCCTTCTTCTAGACACCTGTTTTTCACCACAACAATGATTCAATAGGTTAAACAATGATCAAGACAATTACCATTAAAAGATAGGAGTAACAAGGTTAATTAGTGTTTTAGAGAGACAAATTACTTGTTGACCCTTGTTGGAATGTTCTCAGATGACATGATCACTACTGGAACCTCCTTCATTACAGATGATTGCTGGAAAAGATTATTCAATTTGTTGGGGATAATGTTAATTATTATATCATATATATAATGTAGCAATTGGGATGTATTAATAATATAGAAGATTTTGTAGCAACCACTAAACCAAAACTATAAGTACCTTAATTTTCTTAAGTAACTCATAGCCGGTCATTCCTGGCATGCAATAGTCTGTGATAACTAAATTTACTTTTGATCTCTACAAAAAACAAAAAAAACAGTCGAACTCGTTAGCTTTAGCGAGCGAGAAATGATTTTTGAACATCAAAATTTGAATGATGTCAAATAGGTTGTTTTTTAGTTTTAGGGAGTATTTTTTACACTATGCAAGTAGGATTTGGATCACCTCCAACCGTAACATTACAGCCGTGTCATTTTATGTGTGCGGGGAGAGAGAAACAAAAAATAAAAAAGTTATGATGCGACAAAAAATATGATGAGAGAGATAGACACATAAAAGGACAGCAAAAGCGCATAAAGGATGCTAGTAAGTAGCAACTTGAATTGTTTGTTGTAGTTATTTCACGTAATTATGCGCAGTAGGCAATCTGACTCTAAATTTATGATTAAACCGCTATAATTTATGTCAGATTTGTCAATTTAACACATCATTCAATCTCAATCGTTCATTTTTTATCTAATGGACAACAGAAGTATAAGACAAGCATAAGTTCATACAATGTCATATACGAATTCAATATTTTAATGTTTCAATAACACGTAATTTAGTAATGAGTAACATTTTGATAACCTATGTGCACAAAAACAAGAAACATTTTTTTTGCCGCCCTACAATTTTCTCAAACATCATCCGCTACTTAAGTAGGGAATGAGTAAAAATAGGGGGCGGAAAACTTGTAGTGCTGCAAAAGAAGGTCTCCAAAAACAGCTTTGATTTATCTTAAACTCAAAAAGAAAAGACTTACCCCATTCAATGTGTTCTGTCCACCACTTGACAAGCCCAATAACTCCAATGCCTTAGGCCCATTTTCAGCAGTTGTAACTGTAGTTTAAACAACCATAACCCAAACAAAAAGCCCATTAAAAAATCTTCCCAAACAAAACCACAAAAATAACTAAAAGCATCAAACATAAAGAACGTGATGTAACTAAGCATATATTTTTCCTTTTCACAAGAGATACGTGTAATAACCAAAAGAGAATAAAAACAGAAAATGGTTGAGTGAGATATAGGTATACCTTTACAACAAGAATTCCTAAGAAGTTTCTCAACAAGTTTTCTATCAACAATAGAATCATCAACAGCTAAAACATGAGGAATGTCACCACTTTCCATCACCCAATTTGAAGAAGTTGAACCAGAAGCCATAATAATAATAATCTTAATAAAGACAAGAATAAATAACACACTTTCTCTGCCACTATAGCTAGTAAATGACAATGAAGAAGAAGAAGAAGGTGGTACTAGTAATATGATATGTTACACAAAAACGTAGTTGCAATAAATAGAGGAGGGTACTACTACTAAAATAATATTAAATGTAGAATAGAAGAAGACAAAAAGAAAAACAAAACGCAGAAACAAATATAAATGAAGAGAGAAAAAAACATAAAAGAAACAAATATACTTGAAAGTCACAAGAGATGTATGAATGAATGATGTTCTGTCCTATATATATACAAAAAGAGCAGAGGAAATACTAGAAATGAATTCAAAGGTGGTTTGGTTGGTGAGTGAAGAATTTTACATAGGAAAAAAAAAAGAGAGAAAGAAAAAAAAGATTTTGAACTGGTCACAGATATTTCGTGATCCTTTTTGGGGATCTAAGGATTTGATTCAGTCCCCACCTCTGTACCCTTTGTATTCAATAACCAAATCCTACACTCTCTCTCTTTTTCTTATTTCATTTTATTCGAAGGAAACCACCGTCCTTGACTTTGTAGAGCACTCTTCAAAATGTTATTGATTTTATGAATTTTTTAAAAAGGTCTTTAACTCTGTTAAATTTTATTTAAATTGGTCGTTCTGAATGTAAGCTAGGAACTAGAATCCACTCCGGGTCGGAGGAGCAGCTAAGTTAGGAACCAAATTGATAGTAAATTATTAAAATATAAGGACTTATTTAATAGTAAGTGGCTAAATACTAGAACTAACTTGACATATTAATAAAGTCAAGAATCATTTTGAGATATTCGCAAAGTCAATGATCTATTTAAGAGTGTCTTACAAAGTCAGACCAAATTGGATTTACTCATTTTATTTATATAGTTTTTTGTTTTTCTGTCTCTTTGTTGAAATTTCAGCATCACTCACTGCACTATATGTTCTCAGCATTCATGCATTTAAAGTTTAAAGAATATCACGGTGTCATTGTGATTTTGTGAAAAACTAGTTTATCTAAACATGCAAGATGGTTTTTAGCCCATAGAATTCAAAACAAATAAGTTATATAAGACTTATTAAGAAAACTACAAATTAAAATGAAATTGGTTCTTTTTCAAATTAAGAATTTTTTGAGATTTGTTTTACAAGAATTTGAGAAAAATCATAAATAATTTGATTGAAATTATTTTACTAAGTTATTAATATTATTATTATTATCACAATAAATAAAAGTTATTATATTGCACCTAAATGATATCAATATAGATCAATTTTACGTTCACATTCGATAAAAATTTAGTATTTTCTTTTAAAATTAATGAAGATTTACTATTTTGCCGCATCATTCCATTTTGACGAAAAAAGAAGGGATTTTTGGTTGAACGTCAGCGTAAAATTTATCCCTTAGTTACTTATTTGAAAGAAGAAGGGATTTTTTTGTTGAGTGTCGGCGTAAAATTTATCCCTTGTTTACCGATTTGAAAGAAAAAAAGGGATTTTTCATTGACCGTCAGCGTAAAACTTATTCCTTATTTACGGATATTAGTGTAGGTCAATTAAACTTTTCTTAATAATTTATCACAATAAATACAAACATTGTTGAAATTGTAATCAACCGTTGCAGTCGCCAAGACTTAAGGGTAAGACAACTAAAGCCCTAATTTTAGGCCTACCAGTAAATATTATTTTTTTATTAGATTTTATAAACAAAAAAGACCCCATAAAAGATAAAAAGAAAAAAATAATTAAATAACATATACTTTTGAAATAAATAATATATATTTTTAGGTGAGTGAAACCAAAATATCGTGCTTAAATGTTGGTGACCATCTAAATATTTTTTCCTTGTTTTAAGCCTCACTTCTTTTTAATAATTGTTTTAAGCCTCACTTCTTTTTAATAATTGTTTTAAGCCTCGCTCACACTATAGAAAAAACAATGATGCATATAATATTTATTTGCAAAAAATAAAACAGAATCATGTTAAATTGAAACATAAAGTGACATTTATCCACCTTAAGGGATTTAGATCCTCTCCAATTTTTTCTTTCCAATTTCCTCTCCAATTATTTTTATGTGTCTTTCTCTCTCATGTGAAGAGAGAGAAATTAATAATAAAAAATAAACAAGTAATGATGAGAGAGAAGAAATGATGAGAGAGAAAGACACATAAAAATAATTGAAGAGGAAATTAGAGAGGATCCAAATCCTCTAAACTCACGGGGATGTGATTTATTATTATTATTATTATTTACAAAGGAGGCGAGGATCGAATCTGAGACCTCTAGCATATTACCCAAATGTCTCACCACTAGACCAAACATAGTGGTTTTTATTATTATTATTATTATTATTATTAGTATTATTATTATTATTATTATCATCAAAGAGACATTTGAGCTTATAGCGGATTATTTTATGTCTCGTATATTTTTTTACTATGATACTTGAGATGAAGACTCTTACCACTTAAACTAATTTATTATTGGTTCTATCACTCATTTTTATCCCTGTTATTTAATTAAAGTCTCGTTATATCCTTCAACAAATAAAATCAAATGTGCATACTAACGGTATATATCAATTAAATTCATTTTCGACACCTGACAATTTGTATATTGTTTTTTTAAGTAGTAGTATTTTATTAGAGTTGTATTGATTTGACACAAAATTAACATCAAATTCCTGTTTGGATTCGATTATTTTAAGCTTATGTGGGCTTATCTACTGATATAAGTCGTTAAATTAGTGTTTGGATAAATTAACAAAAAGTACTTATCACAATTTCATAAGCTACTAGCCGGATACCCGTGCGTCCGCACGGGAGGAGCGGCGTTGCCGCTCCAGAATAGGTACTATGGAATATTAATTTATTGGTTAATAATCAAATATAAAGGTGAAAAAAAGAATGAAAAAATATGTTTGTAATTTTAAAAAACTGAATAATGTATAAAAATATAATAAATAAATTTTTCAATGATTTTTAAATTTCATAAACAAAAAATAAATATAAAGTTAAGAATAGGGACAAAATAGTGAAAGATAGGTAATATTGTTGTGAGCTTTCAAATGTGGCCCAGTGAATAGTGTGAGTAAATCGGAGACATGTAGTCATTGAACTAAAAAATTATCAATAAAATTGCGCAACTCCCGCCATAATACAACCGGTTCTTATCGATCAAAGCCGGTCCCGACTATTTGGAGACCCGGCACCGAAAGTTAAAAATAGAATCTTCAATAAAAAATAAAAAACTTATAAAGAATAATCCTCGTTCAAATTGTAAATAATATAAATAATACAAAAAAAATCATCTTTGTAACTAACATATAAAATATTCTTATTTTAATCAATAACAATAAAATATTTCTAATTACTTAAAAAAAATCTTCATTCTAGCCGTTTTTGAAGTAGATTTGTGCATAAGTCTCCATATTATATATTTTTTAATTGCTATCTATCGATACTAAGTCATTAACTTTTTTTTTATAACATAGTAGATTGTGAGTAAAACTTCTAACAGGGTCTACTACAATTTTTATTTTTTAAAATTATCCTCATATTTTTCTAAAGACCCGTACTATCATATAATTTTTCTTTTGAGACCCCTAAAAAATGGAGGTTCGGTTCCTTAAATCACCCTACACTTGTGCAAGACCGACCTTGTACTCGATGATAAAAAAGTAAGGTAGCTAAGGTACTTGGTGAATTATATTTTTTAATGAAGCAAGGGAAAAACTCATTCATGTACTTCTGTTAAAAGTCTGCATATATCCTCTTTATTGTTCCACGTAATTTTTCAATGTGTAGCAAAAACAATTGCTATGAAACAGGTGCACCTTCATAAACTAAAAATGTGCTAAATAATATGAGATAAGCATAACTAAATATGTGACTCTCTCCTAAATAATAGGTAGCATACTAAATACAGTATTAAATTAGAATGATACCTTATTAGACAAGTAATTAAAAATAATTCCCAAATAAAATAAAATAAAAACCAATTAACGCATTTTTAATTCTTAACTTTTAAATGATTGATGCGTTTATTAAAAAGGAAGTTAATTGAATTTGTATTCTTTCTAATAAAAGTCAATTAAAATTCAAAATGAAATTGAAATGTTTGAATAACAATAACACAATTTCGTTACAACATAAAATAACACAACAATTATAGGAATAACAATTTATATATTGTCGTGGGAAGTACATGGTACATAGAGACAATTGTTTAGTAATCTCGGCATATCAAAAGAGTTTAGCACAAGCTCATATCTAATAAGTAGTCAAGGTTGTGTAGCAAAGATACATATTACAATAACGGAACAGGCCAAAAGAAAGAGGGTAGATATCTGTAATCGAGCAAAATAATAAGCCAAAATTTGATTAACAGCTTATGCAATTACATCTCAAGACGTTGTTTCTCGATTTTTTAAATCTTCATATTTCTCATCACTTTGTTTGAAGATAGTTTGGCATCATCGGGGGAAGAATTCTCTCCATGCCTTTTTGCATGAGTTTTCATCTTAGTTTAAGCATATGAAGATTCTGAAGTAGCAGAAAGATCTTGCTGCATAGCAAATAATACAACAATTTCAGGACAAAGGTAATAGCTATTGACTATCTTTAAATTCGACATTTGAAACATATGAATAATGGAAGACTTACCGTTGGGAAACTTGTTTCTCCTTGTGTCGCGCTTGTAGACTCTGCCATTTGCAGTGAACAGTGGAATAATGTTAGGTAAGATTAAATGAATTATAATGATTAAGGGAATATTAGATAATACATAATGTTGATTAAAATTGATATGATAAAAGAAAAGAATAATAAGTTTCTTCAAATTACATCTTGAAAGACCGGAGGTTCAACAATTAACTTAACATAATCTATAACAACAACAAAGTATGGGAAACTATTAGACATTGTTGGTAATTGTTATATGTAGGATCAAAATGTTAAATTGTTATAATAATGGAGATTCATCTTGTTATAATAACAGAGATTAATAACACACAAAAGAGTTTTTCATCATGATTTTGAAGAAGAAGAAGAAGATAAGTGACACTGAAAAGAATTGAAAAATAAGAAGAAAGAAAAGAAAATCATCATTCTACCTTACGAAAGATTAATACAAACACCAGAAGTTAAAATATGATTATGTTTCCAAATATAAATGATTGAAGAGGAAGAAAGATACAAACATTGGAAGTGGAAGTTAATTAAAATAGAAAATAAATGACATCAGATAATATGAAGGTTTTTGTACAAACATTGGAATAAAGACTTCCCGTTGGGAAACTTGTTTCTCCTTTTGTCGCACTTGTAGACTCTGGTGTTTGCTGTGAATAGTTGAATAAAGTTATGTAAGATTAAATGAATTATAACAATTAAGGGAATATTAGATAATACATAATGTTGATTAAAATTGATATGATAAAACAAAATAATAATAAGTTTCTTCAAATTACATACAGTAGGTTCACCAATTAAGTTAACGGAATTTATAACAACAACAAAGTATAGGAAACTATTAGACATTGTTGGTAATTCTTATAAGTATGATTGAAATGTTAAATTGTTATAATAATGAAGATTCATCTTGTTATAATAACAGAGATTAATAACATACAAATGAGTTTTTCATCATGATTTTGAAGAAGAAGAAAAAATAACTGACAATGAAAAGAATTGAAAAGTAAGAAGAAATAAAAGAAAATCATCATCATACCTTCCGAAAGATTAATACAAACACCAGAAGTTAAAATATGCTTATGTTTCCAAACATAAATATGATTGAAGAAGAAGAAAGAAACAAACATTGAAAGTGGAAGATAAAATAGAAAATAAATAAGAAAATAGGAAGAAAATATTAACAACAACAAAGAAAAGAAAACTGTAAAGTAGTCTATAACAACAACAAAATATAGGAAACTATTAGACAATGAAAAATAAGAAAACAACCAACAGTGAAAAGAATTGAAAAAAAGATTAATAGAAACATCATATGCATGCTATGTTTTCAAACATAAATGATTGAAGAAGAAGAAGTAGAAGGAAACAAACATTGTAAGTTAAAATAGAAAATAACTGTAGGAAGTTTTTTATACAAACTTTTTTGAATAAAGACAAAAATAACCATGAATTAGATGATGTGTCAAAAAATAAAAAAGGGGCAAATTAGAGATTTCATATGTATCTTCTTAATATATGTAGATAGATTTATGTCATATTTTAATAAGCTCTCATAATATGCTTATCGTTGGGTATAACATGGAAGTTATGAAAAAGGATTCGCTTC
Source organism: Trifolium subterraneum (assembly GCA_951799995.1). Classification (NCBI taxonomy): domain Eukaryota; kingdom Viridiplantae; phylum Streptophyta; class Magnoliopsida; order Fabales; family Fabaceae; genus Trifolium; species Trifolium subterraneum. The sequence continues at coordinate 42,644,689 of OX637468.1, forward strand.
GAATCTCACCGGCTCCATTTTACACAATATTAACATATTTTTAGAATTTATTTTTGAATTAATCTTAAACGTATTTTCTTATTTTTTTACGGTTATTTTTTTTTACACTTTTCTTTTTAAAAATATCCCACTTTGTTTTTAATTTATCTTTTCAAGTCAATATTAAATTTATTTATTTTTATGAAAAGTCAATCTTAAATTATTTATTTTAATCAAATTTAGTGTATACTTTCTCTGGTTCTTATTATAAAGAAAAAAATTACTTTTTAAATTCATAAAATCTTTTATGTATCTAATTCATAATATAAATTAAATATATTGAAAATTCTATGAATTTAAAAAACAAATATTTTCTCTTAAAGACCGGGAGTATTTCATTCAAAGGGAATATTGGATTAATTTATCCGATGTAAGTTCACTCATTCACTGTCAACAATAAATCGATGGATTATTATTCAAAAAATAAAAATAAAAAATCCATGGATTAATTCAATGTTCACCTTCTTTGAATTATCAACAAGTCAACTCAAGATAACCCGAAGAGGCAGAAACAAATCTATAGCTAGGTTAGAGTAACATGCAAAATGTGAATTATGGGAGGAAAGTAGCAAAAATGAAATAATTAATTAAAGGTCTTGCTAACGAGTGTTCTCAAAGTATTTTTTAATTATTCCATTTAAAATAATTTTTATTTAAAAAATTGAACACTATAAATTCCAATGCCTTAATTTTACGCATTTCTATAAAAAAAAACTTATTATTATTTAAGATTTTTAAGAGTACTCGTTAGTCTTTCTCATTAATTAAGGTGAGAATGTGACAAGCACGTATGATTAAAGATAGCAATTTGCATGTTCCAACTTTTGTCGTTTGGTCAAAAAAAAAAAAACTTTTGTCGTCTTAGGTAGAAATGACTTGTGCTATGCGATAGTATAATATTTTAGATATGATTGGATTGCACTCAAACTGTTTTTGGATCATAGACACAAATATGGAGGATTTGATGTTTTCATATTTTCCTCTATACATCAATCAGATATCGTATCTCCAGCTGCTATAGAATCTATGCATATCAAGTGTCAAGTTTGCATAATAAAATCTGCATATGATTTTTTAGTACAAACAAATAGTACTATATGGATAATGTTAACATCAACCCATGATAAACTACCTAAAAATCAAAACATAATTTACGCTAAATAATATGAAAATTTTAATACTATTTAAGAAGTTAAACTTGCAAATTTTAAGAGAATGTTATTATATTTGACTCGTTAACATACTTTTTATAATTTTTGTTATTTTTTATGGAATAAAGTTCTTCATTGGTTAGTGTGTATGGTCCATTACCAAACGTTGTTGGTGATCACGCTTTGCAATTTTGTACGCGTATGTGTTTCGTCAAGAAGTTTGATCACGTTTACAAGTGGTTTGATTGACTTGTTGTTGAATTCTCTAGAAGGACAGACACAGTGAGATCTTTGCTCACAAAGATTTTTCGATTGAGATGTTATTTGACAATGTGAAAAGATTATCGTGGTGGTGATTGATGACTAGAAAACAATGTTTTGCATTTGACACGTTTGGTTTCCTAGCACCAGATGCTGTGAATATTTTGCAAAGAATTCAAAGAGTTATGCATAGCAATGTAGTGTCTCCTAGGTCTGTAGATGTAGTATTTAAGAGAATTGGTTTTGCGATCCAAAAAGGGTTAACGGCGCAGCTTGTTGCCCGTTTGCCTTCTATCCAAGTGTAATTAGCTTATATATATATAAAATATTATTTTAATTTCCAATTATTTATGATTTGAATTGGTGGTGGTTAAATTCATTGCCTTGTTTAGAAGTTTGATTGAGTTTTTTTTTTTTGACAAAAGTTTGATTGAGTTTCCGAATGTTGTTGTTGGTGCATTTTTTGTAACCTCTTCTAAACTCTTTAATTAAGCCCATTTTGTGTTTGACTATATTTTAATTTATAGCATATTTTTTTGCCTTCTTAAAAAAAAATATGGTCTTAAAGTACAAATTAATATTTTCCATAATATAATCATGAATTGTTCCAAGTAATACTCCTTAAGAGCATGCATCTTCAATAAGAATATCATAGCGAGCTTCATAGAGAGCATCTTAATGTTCTAAGAATTTTTTAATCTCCGCGCAAATTCTAAAATGACTAAAGTTGTAGGATGGATGAAGTAAGAGTTTTAAGCTCCTTAAAAGCATGTTCAACAAGATTATCATAAAGAGTTTCATAGACTAATAATTCATACCTCTACTTTTTTTTTATAATTAGAGTTTCATGACGTAATATAGAAAGTATGAAAATCAATGATATAGTAACTTCTTACCATTTTTTTTAGTACAAAATATAATATACCCATCTTCTTTTTATAGTATGATTAGTATATAATAATAGTGCTTATTCCATCGACTGTTTAACAGTACGGACTGCGCCAGCTTAGTTTGAGAACGTGTGATTTTGTCATCAAAATATATAGGCTGCTGCTTTTACAGAGAAAAGATTCATTCATCATAGAATCTAAATCAAATTCGTGTCAAAGTTGTCTTTCCGGTCAACGATAATTTATTCAAGAACTTCTTTGATAAAAGGGATTCATCAATTCATGCTTTCCTACCCCTATGTAGTTATATTAACTATTAAGGGGTCTATTCGATTGAGATTTTGAAAGATTATTTTGACAAAAAAAGTTTTGAAGATTTTAAAAGACTTTGTGGGATTATATTGATTTTGTGAGATTTTAAAAGATTTTTTTCAAAAGACTTTTTACAATCAAGATTTTTAACACATGATTTGAATGGATTTTGAGAGATTTTTTTAAAAAGACTTTTTACAATCAAGATTTCATAATACTTTAAAAGATTTCATAATACTTTTTAAAATTGAGTTTATTAAAATTGATTTTAAAATGATTAATTTTAATTAAAAATGAGTTTAGTATAAATTAATTTATGTTTGAATTTAGATAAAATTGATTCTTATTAAATTAGTATTGTTTCAAGGTTTGAAATTGAATTCCATGGGATGATGTTCCTAGGAATATTATTTCCAGTAATAACATTTCTACTTATGTGTTTGGTTAAAATTTAGATGGAATGTTTTTAAAATATATTTAAAATCAAAAATTGAAAAAATAAACATCCCTAGGAATAAAAAATTGCTGGGAACAAATTTTTAAAACTTGAAACAAATATAGTAATGTTATATTCCTGATCTCATATTTTCAGGAATAACATTACAGACCTTGAAACAAACGCACCCTTAGATTTATTTGTGAATGTGTAATTTTTTTTTTTGTCAAGTGAATGTGCAATTTTTAAAATAGGTTTCAAATTTTATTCAACATTGTTTATATAAAAGTTGTTAAAGGACAAAATGATAGTATAATAAAATACTACTATTTGGAATCAATTTCGGTTCAACCCAAAAGCTTTGAATTGATTTTATAGCCTAAAATTGTATCAAATTATACACAGCCAAAATAAAGTTGCATTTGACATCCACTAACTCGTGTTAGAGTTACTTGAATGTGAAATCAAACTATCACAAAAATCACATTTTTTTAGACATTAACTTTTGGTTTTTAGGAAGAAGAGAATCTCAATAATTTAGAGTTCTGCCGTAAGTTAAGTAAAGTTTAGTAAATTGCACTTTTAAATTAAATAGTACATGATAAAACTTGTTGATTAATAGTAATAGATAAAAACTTTGTATATATAGTGCAAAATTAATTTATTTGTGTATTCTAGACAAAATTTATTATACTTAATGTAGAGGGAAATGAAATTCACTCGTATAGTCTACTACTAGTACAACACTAGTAAGTCAAAAAAACACTTAAAACATTCATCGAAAACATAATTTGACTTGTGGGAAAATGGTTTAGGTCATGGTTCCATCCTATCAGAATCCATGGTAGAGTGCAAATGTGGATAAAGATTTTTTCAAATCTGGTCAATATGTACTCTCAGCACTTACCTATGCATATAGTATCAATTTCGAGAGAAGCAGGGACAAAAAAATTTAAGTTTGTTTTTGCAGATGTTGTTTGTACTTTCATCGACTATAATATGTGGAAATTCTAATAATTGACATATGGGTCTTGTAAGTATAGATTATTTGTTCGTCATTATTTTTGTCATCGTGATAATTATTAATTAATATTTGTTTGATTAAAATAATAAAAAATAAATTTGTAGTTTATATTTAACTAACATCAATTAGGTCAATGTCTTAAATGTAAAGATGAGAAGAATCATGATCTTTTTACTTCTAAAAAATATAGTGGATTGTTGTTAGAATTTTTTATATTGTTAATCATTTATGAAAATGATCCACCGTAGAATTCACCTACAATATATTTTGTGGATTAATTTTTTTAATTAAATTTATATCTAAATTATTTATGTCTATAAAAAGTTAAATATTTTTGTTTATTAAAAACACAATTTAATGTTTTAAATTGTCTTTTTTCATTAACTAATGTCTTTTTCCATTAAACAATTAGTTATATTTCTCACAAAAATAAAACATAAAGGGTTAAAATTGATGTGAAATTCATTATCATTTTGTATGCAAGTTAAAAAAAAATTATTTATTTATCGCATTTAATATGAGATTTAATTTATTTTTTTGAAATTTATATAAAGTAGAAAATTATTGCAACAATTTTACTTAAGGTCATGTTTGAATAACTTATACAACTATTTATAGTATTTATGTTATAAACTCTTACACTCAATAAACTTTTTACGTTTAAATATGCATCAATATGTACTATAAAAAATACTTGTATAAATTGAAATGTTTGAATTTCTCATTATATAAGTAATTATAAAATTTAAGATTGACCGAAAAAGATACAAAATGTATTGTTTTTATTAATTAATAATATTTTTAATCATAAGAGACGAGAGAGAGAGAGAGCGCGCGACTGGCGTGGTGATCGCCGACATCAATGGTGGCCATCGCGCCGGTCACTGTCACCGGTAGAACGTAAACACGGGGGGTATGGGCCATATGCCAGGGAGGCAGAGATTGGGGAGGGTCAGGGTGAGTGGACTTGGGTGAGTCGGCGAAGGAGGAAAGCATCGCGACCGGCTAGGTTTGGACAGGACAGGTATCGGCAAGGCAGGGACTTCGACGACAGGTATTCTTACAGAGACAATTCGAGAAGTGACTATGGTTCTTATCATCAACGGCATTACGATGATCATCGATCCTATGATGATCACCGTTTCCAGTGTAATAGGGCTAACTCGGTTCAGGAGAGAGGTTGTTCAATTTCACGTAGGCACGATCGTGGTGAGTATCGCGAGCAAGAAGGCAATCGCGGGTTTCAGAATAGGGCCAATGCATTCATGAATCAAGAACATGATCATCCGAGCAGCAACAAGGGTAATCGCAATTCTGGACTCCGTCGTGTTGCCATGAACGTTACTATTTTGAGTTCAACTGCAAAACCTCAGGTTTCATTTGTTTTTTACATATCCAATTTTCCTGAGAAATTACCTTATATTGAATTGAAGAAGGGATTAGAAGTATGTGGGATTTTAGAGGACTTGTTTGTTTCTCGTTACAAGAATGTACAGGGACATAGTTATGGTTTTGTTAAATTTGCTAAAGTTAAGGATATCATTAAGCTCCAGAAAGCTCTTAACAATGTAGTTTTTTGGGACCAGAAACTGTATGCTAAAATTGCGAAGTATGACCGTTTTGTTAAAGAGGAGAAGGGGAAGGGTGAGGGAGGTGATCGGGAGAGTGAGCCACAGGAGAAACTAGTTGAAAATTTGAAAGTTGGGGAAGAGGGTGCAAGGGAGTCGGTGAGGGAGAAGTCGAATATTAAAGAGGGTGATGGCAAGATGAAGTGGGTTCCGAAGGTGGAGAACAAGGCGATTCCGGAGGTAGGGGGCAGATTATAGGAGAATCGAGTGGTGGTGTAGTGAAAGAGAGGAATCACGGGGTGGAGGAGGTTGTGATGAATTACTTACCGTTGCAAGAAGATGTGGTTTGGTTATCAAATTGTTATGTTGCTCGTATTAAGAATGGACATCTAGTGGCATCGGTTCAACAATCTTTGGTAGATGCTGGTCTCATTAACCTCAAGCTCATTGCCATGGGAGGTGATAAGGTGCTTCTAACCTCTTGTGATAAGGCTCTTTTGGCCACTTTTATCCAATCAACCCAGGGTATTATTGATAATTTTCTTGATGATTGTATTCCTTGGTCTCAAGAGATGTCTCAGGTTTATGAAAGAGGTGCGTGGATTCGGTGTTATGGGGTACCACTAATTTCATGGAATTCAATATTTTTCGCGGAATTGGTCGAATCTCAAGGCCGACTTTTGTTGATTGATGAGTGTACTGTATCTAAACAAAGAATGGATTTCACAAGAATTCTTATTGTTACTACTTCTATGAAGGAAATTAATGTGTCTGTCAAAGTACGGATTAATAATATTGAGACTAATATCCGTATTATTGAGGACCCGGGTTTTGGTTTTGCGAAAGATGCATGCTTAGTGGAAGAAGAAGATGACAATGATTCTCAATTCTCTTTGCACACAGGGATGCAAGATGATGATCCTTTTATTGAAGAGTTTGTTCAACATTTACAAGAAGATTGGGCAAATTCTTTGAATAATAATAATAACAATGAAGTTAACAAAGGTGGCTGCAATAGTGGCAAGCAGGCGTCTTCTACAGCAAAGAAGGATCAGATATCGCACAAACATTCGAAAGGTTCTGTTGCTTCAGCTCCCGCGAGCGGTCATTCCAATCGCAAACTTAAGAAGAAGATTCTTGTTCCACCGGCGTATGGTACAAGGAAAATGGCAAGACTTTCGGAAACCAAACGACATAGGTTGATACAATCACTGAAAGAAGCTAAAAACAAGCAGGTATCGAGATGTTCATCCAAAGCTAATGCACATGGAGACAATTGCACTTCGTTTTCGGTTGGTCCCAATAATTCAAAAAATACTATCAATTCTCAGGATTGGAACAATTGGTTTATTTTACATGGAAATGAGAAACAGATTCAAGAAGATATTAATGAAGTTGGAGAAAAACTGGGGGTGAAATGTGATAATCGGTTTCAAGCTTTAGTTAAAGGAAAAGGAGGTAGTAAGATGCAGGGTGGGAAGATGAGGAAGTAGTTCTCAGTGGTGGAGGGTGTAGGGCGGTGAGGGTGTGGGTGGTTGTTATGAAGATTTTATCATTTAATGTGCGCGGGTTAGGGGCGTTACAGAAGAGACGGGAGATTAGGAAGTTGGTGTTAGAGAAGAGGGTGGATATCTTGTGCATTCAAGAGAGTAAAATGGAGGTGGTGGATGATAGCTTAATTCTTTCTCTTTGGGGTCCAGGTGAGGTTAATTTTTCGTTTGTTCCATCGGTGGGAGCGTCAGGAGGAATTATCACATTATGGAATCCGTGTGTTGTGAATGTGTGGTCTTCGATTCGTGTTGAAAATTGCCTAATAATTAATGGTAATTACATTCAATCTCAGACCAATTTTTTCTTGGCCAATATTTATGCTTCTTGCGATGAACAGAGAAGGGTTTGTTTATGGAATGCTTTGAAGATGATGGTGCAGCGGCATCACTTGATAGCTTGGTGTGTTGTGGGTGATTTCAATGCTATTCGCAATGCCGAGGAGCGATGTAGCCTTGTTCGCACTCCGTCTTATAGTTCGGTGGATTGTTCTTCTTTCAATCTCTTCATAGATGGTTCTAATCTTATTGATCTACCTTTATTTGGTAGAAAGTTTACTTGGTATCGTGACGATGGCTCTTGCATGAGCAGGTTAGATCGTTTTTTGCTTTCTGAAGTTTGGTTGAATTCTTTTCCTAATTGCTTACAATCAGCTTTACCTCGGACTATTTCGGATCATTGTCCCATTATTTTGACTATTGATAATCAAAATTGGGGGCCTCGTCTGTTGCGTATGATGAAATGTTGGGTGGATATTGTTGGAGTAAGCCCTAAAAGCCAATCTATTTGATAGCATTTGCTTTTGTATTGTGACATGATTTATATATATTAAATATATATAATAAGGCATTTCTTTATTATGTTTGTTTTCCAAAATAATAAAGTCCCTAGAATAGATTGTTCATGTAATGAAACATTAAGTGAGACTTAATCGTGAGATTACATTAACTTTAGAACACTATTCTTAAAGTATCCGTAGTCAAGCTTTAATATGAAATGGGATAACATTAAAGCATAGAGACTATTATGTTGGTAGATTGATGATCACGTCTCACTGATCATAGATAATGAGTTATCAAGTCTTCACATAGATATAAATGTTAAGGGTAACTTTATATCGGATTGACCCACCATGAGAATACTACATAGAATGTTATGAAATGTCATAAGTTATTCTCATAGTGATAAAAGGTGCATTCCATCCTTCGACCTGAAACCACTGTGTACCCTAGATGTAGGAGTGTAATACCTTGTTGCCATTCAAACGTTATCCGTAACTGGATAACTATAAAGTTGGTTGATGGGTATCCCACGAATCATGCTGAGGGACATGAGTGACCTAGATGGGATTTGTCCCTCCTACATAACGAGAGATATGTCTATGGGCCCAATATTGAACTAGACAAGGATGACATACTATGCCTTGTGTTCAATATAGACATGAGGACAAAAGGGTAATTATGCACAAGATGTTTATCACAGAAAGGTTAGTCAGATCACATGACATTCTTATAACTTGGGTAACAGTAATGTGTTGCTAGATACCGCTCACTGTTTATAATATTAAGATATATATTATTGCCAACGTTATAAGAACCTACAGGGTCACACACAAAAGGACAGTTAAAACGGGAAAAATAAGTAAGACTTATTGCGGGGGTGCAATTAGTGAAAAACGAATATTGGGCTTAAGAAGTCCAAATTCGTGTGAACTGAAGCTCACATAAGAAACTCTATAAATAGAGCCTTATGAAGTTTAGTCTCACACACCTTTTGGAGAAATTCTGAATTTCTCTAAACCCTAATTCGTATTTTGGAAATTCTGAATTTCTCTAAACCCTAATCCGCTCAAGTTCCCTCATTCTTCATCCAAGAACGGCTAGCACCGAAGGTTGAAGGTTCCTGTTCGTGTGGACTAAGTGGAGGCGCTGCAATTGTGGTGCTCGTGATCGATTGAAGGTTCTTGTTCGTGATCATACGGTGTTTCTTGTTCGTGATCGAAAGGCAGTTCGTGTTCGTGATCGTAAGCAGTTTCTGTTCGTGATCGAAAGCTTCTTGTTCGCGAAAGAAAGCATCAGTTCTTCAAGGTAACAATATATTCTTGACCATGATCTTTCACATGGATCCATTGAAGGAAAATAAAATTTTAAAATCCGCTGCATTTTATCTTTGATAAACAGTTACGTTTTCCTTCAGATATTCCGGGGTACTCAGATTTTATTAATGCTAAATGGAAGAACATGAATTTTTTCGGCTGGAGTGGCTTTATTCTTAAGGAGAAACTCAAACTTATTAAATATGAACTGAAAAGCTGGTATCAGAATCATACTGCTAATATTGATAGTAAAATTCAGGTAGCAACTAACAGGTTGGAGGAACTCGATTGTGCTAGAGAAAACCGAGCCTTAGATAACAATGAGGAGCTTGAGGCGAGGCTGCTACCTTCCGAGATTATGGGCCTATCGAAAATTCAGGCGAGTGCAAGCTGGCAAAAGTCGCGCATTACTTGGTTACAAGAAGGAGATGCTAACACAAAAAAAATTCACGGCATTATGTCGGCACGAAGACGTGGTAATTCGATTGTTTCTTTTGAAGTGGATGGTAATCGTATTGAAGGTGTGGCTGAAGTGAGACATCTGATTTTTGATCAGTTTCGTCAACATTTTCAAAAGAAGCTTCATGCTCGGCCTGACATTAGTAACATGAGCTTTAAATCGGTTTCGGAACAGGATAGGATTGATCTCGTTAAACCTTTCCTATTGGATGAAATCAAAACCGCAGTCTGGGAATGTGACAGTTACAAAAGTCCTGGACCGGATGGGGTCAATCTTGGTTTTTATAAGGATTTCTGGGACTTAGTGAAGATCGACCTGTTGAACTTTTTCTCCGAATTCCATCGACAGGGTGTTCTTTCGAAAGGACTCAACTCCACTTTTATTGCTCTTATTCCAAAAGTTGAGTGTCCTCAGCGAGTAGCAGATTTTCGGCCTATTGCCTTGGTAAGCAGTATTTACAAAATCCTTTCTAAAGTGTTAGCAAATAGACTGAAAAATGTTATTGGAAATGTGGTGTCCCAGACACAGTCTGCTTTTATTAAAGGTCGTCAAATTTTAGATGGTGTTTTAATCGCTAATGAAATTGTTGACGATGCTAAAAGAAGTAAAAAAGAATTACTCATGTTTAAGGTTGACTTTGAGAAGGCGTATGATTCAGTGGATTGGGAGTATTTAGATGAAGTGATGTTTAAAATGCAGTTTTCGAGTAGGTGGCGGGGTTGGATTATGGAATGTGTTTCTTCAGCTTCAGCCTCGGTCCTTGTCAATGGGTGTCCGACGGATGAATTTGCTCTAGAGAGAGGCCTTCGGCAAGGGGATCCTCTTTCACCCTTTCTGTATCTTCTCGCAGCCGAGGGCCTTCATGTTATGATGGATGCTGCTGTTTCGAATCATCTTTACTCGCCGTATAGTATTAGTAATCATAATGAGGTGAATGTATCGCACTTACAGTTCGCGGATGATACTTTGTTAGTAGGAACTAAAAGTTGGGCTAACATCAGAATTTTGAAGGCAGTTCTAAGCCTTTTTGAAAATGTTTCGGGGCTTAAAATTAACTTTCACAAGAGTATGTTGTTCGGTGTCAATGTGAATGATTCATGGTTACATGAGGCCGCGTCTGTTCTGAGGTGTAAACATGGTCGACTTCCTTTCTTGTACTTGGGTTTGCCCATTGGAGGTGATGCTCGTAAATTACAATTCTGGTATCCGTTGGTTGATAAAATCAGAAATCGTTTATCGGGTTGGAAATGTAAGCACTTGTCTATGGGTGGTCGTCTGATCTTATTGAAATTTGTCCTGTCCTCTATGCCGGTCTATTTTCTTTCTTTTTTCAAAGCTCCCGCACGTATCATTTCTTCCCTTAATTCTATTTTTTGTCAATTTTTATGGGATGGGAGTGAGGAAAACCGGAAAATGGTATGGATTAAATGGGATTTTGTATGTTTAAATAAGAAGAACGGAGGTCTGGGGGTCAGGAGACTTAGGGAGTTTAATTTTTCTCTTTTAGGTAAACGGATATGGCGTATTTTAGAGGAGAAGGACAGTTTATGGAAACAAGTTTTGCAGGCTAAATATGGTCAGGAGGGAGGGAGAATTCGGTTTGTTGAGGGAGTAGGGTCATGTTGGTGGCGTTCTTTGAACCATATTAGGACGGGTGTAGGTTTATTGGATCCGCGGTGGTTGGTAGATAATATAGTTCGGAAGGTGGGAGATGGAAGAAATACTCTTTTTTGGAAGGATAATTTGTTGGATGATGGCCCGATGGAGAGGTCGTTTAGTAGACTTTATGCTTTAGCGGAGAATAAGTTAGTCACGGTTGCGGATATGTGTGACTTAGGATGGGGGCCGAACGGAGAGGGTTGGCGGTGGAGGCGAGGATTAAGAGCTTGGGAGGAGGATTTGGTGAAGGAATGTATTACACGTCTTTCTAACGTTTTCATGCAGGTTACTGAACAGGATAAATGGGTGTGGAAACTTCATCCATCATCTTGTTATAATGTCAAATCAGCATATTCTTACTTGACGGAGTCCGACGTACACTTAAATGAAGACTATAACAGGTTTATGAGGGTTAAATCATTGCCCCTTAAAGTGAATCTGTTCATGTGGCGGTTGTTCTTGAATAAACTACCTACCAAGGACAATCTACTTAGACGTGGTATCTTAGATGGCTCGGGTATTCTTTGCGATACGTTATGTGGGAAGGAAGAAAATGTTGATCATTTATTTTTTCAATGCGAACATTATGGTAAAATTTGGGCGCTGATTTCTAGGTGGTTGGGTTTTGTAACAGCTTTTCAGGGAACACTGAGTTCTCATTCCACTCAATTTTGTGGGATGGGAGGTCTCTCTAAAAGTTGTCACATTTTACTGACTACAATATGGGCAGCAACTTTATTTATAATTTGGAAGGATAGAAACAGTCGTGTTTTCAAAGCAAAGCACGCGACAATTGAAGCCTTGGTTGAACACATCAAACTTCAGTCTTACTGGTGGTTGGAAGCGAATTATGTGCTCTTTGATTTTGATTACAGCTTTTGGCGCAATAATCCGTTTCATTGTCGACAAGCTTTTGTATAAGTTCTCTTATTTTTTGACGGTTTTTGTTCTTTATTTCGGATTTGTACACATCCTGGACCTTTGTATAAATACTCTTTAACTCCTGACAGGCACACCTTGTGCTCGGATGGAGTGTTATTATTATTCTAATGCAATTATCTAGTTTATTCAAAAAAAAAATTAATAATATTTTTTAAAAAACGTGTACAAACCATAAAACCCAAAACACCTGACCTGAAACTCTCAAAACCCCATAACCCTAAATCCTTAAAACACGTCTAACCCTAACCCTTAAAAAACGAAGGAAAAAAAGGGCCACATTGAGAACGCATCAATGGAAATGGCGTGACCCTTCAACGGATGTCTAATGATAATGGTATTATTAACTCTTGCCTAAAAATAAAACATTTCTGTTAAGTTCCGAAAAGAAGAGGCATTTGGTTTTTTTTTCTCTAATAAAGATATTGCAAAAAAAATTGTGGAAAAACTATATACTCGTATTTATTATTAAGCTGATAAGTATATTAAATTTATATCCTCAAAAAATTATTTCATTTTATTAACTTGTCATAAAATGACACTCGTCGGTAAAGAGAAAAAAAAATGAAAAATATAGGATATTACTTTCTCACATCTTAATATTTTTGTTGTTGTTGGAATCTCACATCTTAGTTTTATGTTCAATATGGTATCAATTGTTTTTGCATGTAATTTAAAGAATGCAGCTTCTCCAAAGATAACAATTCATTTTTGAAGCGTAAAATGAATAATTTTATCCATATATATTATAGTTACACCATAACAATCTTGTATTTGTTAAAATAACAAAATCTGCATGATGATTTTCTTCCGCTTACATTTTCATCTTGTGGTCTCAGCATGCGTCGTTCCTTTCTCCAGTTTATTTGGCTCTCATGTGTTTGGGTGATTTGGAACGAAAGAAATCAATGGTTATTCAGAAACTCGGAACAGTCCTTACCTCAGTTGCTAGACAATGTTAAACTTCATTTGTATCGGTGGTTGAAGACAACACATATCAATTTAGTCTCTAACTACCATAACTGGTGGATGAACCCTCTTACTTGTTTGAGCATTGTGTAAACTTTTTTCTCGATTGATGTATCTGTAAACTTTTGTAGTCTTCTTAGGCACATCTTGTGCTGAAGGAACTATTTGGTTGGTAATATATATATATATCATTTTGATTTCTTAAAAAAATAACAACCGTTAATTTTTTAATTTTTGCACATTACTCACTTTAAATGATTCAAATTTATTTTGAAATTATTTACAATAAAATAAGAAATGTTTATATAGAGGGCGCAAGAATTTGTACTTTATTACTCTCATTCTTTTGTTGGAATCTTCCGTCGTCGCGAAAAGTAAACACTCAAGGTAGGCAAGGTAACATATATTTCTAAATCGGGAATGACACAACCAAGGCATAACAAATGGTGACTAGATAAAATAAGTATATTTGGCTAAAGTGTGACATATCTTTGAGACCTGGAAAAAAATCTACCTCCATTCTTAAATATTAAAATTAACTTTATAAAAATTGATGTATCTGTTTCGAATTGTCTCTAAAAAAATGAATAAATTGTCACTTTACACTTTTAAGATTTCAATTGCATGTCATTTTTTAACAAAAATTATTTATAATTATTGTACATAACTACTCATAAATATTAAATACTATATAATAGATTTGTTCACCAAAAAAAAACTAGGGAGAGAACAAAGAATAATCTTACTCCTAATAAGGAGAGGATCCAATTGCAATAAGGAGTGCAAATTACTAATAAGTTTTTGCAATTCCAAATTTCCAATTCACATAATTTAGTCGACCGTTCATTTAAGAGTTGACATCTTACAACATCTTTTTTACATACACATTGATTCAGATTTTAATTTTTGGTTTACTGGTTGTGGAATCATCAACTTTCAAAGTTTAGTTCATTTTACAATAGATAGATACTTGAGTGGTTACAATCTCAAATAATTTTTGTTTGAGCGCGCACACAAAATTAGTGCAAGCCAATGTGAGAAGCTTCAATTTGTTGTGGCGAGTGGACTTGTGGTGAGTGCATTCCACTGCGAAAACAACCATAGCATTAATTATTTCTTCTATTTATTTTCTTTTGAGTGTGCGCGCCAAAATAATGTACCTACATCTTGTGACCACACAAGAGTTTCTTGCATTTTAGTACAGTATAACATGTTTATGGAAGTCATTGGATTCTAGATCATATTTGTAGCATTTAAGACCATGTTACAACAACTGCAACATAAATGTTGTACTTGTACGTTTTAATCACATTGTTCAAAACATTAATAAAATGAAAATTGCACAGTACTAACAATCTGAGTAGTCAACAACAATGAATGAGACATATCTTTGATCACTTTATAGTTGCTCTTGAAATGGAAGATGTGCATGGTCCACCAGAAGTCATAAATGGTATACCCTTAAATGTGGCCACGCCATTGTCATCAGTGAAAAGATTCTGCATGAGCAAAATAGAATAAGCATGAGCTTCTGAACATCATAACTATGAGTAATAAACATATGTGCAAGGAACATACCGGTGTAATCTTCTCCAGCTGTTTCTTTTTTGGGTTGAGTACATCTTCTGGCTTTCCATCAATCCTGAATTTGAAGAATAACAACACAGAATGAGTAAATTTGAAGATATCCGGTAAATTATGACCGGTCATAATAAGACAAACAAATTTTGAATGATATCCAGTCTAGTAATTGCTATACAGTTGTAACAATGATGAAAATTCAACCATTGATCAATGATATGTGATATAGGTCAGAATAAAACCAATATGTATACTATTTTTTTTTTTTATAGTTTAGTTTAGTCCTTCAAATGTAACTCGAGCTTATTACGATAGTTCAAGTGTTGTCTTTTCTACTTATCAGTACTTTGACAAAATTCAATGTAAATTGCTTTGGTAAAAGCCAATGGTCAATCAAGATACGAAAGTGAAATAAACTGTCATTATTCATAAAGAGCTGGCTTGCTTAACCCATATAGTCCCATTTTAACACAAGATTGTGAACCAGGTCATTTAAATCAAAGATTACTCGGAATCTAAGACTGTTGACCACTAACCCCACAAATATCTGCTAACCAATTAAACATTAATTTTTCTAAAATATTGTAAACTCCTTCCAAACTAACCACTTGAAAGAATAAAACTGGAATTTTAATAAAACAAAAAGGAGAGTGCTGACAATAATTGAATGAAAATCATGTAAAATCCCTACTAAATAATATCGATCTCACTCGGTCACTCCCTATTTAGTGGGACCGGCATGTATTATTGTGTTGAAAAATGTGAGTTACTGTATTTTTTTTAAAAAAATTAAAGCTAACTGTGCCTACATGGTTTGAATGGACAAGTGTGCAAATCCAAAATCATTTTAATAAATGAAAAATGTATTGCTTTTAGGTTAAAAAAAAAAGATAATGTTTTTGGGTAAAAAAGAAGTATTGACTATTGACAAACAACCTTTAGCCTACGTACTACACAGGACAACCGACCCCAATCAGTTTACTATCAACCCATTTCCGGATGGGCTGGCCCAGACCAGCTTGGCCCCATACCCAATTTTAAGTGACAACAGTTAAGTTTAGAAGCACTAGAAGAGTGGCGAACTATTAACTTCCAAGCTACCAGCTCACACATAGGGCCCGTTTGGATTAACTTATTTTTGAGCTTATGCAAACAGCTTATGCAAATTTTATGTATTATTATAAGTTTGACAAGGTAGTTTATGATAAAATGGTTTATAAAAATACAATTTTCACTAGTGTGAACTTATAAAATAGCATAAAACCTAATTTATATTGCATAAGTTGTTTGAATAAGCTCAAAAATAAGCTAATCCAAACGGGCCCATAGTTTTGATGAAATAGTCATATTCACTTTCCGCCTCAAAAAAAGTCATATTAACCTTCAAATGTTTTATCTAGATTCTAGAGGTTTAAACAAGTCACATCAAAAAGGGAATATGTATTTGACTGGCCAATCTAAAAGATTTTGAATAGCATACCCGGCAAAAGAAACACGCTCCCCAATTTTAGCTCCTTCTGGAGGGAGCAAGGGCTCCACAATGGTGGAACCTTCATTTGAAGCACACAAGACCTGGAAATAGAAGCCAAATACATACACAGAGCTTTGAGACTGGAAAACAGTGTAACTTGTGTAACAAGGGCACATAAAGAATAAGATAAAACAAATACCAGTCCTTCAGACGTCACATCGCGTAGTTTTCCAGGTTTGACATTTGTAATAAGTGCAACTCGTCGGTTCTGTGCAATAAAATCAAACAATTGGACAACAAGAGTTAATTACAATTCAAAATGAATACAACAAATCAATACACTTGGTTTGGTAACTACATTACCGTTAACTCATCAGGATTGCAGTACTTTGCCAAACCACTGACAACCTGCCGCAATTTGGCATCGCCGACATCTATCTCCTCAACTAGCAAACTGCATTATTTAATTTATGTCAACATTTATCTAAACAGATATTAAACGCATCAAAGTATAAAAGGATTCTTAGGTAGGTTTGCCAAATGACCTATCTGCAGAGGGATGCTTCCACGCTTTGCGAATTAGTCCAACTTGAATATTAAGCAAACTGACACTTAGTTCAGTCTCTTTCTCAGCCACCTCTTTGGCAGCAGGTTTTGCTGTTTTTGCCTTGGCTTTAGTAGGTTCGGTGTCTCCTGTTGACTTTCCCTTAATATTACAAAAACAAATGAAATGAAATTGTAAAGCCATAGTGAAGCAACTTATGAAGAACTAAGATTCAATTAATAATGTACAAAGAATGAGATAAATTGGAACTTGTAACACTCAATCTTTTCTAGCAACAAAAAATCTGACTATCCACATAAATATCAACCATGAGAGAAATTCATACAATGAATGAAAATGTTACTATTCAACAGCATTTTCAATCTTCTACATCAAGAATTGTCAGCCAGGAATTAAAGTAGTATTTCAGAATTTAGATCATTTTACTATTTTTATTTTCAGAATTGTCGCATTTTAAGTAGATCAATTAACAAATTTGAATGAGACCATTGGAACAACATTAGGAGTTGATTGTATGATTAGAACATCACGGGTTAGTTTGCGGAATCAGCATATTGTCAAATACAAGGTAAGCATGCCCATAATAGATCTATAATGGATCTGACCATACCATGTCGTGAGATTTATATAGTGCCAAAATCAATTTTCAAATTTAAAATGTATATACAAGTATTGTGCATTATTACATATGGATAAAGAACCATGACGGATGTATATGCCACGCTTATCAACCCAAAATGTGCAAGTGCGACACTGAATAACATAGAATTTTTCTCGAAAAAAAGCTTTATGACATTGTTGTAGATAAAACAAATACAACATCAAACTGTCAGGTATCATTATATAGGTTGTCATCCGGTGCAGAAAAATAAAAGCACTACATCAATAGATTCAAAAACCAGTCACTGGAAAATAATAAGATTGACTTACCACAGCTTTGCTTTTATCCTTGGTTATGTCTGTTTCTGCTTTGTTTGCATTCTTTATGCTTGGCTCAGTCTTGTTTGCTTTGCTTGGCTCAGTCTTGTTTGGTTTGCTTTGCTCAGTCTTGTTTGGTTTTAAATCAGATTCCACAGCACCAACAGATTTTGTTACCTAATAAAAGTAGGTACCTATTAAACTTGGCCAATCTCCATATTGATGATTAAGGGTGCATAAATCATAATAGTACTTCTAAATACATGAAGACTGGCATGAAACCATTATTCATTCTAAATCACATTTGCATTTCTCAAAGGATACTCTGATTATCCTATAAAGCAAATGTCATTGAGTTGAAGTTAAAATTTGAGATCTTTTGGTTACACTGTTTTAGATTTTGCTTGAAAACCAAAAAAATTAAAGATATACTCAGATAACAAAAATATTACATACAAATCTAGAACTTAATACTAACTAGCACTTATTGGCTTCATATTACATACATGATGTTTCCTTAGTGTATGAAAACGATAGATTCAACTTGTCTTTTAACATATTTTATACAGAATCATCCAACCCTAAGTTAAGTACTACATGGAGAATTGGAGCTTGACTGTGATGTCAGCAAATCGTTGGATCATGTTTACTACCGTGTCAGAACCATCAAAATTCTTTACAAATTGGACCCAACTAGTTATTAAAAATTATTCAAGGAATCCTTTTTAGGACCTAAATTGTTATTTAACTTGTGTTTGTTTGAAATATATGATATTACTTCTTGAATGAGCTGTTGCCTATAGTAGTCTAAAACAACAAACATATGAAAAAGTATAATACATGCATTCCAGCATAAAATTTAGAATATTTCAATTTGAAATGCATTTTCTAAAAATGTTACAAAAACAGATCCTAAAATGACTACAGATGTATACATTGGAACTTGTCATCGATAAGTTATGAAGGGAACACTAAGAAGTAATGAGGGAATGAATTCTCACCGGAGGCTCAAATTCAGGTTTCTGCAACAAAATTTCCTCAAATAAGCCTACAAATCCCTGTTTGTGCTGAATAAATAATAGCAGTCAAAAAGTCAGAACTCAAAACAATTAACAAGTGGTTTTAAAAGAGACGTGAGAACAAAACTGAATAGATGTATTTGTTAAGGCAAATCTAGACTTGGTAAATACATGTTAAAAGACTTGTATTGTACATGTTAAAAGACAAGTGTGTACTAACGCCGAGGATATTGTAAATACATGTTAAAAGACTTGAATATTTAGTCAACTTGGTAATACATACATATCTTATATAGTTTTTAGGATAGCTTATATAATTGTTAGGAAATGTAATTAGAATATCAACCATTAGAACTGCAGCCTTGAGGTCATATATGACTAAGTTTGGAAATTCAAAAACCTACTTTTATACAGTAGAGAAGGTATTTCCTCAGTGAAAATACAAAGTGCACATTATATTGCCTCATACCCAGAAAAAAAGTCGCAAGTTCCGGTCCAAAAATGTTTAGATGGAGTTAGGTTCCATGTGTAATTAAATAAGTTCAAATTCAATTAAGTAATATTAAAACCACAGGAAACAGTCTTTCACCTTTTCTTATCACATCACAATAAGGTATCTCCTAATTTTCATTATCAAGTATCAAGGGTCAGTGGTCTACTTCCTCTACTATTAAAAGAGATTGTTAGCTATTGATCTTATTCTTTGCCATTTGTTGTAGACTTGTAGGGATGAAAACATGACAATCAAACACCGCCTTGTAAACCAACAGCAACATATTCACTATAATTCACAGATTATCAAGACACCAAAAAACTACAATGGATTTAGCACTAATCAGAGACCACCATAAGTATTGTGCACAGTATTACTTAGTAAAAATGCAAGATAATATCTCTAGTGCAAACAGATATGAGCATAAGCACACTTAAGTGGCAGCAAACCAACAATACCTGGATGTAGTCCACCCATCTCAACACATGTGGCAACTTTTCCTTGTTTGTATCTGGAAGGGTGATCTGGCAATAAGCAACCAAAGACATCCTGTTATTAAAGCTTAAAAGTTTAATCGTTGTTTAACAAACCAATTAAATGTATTGTGTTCTGTTCTTAAAATTTTATCAGCGCCTTCTCTTTAGTGCAAAGGAAGAATGACATAACATTAATCTAACGCAATGACATGATGCAACTACCTGAACTCAAATCAAAAGTGTTATTGATGTTGATATACGTTACATGCACATATATTGACAAAACAAGAAACGGCAATACCATTAAAACAAGACAAAAAACCATCTGATCAACTGTTTCAGGTCAAGGGGAATGGGAATCAAAATAAACTCTCTGATCTCTCTTCTAAAAGCAAAGTAAGTATGGTGCATATGTCAATGTCCATACCAGTGAAGAATGAATTGCTGAAAACACTATAATATCAGCTTCAGAAGGTTTCAATCCATTGCCAACGAGTACAGACTTTCCAGAAAGTTCATCATTTAATTTCTTGAGATTCTCAAAGCATTGATCAAGAGCCACTGGCAAAGATTCTGCAAATGCTACCCACTTCAACACCTAAAATAAATATTCGGTTTGTGTAACTCAGAATTATTAACCGATAAATGCAAAATAAAACAAATAGTCCTCATAAGTTTAACTTAGTTGGTAAGGACATTGCATTATATATGCAGGAGCTGGGGTTCAAACGAACCCCGGACACCCCACTTATTCACCTTATTGGTGGAATTCTAGCCACTAGACTACTTGACCCGGAAAAAAGGCAAAACAAATAAGTTCTTCTGAGCATAACAATTTCGGTAGGAACACTAAATTGAGATTCCAAATTAATACTCAAAACACATGATCAATTTCTGATTGCATGCAGAAGCATACAGCGAATCCGATGAACGAACAATAAGCAAAACAACAAAGAAACAGTTACCTCATCGGAATGATTAACTTCATGTCCAGACGCCGCAATAATGCTTAAGTAAAGAGACTTAATATCACTGTCTAAACTATCAGCTGGAATAACACTCTGCAAACAAACATAAAGTCAGAAAAATTGCATTAAACATATGTATTACTAGATGAATATTTCGATACAAATAAAAACACTAATCTAATGTTAATCATAAATTAATGACTCAAATTGGAATTGAATATTGTGTGTGAACATGGAATGCACTTACAGGATCCAATGAAAGGTGATTGGAGAGAGCCAAAACCAGTGATTTCTTTCTGTTGTCAACGGAAGCCATTACTGAATGAACTTCAAATTATCTCTTTAGTGTCTAAGAAATACGTAATTGTGGTTTTGCAATTTGCAGGGTTTTAGGTTTAGGTTTCTAAATGATAAATGATTATTTCTCTTGCTTCGGTGTGTCTTGTTCGTAGTTACTGTTTCAATTCAGAGTGAGAAAGGTATCGTATCTTCCATTGGATTGGATTTCAACAGTGGGCCTTTCCGGTATAGTTGGATGGCCCAAATAACAAGTATTTTGGGCCAACTGTTTTCAAACAAAAATTGGAGAATTTCTCATCCCACACCCCTCCAAAAAAATCGGGTTCTAGTACCCGAACTTTTTTCACTGTAAATTTTACACTAGAAAAAAGTTTGGGTTCTACGGCCCGAACTTTTTTGGGGGGTGTGGGGGGTGAAAGAGACATGAGGGGGTGGGAAGAGAAACCATCCAAAAATTGACTTATAGTAACGGATAAAATTTATTGGAAATTGCTAGTGTCGGACGTTATAACCGGGGTTCGATCCTTGGTCACTCCACTTTGTGTGTGTGAGTTTCCAATGACCTTGTCATTTCGTCTATAAACCAAATAAAAAAAATATCGGACTTCTTCATTTCGCGCCTCCAAATCTTGCTCGCACCCTCCGCCTTTCAATTCTACCCCACTAGCAACTTAGGATATGAGTGTGTAATAACAAAAATTGGGGGCACACTTTAGGAGGAAAATAAGGTTGGATTAGGGTTAGTAAGACTTAACAAAGATTGCAAATAAGATATTAAAAACAAAATAAAATATTGGAAATAAGTGAAAAATTGAGGCTCATACTTTAAGAGGAAAATAAGCTTGGATTATGTAAGTAAGACTTAACAAAAAAACAAATATTTGAAATAAGAGATATTTATAGATAATTTAAACTTGTAAATATTTTTTTGTGTTCGATGGATCAGGACAATTGAGATATTTGTTTTATAATTATTCTCCTCCTCTCATGATCCAAACACATATATTATTAAAATTATTCATCTCCAATCTCCTTCCCTCTTTTGAACCAAATAAACATGTTATTAAAAATTTCTTCGACCCTAACTTCCCTCTATTAAAATCCTTCCTCTCCCACTCTATTGAACTAAACGGGCTCTAAAAAAAGATATATAAAATATTTAGGATACTTTGACTAGTCAAAGAATTAGTTATACAAATAAACATATAAAAATATTTGAAGAAGTAAACACTGGTCAATTTTTTTTTATAAAATAGAAAAATACTAAAGTCATTATTTGACTTTCACCATTATTTTTATTTATTTATTTTGACCATTACCATTATAAATACTATTATCTCATACTTCCACACTACTAATGTCTTTCCTGGTCAATCAACCAAACAAGATAGTTCAAATAAATCTTTGATATATCATTGGGAACAATTTTACTTGCAGAAAGGAATTAAAAATCAGAAGTGTCATCTTTTTCTCTCTATTGTATTTCATTGGCTTCTTAAATTGCCCTTTAGCCTTCAAGATTCTTTGTTTAATGTAAGTCTCTTGATCCATCATTTGTTTGCTTTTCTCCAATTTAGGCATTGTCCAAAATAAATGTTTAAATTGGAGAAAAGCAAGAAGATGATGGGTCAAGAAACTTTCATGAAACAAAAGGGTTTAAAGGCTAAAGAACAATTGAATAAGCAACATGAAGAGAAAACACTCTAATATTTAAATGTCTTAATGCAGGTAAAATTGTGTGCACAACAATATGTCAATGTCGATTTGAATTAGCTTGCTTGATTGGTTCATCATAATTTGAAATAAACTGGTAGAAGGTTGGTTTGAAGTATGAGATAATAATAATGGTGAATATTAAATCATGATGAGAGAATAATCTTCATGAAGGAATGCTTGCAAATATGAGAACCACTTGTTTAGATTCTTTGATCGTGGTTACTAAGTCCCTTTATAGTTTGTTATTTGGGCTTCTAGTAGATGCTAGAATATATAGTGTCCTTTATTAGGACTTGGTTTGTGTTTTTAGTAGTTCTTTTATTTTTTCTTTTCTTTTTCTCAAGTAATCAAAAAAAGAAAAGACTCAAACACTTTAAGTTTAGAGAAATGAAGAATTCGAGATTCAAGATACTACTCCTCCAATAATGTTTGTAGTATCTCTCAGCCGAACTATACTTAAGAGAGTACACACAATTATTCTATTGTACTCTCTCCAATCCTTATCCATGTTTATTATAAGAAAAAAAATTATTGTTTGGGTTATTGGTTAACTTATGCATTATAATCGGAACTAGAGAGTATTATAATTATTACTAGACTAGATGTCTACTTGGGCGACGAACGAGTCTTATGCCTTATTTTATAGGAGAATGTTAACATGTGCACCAAGGACACATGTTAAGGAAATAAATTTAGAAAGTATTTATTGAAATTAGTTGTGCATCTTATCTCTCCAGCATTAAATTTCTTGCATCATTAAATGCACAATTTCTATTTTAAGGTATCTTAACATGTGTCTTTAGGGCACATGTTAACATGACCCTATTTTATAATACAACATCAAAATATTATTTATATAAATAATAAATCAATAATTAAAACAATAAATATTATCAAATAATATAAAAGATAAAACTTACTTAAACATGTTCCTTTATCAAAATAGGTTTTACTTAAACATGGTTCATTTGTTTATGAAAAATAACATATCAACATGTTCCTCTCACAAATTCTAGTCTAATTGATAGCTCACAACTATATCCCCTTTTACGATAGAATATTGTGACGTATTTGTTGACAAAATTTTAGAAGTTACAAGTTTCATGACAACACCAATATAAAGCTTCAAAGGCGCCCATCACAGTAACTCCCAGAGGACTCTTATTGATGCAATTGCTTTCGTTAAATATGTTGTTATACCACTTGCTTCATCTTATTTTAATTGATCTTATGCAATCACATTTCTATTGTAATTGATACTTACCACTATTGTAAGTGACCCATCTCTCTTTTCTGCGAACTTACCTGGTGCACAATTTACAATCTGTGTGCCCAAAGCCCAACACGCGGAGGAACTTGCTAGATCGTCGAGCAAGGTGTTGAGAATCATGGAATCATAGGGATGAAGATCATACTCATAGGCAAGATATAGAGCATAAGAGTATTTATGAGGAAAATACTCATAGTAATTCATATTGAATGAATATTGATTGAAAAAGAATTAGAATGAAAAGTATACATAGTAGTCATATTTATAGAGGAGCACTGCTATTTATCGCGAGAAGCTTGTTCACTAATTTTTCACGAAGTCAGCGCCTAGAGTAGTAACATACGTATTCCATTTGTTTTTTGTAGTTTCATGCTCTGTACTAATATATATCACCATTCTTTTGTACTAATATATATATATATCACCATGCTTGTTTAATTTAGTGGTGTGTGAATGGATGTATTATTATTATTATTTTTGCATTTTAGTCCCTGAAGTTTTTCCCAACAAGTGGTAAAATACCTTAAAAATTTGCATTGTATTGTTCTGTCATCTAATATTATGTTCGATACTTATTTTTTGCAAATTAAACGAATCTTAAAATATACTGTCTTCGTACCAAAATATAAGCAAAAGTTAGTCAACAAAATGAATATATTTAGTCTAAATTTTGAACAAAATACATTACATTTCTTTAACTCATTTTTGCACATATTTTGGGACTGGAGAGTATACATGGACATACACTTTTTTATTAGGGTTAAATATGTTTTTGGTCCCTATAGTTTTCCACAATATCCTTTTTAGTCCCTGGAGATTTTTTTTGCACTTTTTAGTCCTTGAAATTTGTGCCGTCAGTATTTTTAGTCCCTACTTTTGAATGGTCTTTTTATTCATGTTTATAATATTATAAGAACATCTCCGATAAAAAATTTAGAATTTTTTAACATAAAATGAATTATTTATGAATTTGTATGTGCAAAAAACTAAAAAATTCATATTTAATTCATCTCTTGTTAAAAAAATTTAAACTTTTGCAAGAGAGATTCATATAATGTAGGCTTTACTTACCTCGTGGCCGAACTCTGGATTACTAGGCCCCCCTTCCCCTAGGAACCAGAGGGTTATAAACAAAAAAAGTGATTCATATAATGTACTGAATATGACCACAAAAAAAATTAAAATTTCGAATGATATTCACGAGTTGAATGAAAAGTAGGGACTAAAAACATTGATGGGAAAAATTTCAAGGATTAAAAAGTGTTAAAAAAATCTTCAGTGACTAAAAACGAAATTATTCGAAAGTATAGAGACCAAAAACATATTTAATCTTTTTTATTATTATTATTATTAGACCTTTTGTCAAATAAAAAAATTATTATTAGACCTCACATATCACATTTCATGAATAAATAAATGTACAATATACAATTAGTAGACTAATTAGTAAGAGGAGCGCAAATTTTTATTGCTCTCGTGATGTTTCGTGAACAAATGGTTCGCGACATTTAGCATTATCGTTTATAGAGTCTAAGCTTTAATTAATGAATAACCAACTATAACTACTTTCTAACTAATTAACTATCACCAACAAATTCTAACTATCTTAACACAAGGCCCACAGGGGGAGCAACCCAACACTCATTTGACCAAACACTCAGCGCGCCACTTCCCCTACGAAGTGTAATGCTCGACATCGAAATGATGAGCATTTAATGCTCATAATGGCTCTTCAGCCATTTTCCGACAGCCATTGATGGTCATGATTGCCCATCAACGGTCTTGGCCAACGTTGGGAGCTATATATAGACCACTCCACAACTTCATAAGGTACGTATTCTATATCAGATGAAATCTTTGTTTCACCCTCACCGACTTGAGCGTCAGAACATTTGCAGGTACACAACTTCATGCGGTTCTATCGGAGCGGAGCAAAGCAAACCACGGTTAACGCAACTGCAGTTGGTCCTAGTAGTAAGTCATGTCATACACATGTTCAACTCTATACTTACCATAAATTTCATTTCATGTGGTCCTAGTAGTAAGTCATGCCATACACATTAGAAATTGCTTTCGTTAAATATGTTGTTATACCACTTGCTTCATCTTATTTTAATTGATCGTATGCAATCACATTTCTATTGTAATTTATACTTGCCACTATTGTAAGTGACCCACCTCTCTTTTCTGCCTGGTGCACAATTTATAATCAGCGTGTAACTGTTATGTCGTATTCAAGCGCTATAAAGTTTTACGTATAGAATTTTGATGGAAGAATCAACTTTGGCTTGTGGGATCTACAAGTGAAGGATGTGTCGTCGTGTCGATATAATCAACTTTACACAAATGTGGAAAATATATGGGCATGCAAAGAGAAATTGTCCAGACGGAGTAATATCTTAAAAAAAGACTCTGAGGTAAGTGCTAGCAACCTCCCCCTTGTCTTTGGAGGTGACAATGATCTTATCTAGGAGATAAAGTGTGTCCTTATGGTATTTTTGTTATATCATGCAAACGGACGAATAACAAACTCTTAATTTATATCCTCAAACCCCGTACCATTTTTCTAATAAGACATAGGAGTATTTGATTTCTTTGGGTTATACTCCATTCGTCGATAGGGATGTCAACGGAGCGGGGAATGTGCGAATAAAGCTTCCCCATTCCCCGTCGCGAAGTATCTGCAGGGAAAGTTTTCCATTCATCCCCGTCCCCATGGGTTTGTCTCGTCCTCATCCCCACAGTATCCGCGGGGATCCACAGATATCGATATTACAAATTTTTTATATTTTTCGGACAAAATTATGAGAGCAGTATGAAGTTTTTTTTTTTTAATTATCAAAACAACACATAATGCATTTCATAACCAAAAAACAATGCAATAACATTTGGTTACTAATAATCATACAAAAACGAATAAGCAAAATATTCAATAATGTATATAACAACATATGCATGATCATCTAGCCGTCACTACTTTTTCTCTTCTTCTTGATCCACGGGAGATGGGTGATTTAGGGTCAAATTAGGCCTAAAGTCACCCCTCCAAATCGTTTTGCTTTCTATTTTGATTAAATAAGTGAATTTTTCACATATATTTAGTATTTTTTTTTCCGTTTGTTTTTGTGATTTCATCACGTTGTTTGTTTTGATTTTCCCGTCTTGGTACGGAGTATTGTTGTCCCGTCTCAGTGCGGAGTATTGTTGTCTTGTCTTTGTGCAGTGTTCATTTGTTTCAGGTTGAAGGATTAAGTTTGATCCAGTGCAGATCCAGTCAATGGCTTTTGTTTCTTCAACGCTACAGATCCGGAGGCATGGATATTCCGGTGACTTCAATATAGTCAAATATGTAGGCTTTTGCAATATGCCGTTTTATGCTATCAACACGGATGCTGTGAGTTTGTTCGCAGATTCATCCTTTTTGTTTTTAGCGACTTTGAATTTGTATTGCATCGATGTACTATTCTCAATTTGAATGAATGAATATCTTTTATTTAGTCAAAAAAAAAATGCATGATCATACAAAAATTTATAACCAAAATATCTTACAATTCATTTAATAATAATAAATTATCAAAATAATAATAATAATAGTAATAATAATATATAGTTAAGTATATATGGACGGATTCGGGGAATCCATGGGGACGGATGTTTCATCCCCGATCCCCGCTCCGAAATGCCTGCGGGGGTATTTTTGCCTCCATTCCCGTCCGCACGGGGAAAAATCTTCGTTTTCGGATCTCCGAACGGGGCAATCCCCGCGGGGATCCGCTTTGACGGATGCAAATTGACATTCATATCCGTCCCAAAATATAAGAATTAGTTTGACTATTGCACATATGTTAACGCACAATTTTGATCACTATTATCTTTAATTCATTATTAGTAAAAATTATAAAAACTTGATATTTTGAAAATACTCATCAAAACAAAACAAATAAGATCTTATATACTAATACCTATATCTATAGATTATTAAAAAATATGGTCAACATAAGATAAATAAATAGTATCATTTTGTCAAAGTAACTCTTATAAAATACGACAGAGGGGTAATTGATTTTACTTTTAGAATTGACTCTATTTGAAGTTAAAAGTTGTAATTTCCTATTCTAAAATTGATTTTTACACTCAAATTTATTATTAACTCACTTGTATATCAATACATTTAAATATAAATAATTTTATCTTCAATTTATTTTTTATCAAAATCTACTTTACAGAATTATTTCACTTAAACTTGTAAAATAATTACACTTAAATAAAAAATAAAAAAACATACAACAAATTACACCACTAATTTTTTTAGATTAAACAAATCATCTTAAACACTACTCCCTCCGTCCCATTTTCATTGCCACATTTGCAAAAAAAAATTGTCCCATAATACTTGACTCATTTCAATTTTTTATGTTATTTTTCCATTTCTACCCCTTATAAATGTTTGTCTCTTCACTTTCTCACAACTTTTTGCCTCTTCACTTTTTCACCATATAACAAGAGTAATTTAGTAAAATTAATATTATCTCTCATTCATTTATGCACTTTTCTTAATATGTGTGAAATGGTCAAATGTGTCAATGAAAATGGGACGGAGGGAGTAGTACATCTTAAAATCAATCTTTTTGGACTTAAAAATCATTTTTGTATCTCACCTTTAAACAAAGGCATTGTATTACTGTAAAGGTTATGGCTACAACTACAAGTGGACGGGATTGACCAACACACAAACCCCAAAGCTGTGTGAGATTCTCTACCACTTTGTTTTTGGAAGTCACAATTCAGTGGGACCAAAACGTTGCCATAGTTTTGTCATCTACTTCTTGTCCTTTTATCACTCTCTCTTCCTTCCATTGACATTCTTCCAATTCCAATTTTGTCACCCTCCTCAACGCATTTAATTCTTCCGCAAAACTCTCTACTTATCACATTTTTAATCCCTTCCTCTTACATTTTTTATTCATTCAATTATAGTACGTACTAAACTAAGCTACTTTGTGTCTTGTTTTTTTGTTACTCAAATTTCATTTCATGTGGTCCTAGTAGTAAGTCATGTCTCATACACATGTTCAACTATGTACTAACAATAAATTTTATTTGTAATTGTAATTTCTTTCATTGATTGTTATACATGAGATTAATCTGACCAACTGAACAAAATTGATGAGAATATAAAGAATTAAGTTGAATGTCTTATTCTGTTGGTTGTAGAATAAAACCCAAAGGGATGGATGGAGATAGGATAGGACATAGTAGTCAAATGCATAGCGACACAAAATAAATATATGAATTGCTAAATCTATTCAAATGGAACTCACGGGCTTCATTTCATCTCTTGCCACTTCACATTTATTGCTAGACACAAATACAATGCATACATCTCACAATGTTTACATCTCAAAAAACAAAACCTCTGCGTTTATATCATTACAAGAGCATAAACATTTGGCTCTTTGTTTTATTTTGAGGAAGACATTTTCTTTTTATAATTTGAGGAAGACATTTTTATCTAATGAGTTCAATTTTGATGGACACACCACACCATTTGCATGTAAAATACTTTGCGTAATTCTAGAAAAGAATGTGAGAGATACAACTTAAAACTTTAATTAAACTAGAAAAGAGTCATACTATATCTTCTTCTAAGTGCTCTTGGGTAACTTATTTCTTATTTTTATTAGCTTAAAAAAATGTGTATATCACTTTTAATTTACCATTTTATTTTAACTTATTAAGAATATTAATATATAGTTTTTTTTTGACAGAATATTAATATACTGTTTAAAGCATACTCAAATATCAACGATGATTTTGTTTAAATGATCGAAGTTTTAAGCCTCTTAAATAGATGATAGTGATTCGATTTATGCTGATGTTTATGATTTAATTTGGTTGAAAGAGGAGAGTCCACTTTGTGTACACCATAAATTTTCTAACGGAAATTAATCTTCAGCAACAACGATAGAAACTTCACACCTATAAACAAAAAATATAAAATAAAAGATACTCAAATCTCTTAAACAAAATTTCATGTTGGAACCTTGCACTTAAAGTTTGGTTGGAAGGGAACAATATAAGTAGTTAGTCGGGTTTTTTTAGGAGAATATGACTCGGTTTAGTAAAAAATAGCGAATAGGTGATAAACTAATTTATAGTAGATTAGCTTATAACGAATAAACCAATTGATTGAATGTGTAGTTTTTGGTAAAATTAAGATTGAACTAATTTATAAGTATAAAGTGACATAAAAATATATGATTAACTAATAATTAATTTTTTTCAAGTAAGATGGAAGAGGTAAAATTAAAATTAAAATAAAATAATAAGTTATAAGCTTGTTCAATTAGCTTATTAAAATAAGCAAAAATTCATGAAAAAATACTTTATCAAGCGAGTCTGTTTTTTTTATCATATAAACTTATAAAATATAAGTCATAAATTCAAAATGTGACATGGGATACAAAAGATGGCAACATTTTATTTTAGATAATGACCAGAGAAAATGGGCTATAAAAGTGGCCCTCCTAGTCCAATTTCTATGATAAAATCTGAAAAAGAAATTGTTTTGGATTGGGCTTGAAGTCCTGAGGAGATCATCTTCTGGGCTGTCGAGCAGGCCTAAAGGGCGTCAGCGCAATTCCACTTGATTGTTGGTCTGCGTACAAATCTTCAGCGGATTGTAACGCTCGACACCGGAATGATGAACATTCAATGTTCATCATGGCTCTCCAGCCTTTTTCCGACAGCCTCTTGATGATCATTAACGTCATCAAAGGCCTTGCCCCAGCGCTGGGGACTATAAAACGGTCATTCCACAACTCTTCAAGGTACGATATCTTTAATACTGAAAATCTCTGTTTCACCCAAACTGACTTGACCGTCGGAACACCTGGAGATACGCAACCCCCTGCAGTTTCACTGGAAAGGAGCAAAGGACAAAACAGCCTAATATTGTCGCGGATTGATCGACTCTGATCAGGTAAGATCAGAAACTTATACTTTCTCTAATTTAATTATAATATTAAAAATTAAATATATAAATTATTCAATAAATCAAATACTACTAATATTTATTTATAATTAAGATTGAATAAATAAAGATGGAATATGTCTCCCCACAACACTTATATACACTGCTCCACAGCATTCACTCTCCACCATCTTTCTATCTTTACTTTAATTGCAACCACCCACCATGGCCACCTACTTGCCTTTATTGCTTTTCTATTTTCTTTTTCAGGAGCCAACTAGCTTCTTCCACTCTTCTAAAGTACAAATACAAATACCCTTTATCTTTTCCTGTATTATTTACTTGAGAAAAGTCTACCCCATTCCCATTAAAAATTTAAGAGCACATGCCATCAACAAACCTGTGTTGGAATGGAAACAAGTACCACCACAACAAAATACTCTCATAGAATTTCATACTATACAATAGTCAATAATTATAAAGATTTGTATATTATTTTCCCCGTTATTCTTACACTAGTTTTTAACTATAGTTGCTAACTCAATTAATATATGCAAATTCTCGATTAGTTAAAGTGGAGCTTTCTCATAAATACAGAATATTGTGTTCCATGGAGATATATACTCGTATATGGTATATCTTTTGACAAAAAAAAAAATACGGTATATTTTAAATGAGGACAAATATCTTCACAATCCATTTAGGACCAAAAACACGATGTAATTGTAAACAAAGTATTGAAGTTGTACCCAAACAAAAGTATTGAAATGAAGACAAATTTTAATATAGACCACTTTTTCAAGTGCTTAATGGTAGATCAGTCATGAATAACGTTATAACGAATATGAATTTCAATAAAATCTACCATTAATTGAAAATTGATATCGTATAGATCATCCATAAAAAGTTTTAGAAAAATTAAAAGTCATTTGATATGTTATTGTGACTAATTAAGATTAACAGTTTATGAGTTTTTCTTAAATACGTTAATCTTGGCATGTCTCAATAACCAAAGTACTCATAAAGTTGATTTGATATGTTATTGGTTTCGTTTAAATTTGATTAACCACATTTTGAGTTTTGTTTATACTTAAAAGAGATAGAAGGGAGCAGTGATAATCCAAAATCATAGCCAAAGTACTCTAATGTCTTTTTTTCCTTGTTAATTTATAGACAAGGTGATAGACACTATTTAGACTATGTGCAATGGTGATTTTTTGAGGTGTTGAAGATGCAATTCAACTATTGAAACAATTGCACTTGTAGTGTTGAATCATTGTTGGCGAAGAGAGAAGATGAATACATTTAACTCTATTGAAGACTAACGGAGGGGGCACGTGGCGCTGTTTTATTCGCGCAACCCAGCGCGTGTGCCACACGCGCAGACAGGACGCGTGTGTGGCAGAGTTACGGAGAGAGAATGTCCTTTTGGATAAAAAGGCATACACGTGGAAGCAAGTGATTGGGCCGGTGGATTTTTTTGATTTTTATCCTTTAAACTCAATTATCTCATTGAAAATTATTTTTTTATTTTTTTACCAAAATTCGTGATTTTTTTTCCTCTATAAATAGAGACTTGGTTCATTTCATTTGGACACAGAAAAAAAAACGCATTTTTTCACTATATTAATCTTTTTATTAGTGTTAATCTTGAAGTTTTAGTCTTTTTTTTAAGTGAAATGGATCCCAATAATCCTTTGAACACCCAAAATTCTTCTAATTATCCCAATAATTATCATAATCCCAACAATTATCCAAATCTCAACAACTACCAAAATCTTCAAAATCCCAACAATTATCCAAATCAATTTTCCAACCAACATCCTCAAAACACATCTAATTTTGGTTTTCCACCAAATTCCAACCAATATCCTCAAAATTTTCATCCATATTATGGATCCATGATGAGAACTCCATATCAAACACCCATGTTTAATGGTTATATGCCAATGGTTAATGAAAATTTTCCAAGTAGTGGTGCTCCTGAATTTCCCGAATTTTCAACACAACTAACTATTGGTGCCATGACAGCTGCTAATGAAGTCATTCCAAAT
Source organism: Trifolium subterraneum (assembly GCA_951799995.1). Lineage (NCBI taxonomy): Eukaryota > Viridiplantae > Streptophyta > Magnoliopsida > Fabales > Fabaceae > Trifolium > Trifolium subterraneum. Next base: position 42,677,844 of record OX637468.1, read on the forward strand.
TCAGATGATTCAACTCCTAAGAGCAAGAAAAACCATCAACCAGTATGGAACACTAAACAAAATTTGGTTTTAATTAGTGGTTGGATTAAATTTGGAACAAGCAGTATTGTCGGGAGAAACCAGAGAGGCGAAACATATTGGGGTAAAATTGCTGAGTATTGTAATGAGCACTGCTCATTCGATCCTCCGCGTGATATGATTTCATGCCGAAACCGTTTTAATTACATGAACAAAATACTGAATAAATGGATTGGCGCTTATGATGGAGCTAAGCGTATGCAAGCAAGCGGTTGGTCGGATAATGATGTGTTGCCAAAAGCTCAGGAACTATATGCATGTGGGAAAAATGTTCAATTCACTTTAATGGAAGAATGACAAGCTGTCCGTGATGAACCACGTTTTAGAAGTCAAGCAGAAGGAAATGTTGGCTCGGGAAGTAGTGGATCTAAGAGATCTCGTGAGAGTGATGCATGTTCAAACTCTGTAGGATCTAGTGCTCGTCCTATAGGTAGGGATGCAGCAAAAAAGAAGGGTAAAAAGAAATCTGCCATGGATATGGTGGACAAAGACTTTGAATCGTTCAGAGAAATTAAGTTGCAAGAGATAGAACAATTGACAAGTATATCTTCCAATCAAAAAGAGAAAAACAAAATTAAGAAAATGGAAATTTATTTGAAGTTAATGTCCGAAGAGAATCTCAATGACGGGAAGAAAGCCCTGCTGGAAGTGTTGACCCAAGAACTATTTCATAATTAAGTATTTGTCTATAGTGTTTGCTTTAATTATTGTGTTGAAAATGTCAGTGTAGTGTTTGCTTTAAGTATTTGTCTGTAGTGTTTGCTTGAATTATTGTGATTGAATAAGTCAGTGTAGTCTTTGTTTAAATTATTGTGATTGAATATGTCAGTGTAATGTTTGCTTTAAGTATTTGTACTACATGTTTGCTTTAATTATTGTGTTCAATCCTTATCTGATAATTAACTATATACAATAATTATTTCGAATCCGTCAGCTGTCCACCACCCAATTCGAATAATTGTGTCCACCACCCACGTTGCTTTAATAATTGTGTCCACCACCTAATCTTTATCTGATAATTAACTATATACAATAATTATTTCAAATCCGTCAGCTGTCCACCACCCAATTCGAATAATTGTGTCCACCACCCACGTTGCTTTAATAATTGTGTCCACCACCTAATCCTTATCTGATAATTAACTATATACAATAATTATTTCAAATCCGTCAGTGGACCAATTTGAATCTATATATAGGGACTCATATAATATACTTCAAATATCCCAAATCTCATACAATCTACTTCGAACATCCTAAATCTCATCTAATCTACTTCCAATATCACAAACAATGGATCATCATCAGACGATGATTTTGATGACGATGATTTTGATGTCGAAGCCTACATACGAAATCGTCAAGATGAAGATACTTATATACTCAACCGATTGACAGAGCGTCGAAAGAAAATATTGGAAGATAGTGCACCTCGCACTAGAAAATATCTAAATAGAGATCATGCAGCGGCAAACCAAAGACTAATTGACGACTACTTTGCCAATGAGCCTACATACGACGATGCAATGTTTCGTCGTCGGTACCGCATGGAAAAACATGTTTTCCTTCGAATCGTTGGGGACCTTTCAAGTAGTGATAACTACTTCACCCAGCGAGTTGATGCAACCAACAAAGAAGGTATATCACCCTTAGCAAAATGTACCACATCAATGCGAATGTTAGCATATAGTGTGTCAGCAGATGCAGTTGATGAGTACATCAAAATAGGAGGTAGTACAACATTGCAGTGCTTACGTAGATTTTGTAAAGGAATCATACAATTGTATGAGCAAGTATATCTGAGAGCACCAACCCAAGATGACCTGCAAAGAATACTACATGTTAGTGAAATGCGGGGGTTTCCAGGGATGATTGGGAGTATTGACTGCATGCACTGAGAATGGAAAAATTGTCCTAAAGCATGAGAAGGTCAATTTACTAGGGGGGATAAGGGAACCACCACAGTTATTCTTGAAGCCGTTGCAACTCATGATCTATGGATCTGGCAGGCCTTTTTTGGATGTCCGGGAACGTTGAACGACATAAACGTTCTAGACCGTTCACCAGTTTTTGATGATGTGGAACAGGGAAAGACTCCAAGTGTGAATTTCTACGTGAATCAACGTCCCTATGATATGACATACTATCTAGCTGATGGTATTTACCCTTCTTATCCAACTTTCGTCAAATCAATTAGACTTCCTCAAAGTGAACCCGATAAGTTATTTGGAGTGCTTCAAGCTCGATTTAAAATCATCCGTGAACCAGCTCGCTTGTGGGACATAGCCGATCTGAGTATCATAATGAGGTCTTGCATCATATTACATAATATGATTGTTGAGGATGAACGAGATTCATATGCTCAACGTTGGACCGATTTTGAGCAGTATGAGGAAAGTGGATCTAGTGCACCGCAACCATTTTCAACCGAGGTATTACCCGCTTTTGCAAATCATGTGTGTGTTAGATCCGAGCTCCGTGATCAAAAAGCTCATAACGAATTGCAAGCAGATCTAGTGAATCACATATGGACAAAGTTTGGAATGGGACGTGGCTGAAGATGATTTGTATCGTATTTCTTACGTTGCTTGTGTGTTATATTGCATTTTAAATTATTTGTATCGTTTTAACTACGTTTCTTGTGTGTCGTATTTTAAATTAAGTTAAGATGATTGTATTGTATCAATTATTTAAATAAATTTTGTTTTTATTAAAATTGTCATCGGGAGTTTAATTTAATTTTAATCGATTATTTGTATCGTATAATTTAAATTTAATTTTAATCGATAATTATAATTTTATTTAATCATAAAAATTTAAATTTAAATTTAAATAAGAATATGAAATAGAAAGTGGTGGGGTAGAAAAAGTGGTGGGGTAGAGTTGAATGAAAAAACTATTGGAGAGGGTAAAAGTTGAGTGTGGTGTTGAATGATTACGTGGATGAAAGAGAAAATGATGTGGAGTGAAAAAGTGGGTGTTGAATGGGTTATACCATTGTACATAGTCTTATGGACAAGATGTTGGAACATGATGTGGAAAACTTGGAGGAAACTTGGTATTGAAATAAACACAAGTGTTAGAATCATGTTAAGTGTGAATTGGAAAAAAAGAGGACTTTGAGTTCCACATTGCTAAGAACACACTTCATGGTAGTGTTTATATACTACAAAGTGACAACTAAGGGCGTGCCCTTGGGGTACCCACTTTTGTAAGAAAGGGAGAACGCACACCTTGTCGAATATCACACACGCGCGCCGCCGTCCGGCCGGCTCGGATCGGGCTTGGGCTTGGTGATATATTAATTGTTCCACATTCCTCATATTCAGCTCCTCACTTCCACGTTATATACAACCTTCATTCTTCAGTATTGAACGGTTGTTGCCGTAGAATTGATATTCGCATATCAATTATTGGTGTATTTCTGGCCGATACTACAGTAGTTCATCGGTATTTATATTTGAAAACAGCTGTTTTATCCTGGGGACTTCGCGGTCGATATACTACAGTGCACTTTTCGAGTAGTTCCGCGAAACGTCTTAAAGAAAGCGACCTAGTACGCGACTCAGCCAATAATTTATTTCGTTGCCATTTTTGAAAAATCGTTTCCTGTTTTTTGCAAAGTCAGTAAACCATTTTATAACACAAGATGATAAACACTACTTGAACTATAAAATCCATAATTTATACTAAGAAAAAAATATTCAACTAACAATAACAATATCTGACACTAGAGTTGAATTAACACCCAATTTTTAAATCTAAATGAGTTAATGGAGCGGCGAAGGTTTGAGAACTAGATTACATCCTATTAAGGTCTAAAATTCAAATTCTTCTAGTGTCACATCTCGTGTTAGGTTAATTCATACCAAAAAAATTCTTTAACTTTAAATGAATCTCTTATTAATTAACAATGAAGTTAATATTCTTCAAATTGATCAATTTTCAGGTTGAATACCGAGTTGTTTTAGGCATTGTTTTTAAAAATACTCCTTTTATCTTTTATATAAATTAAAGTTCATTTTGACTCAGTTTGATAAAGAAAATTTCGAGCTTATAGCTAATAATTCATATGACAAAAAATACTTCCTCCGTTTTATATTATAAGCAAAAAAAATTATTTTTTCTTGTCTCAAATTATAAGGAAAAAAAACAACTTTTATCATTTTTAAGGTTTGTTTTTACTTATTCTCATAAAATTAAATACAACTTGCATTTAATTTACTCCTGCTCTTATTTTCCCCATAATCAATAACCAATAAGAATTATTTTTACATCTTCCCATTAAACTTCAAACACTCACATTTTACTTTTATTAATAAATTTGAATTTTTTTTTGTTGCTTATATTATGGGACGGAGGGTGTACATGTTAAACGTTTTTAAAAAATGGCTTATAACTTATTTTATTTGTTTATAGTTTGTTTTTTCAAACGCTATTTTAAGTAACTCATAGCTTATAATATTTTTTCTTAAAATTAAATATTAATTAAACACTACAAATCATCCACTATAAACTAACTTATCAGCTATCCACATAGTTTATTCGCTATAAACTACCGCTTATAAGCTATTCACTATAAAATTATCCCCTATAAACTAACTTATTAGCTATCCATTGTACACTTTATCATTTAATAAAGACCATAAGTAGACCTTAAAAAAAGAGATACATATTAGAGATTTCCAAAAATTATTTAAACAATTTAATATTTAATACATTTTATGAACTAAATACATCAAACATTCAACGTATCTAAAAATACTTAACAATTTCGTTATATTTAGAACTAAACGGGTATCTAGTTTATAGTATATATACACTACCGAGACACATTTATTATTGAATAAAATTAAAAATAAATTTAAGAGTGAGTAGTCTTTAATGTCTCAATTAATGTTTTAAAGATGGAAAAACAGGGTAGTCTTGGAAGTTTAATTGCCAACTAAGTCATCCACGTCAAAAGATAACAAACCATAATGACATGTCTGCCACGTAGGATTCCAACTCCTCATACATAACGACACGTGTACAAATTCTTATTTATTTCCCCATCTACCAACCAGGACCCTTTTTTCCCGTTATTAATAAAAACCCAATTTTTATTTTCTATATTCCAACAGCACAACACAGCACAGCAGAGAGAGACGTTCCTTCCTTGTTCTCTTCCCACCACCACCGAACAAACCTCCGGTCACCCCATCGGAAAAACCTCTTAAATCTCTACATTTCCCGGTAAGTACCCACTTCTTCACTTCTCCCTCCGGTCACAACAACAACCTTGTTTTGTTGTTCCAAATCCTGTCTCATAGTACAACACAAACACTATTGCTTCTATTTTCTTCAACTTTACAACTTCTTTGTTTCTCTTCAAACTTTGTTTCTAGGTTTTGGTGTATACTTCACGTTTAATGGGTCTTTACTCTTTCGTACCTTTTCTCATTCTGCTACTGTAACCGCTACTGTCACGTTTTGTTTCACACTTATATATCTTTTACCCATTCATTTTTATCCTCATTTCTAAATCTACCCGTTACAAAAAACAAAAACTTTTAAACTGGGTTCTACTAGTTTCTTCCAAATTTAGAATCTTTCATACTCTTATATGTTTTTCCAAGCTTAATTTCAGATGGGTTTTTAGTTTGGAAGAAAATAGAAGCTTCATCCAAAATGAGAGTTTTGAGAGTGTGTTTTGTGTGTTTGTGCTTGCTGTTTCTGGTGACTGTGACCGCTGTGAATCCTTCTTTAAACGATGACGTTTTGGGGTTGATTGTTTTCAAAGCGGATATACAAGATCCGAAGGGAAAGTTAGCATCTTGGAATGAAGATGATGAAAGTGCTTGTGGTGGAAGTTGGGTTGGAGTGAAATGCAACCCTAGATCCAATAGAGTTGTGGAGGTTAACCTTAATGGGTTTTCTTTATCTGGAAGAATTGGTCGTGGTTTACAACGCTTGCAGTTTCTTCGTAGGCTTTATTTGGCGAATAATAATCTTACTGGGAGTATAACTCCTAATATTGCTACTATTGATAACCTTAGGGTTCTTGATTTGAGCAATAATAATCTTTCAGGGGTTGTTCCTGATGATTTTTTCCGACAATGTGGGTCTATGAGAGTTGTTTCTTTGGCGGGGAACATGTTTTCAGGGAATGTTCCTTCGAGTATAGGTTCATGTTCAGCTATTGCTAGTATTGATTTGTCTATTAACCAGTTTTCTGGTTCTGTTCCTAAGGAGATTTGGACTTTGAGTGGACTTAGGTCTCTTGATTTGTCTGATAATTTGTTGGAAGGTGAGATTCCTGAAGGAGTTGAGGCGTTGAAGAATTTGCGGAGCATTAACTTGGCGAGAAATAGCTTTTCTGGGAAGATACCAGATGGGTTTGGAAGTTGTTTGCTTTTGAGGTCTATTGATTTTGGTGATAATTCTTTCTCTGGTAACATACCTAATGATTTGAAGGATTTGGTGTTGTGTGGTTACTTCAGTTTGGGTGGAAATGCTTTCTCAGGAGATGTTCCGGCATGGATTGGAGAGATGAAAGGTCTTCAGACATTGGATCTTTCTCGGAATAGATTTTCTGGTTTGGTGCCAAACACTTTAGGAAATCTTTGGTCATTGAAAACATTGAATCTTTCTGGAAATGGTTTCACTGGTAATCTTCCCGAGTCTATGGCGAATTGCACAAACCTCTTGGCCTTGGATGTTAGCCTAAATTCATTGTCCGGAGATCTTCCATCGTGGATTTTCAAGTCGGATTTGGAGAAGGTTTTGGTAGGTGAAAACAAAATGAGTGGTAGGATGAAAAGCTCCTTGAATGAAGTTGCTGTTCAGAGTCTTCAAGTGTTGGATTTATCTCACAATGCATTTTCTGGTGAAATCACTTCTGCTGTTTCGGGTTTAAGCAGCTTGCAGGCTTTGAACCTATCATATAACTCTCTGAGTGGCCACATTCCATCTGCAATTGGTGGTTTGAAAACATGTTCTAGTCTTGATTTGAGTAATAATAAGCTCAATGGAAGTATACCTTTAGAAATTGGCGAAGCTGTTTCCTTGAAAGAGCTGATTTTGGAAAACAACTTCGTTATTGGGAAAATTCCAATCTCAATTGAGAACTGCTCTTCATTAACAACATTGTAAGTTCCTTTTCCACTTGCCATATTTGTTTTCGTATTTTATTTTAAACATGTGTGGATATGCTTATATATAGTATTTACTGTGTGTAAATTAAGTTGTTCCAATCTTAAAGGATCTAGCTTATTTTATGCATGCTCCATATTTGGTTGATTTGGTTAGTAAGTGTTCAAGTTACCTTATTTAGTTGGATAGACATATCTAAACTGAAGCTAGATGTTTGTTCATGGTTGGTATGCCATTTGATGAAGACTTTTCTTGTGGTCTCTCCTTTTCTCTGTGTTCTATAAATGATAAAAAAAAAACAATCGAAAAAGTCTCGACTTTGATTTAGTCTGGTATGTAGTTTAGTGTCATTTTGCATAAACAGGCATGTTGTGCACTGCTTATGCATTATTACTTCACAATCAGCAATATCCGTGTTTACTTCAATAATACTTCTCACTTTTCTATACCCTCCAATAAAAATAAAAGCATAAAGGTTGAAGAAAAGATATCCACAATACATCTGAGAGGATGGATGGTGACTGCAACGTGAATTACTAAACCAAGTATCTTTTCTTTTATGTACATCAAATATCTGTTATAGTTGTGTAGCTTTAACTTTTTTTTTGCCATTACAGTTTCATGTATTTTTACTCTATTCGTCAACGGCCACTATCTCATCAGTGCTTTAGTCTTGAGTTATATTTTTAATTATCATGCAGTAACATTTATCTGTCCTGCTCTTATTTTTATTATGGTTCTGACTCCTGCTTTTACTTATTTATTTCTCTCCTTTCTTTTTTGGATCATTATGTAGGATTCTGTCGAAGAACAAGCTGAGTGGAACGATACCTGCAGCAGTTGCAAAACTCACCAACCTGAAAACTGTGGACATATCATTCAACAACCTCACTGGAAACCTTCCCAAGCAATTGTCCAACCTTCCCAATCTCGTGACCTTCAATTTATCTCACAACAACCTTGAGGGTGAACTACCTGCTGGTGGTTTCTTCAACACCATTTCGCCTTCATCTGTTTCTGGCAATCCATTTATTTGTGGCTCTGTTGTGAACAAAAAGTGCCCTGTTAAACTCCCGAAGCCTATTGTTCTGAATCCCAACTTTTCTTCCCCTGACACTGACCCTGGTTCGCCTATTCCAACATTAGGTCATAAAAGAAATATCCTCAGCATTTCAGCACTCATTGCCATCGGTGCAGCTGCTTTCATTGTAATTGGTGTCATTGGGATAACTGTTCTCAACCTCCGTGTTCGGTCCACTGCATCTCGATCTCCAGCTGCCCTTGCTTTTTCTGCAGGGGATGATTTCAGTCGATCGCCAACAACAGATGCCAACTCCGGCAAGCTTGTTATGTTTTCAGGTGAACCCGATTTCAGCTCTGGAGCGCACGCTTTGCTTAACAAGGATTGCGAGCTTGGGCGTGGAGGTTTCGGAGCTGTGTACCAAACAGTTCTTGGAGACGGGCGTTCGGTTGCTATAAAGAAGCTCACCGTGTCAAGCCTCGTCAAGTCTCAAGAAGATTTTGAGAGGGAAGTGAAGAAATTAGGAAAAATCAGACACCAAAACCTCGTCGAACTCGAAGGCTATTATTGGACTTCATCGCTGCAACTCCTCATATACGAGTTTGTCTCACGTGGTAGCCTTTACAAGCATCTCCACGAAGGATCAGGCGAAAACTTCCTTTCGTGGAACGAGAGGTTCAATGTCATTCTCGGAACCGCAAAGGCCTTATCTCACTTGCACCACTCCAACATCATTCACTACAACATCAAGTCAACAAACGTCCTTATCGATGGTTACGGTGAACCTAAAGTAGGGGATTACGGCCTAGCAAGACTGCTACCAATGCTTGACCGCTACGTCTTGAGCAGCAAAATTCAAAGCGCACTCGGCTACATGGCACCAGAATTTGCCTGCAAAACAGTGAAAATCACCGAGAAATGTGATGTTTATGGATTCGGAGTTTTGGTTTTGGAGATTGTGACAGGTAAGAGGCCAGTAGAGTACATGGAGGATGACGTGGTTGTACTTTGTGACATGGTTAGAGGAGCATTGGATGAAGGGAGGGTAGAGGAATGCATTGATGAGAGGCTTCAAGGGAAGTTTCCAGTAGAGGAAGTGATTCCAGTGATTAAGCTTGGTTTGGTATGTACTTCACAAGTACCATCTAATAGGCCAGAAATGGGAGAGGTAGTTACCATATTGGAACTTATAAGATGCCCTTCAGGCTCAGATGGACAAGAAGAGTTATTGGGATGAATTAACTTGATTAGGAGGTTAGAAAAGGTTATTCGGCGAAGATGAATCCGGTTTTTATGAATTAATTAGACAGAGAAATTGTTTTGTTTTAATTTTGAATGTAAAATTTGTTCTTGTTATTAGTCTTTTAGTACTAGTTTGTTCTTTTAAGATTTCTCTGTTATTGTGCTATTGCTGCATTGTAGGATATGCTGGATTCTTTTTCACCGGGGTTCCAACTTGGATCATCAAATCAAATTTGAAAATTATTGATGTTTGTTCAATTAATGATGTTTCATTTTCATAGTTCAATTTGTTTGTTTTGGTGTCGTACTTTGTTGTTTTGGGCAGCTTTTTCGCTTTTCCATGTCTGGTAACTGTAACGACCACTATATTTTTGTACGCTTTCTGTATGAGGCGCATGCAAGAGTTATCATTTTGTGCTGTCTTCTCTTTTTACTATTTATCACTATCTTTTTTGTTTGGTGGAGAATCTTGTTGGAAAAAGATAATTCTATTTCTATCTTCAATTATTAGTCCTTTTTTTTTTATAATTTTTTTACTGGATTTTCTAATATGAGTTGGGTGTTTTACTTACAGTATTTTAGTTTTAGTGAAAATAATAATCTAACTCTAAAAGAATTTACACTAGTAGTTAGTATCTAATTATAAATCTAAAAGAATTTACACTAGCAAAAATGAACGTACATTTATTTTTAAGAAAATCCTAAACGGTGTTTCCGGGTGGGCATTAGTTAAACATATTAGTAAGAAATTTTTTTGTTTGGATCTTGTGTATCCAATACATTAAAAGCGTAAAATGTTACTACCTCCATTTCCTTTTATTTGCGGTTTTAGAAAAAAATAATTGTTTCACATTATTTGTCGTTTTGATAATTTAAGGTTATATTTTGTCTATTGTACCCTCCTTCCTATTTATTTGTACATAATATATTCCAAAAATAATATAAAATCAGGGTATAATAGGAAGATAAAGTGCAAAAATACACTTTCTTAATTTGTAGTTAATTTTCTAAAACACAAATAAAAAAGAACTGAGAGAGTATTTCACCATCATTAATTTTATATTTTTTTTCTTCATTTTTTAGTATGTTTAACAAGTGCCTCCGAGATTCTATTTAGCATGACCCTTATTTTTATTATTTTGTTAAAACTTGGTATCTAACTTAAGGATCGATTGATTTGAGAGGCACAAATTAAAGTCAGAGCAGACTGACCCAAGATATAAAATGACATTTACAAATTACACCGATGCCAAATTAAGGCCGACTGACATGGAGTCATGCACATGATTTCAAGATCCTGAAAATTGTTCAAGTGTCAATAGCGAAACGTTTTGTCACTCGGGTTGTCAGAATGCATTCTTCGATACCTGTTGTATCGAGAGGAGCTTATTTTAAAGTCTCGAGCCTTTACCACCGAATCAACCCTAACCATCTATATTTAGTTTTTGTTTTGACAATTTATTAATTGGCTGTCTAGATGTTCATTTATCAAAATATGGGAAATTGCATTGTAATGATAAAATAATAAAACGCCCATTTGGAAGTCAAAAGTGATTAATAGCCTCGAGTAACTGGGTTTTTTCTGTAAGATTCTCGATTATTGGATTATAAACAAGTGTAGTAGTAGTGACTTTGTTGTTATATTATTGGATTTGAAAGCCCGATGTAATTGATGTCGGAATAGAAGCTTTATTTCCGCTGCAATGTCCCATTGCTTCCCATGTGACTTATTTTCCTTTTTCGATTTTCTTGCTATCCCACTCAGATTTTCATGTTTTTTTTTATCAAGTTATGCGTAATGCGTGGTGACTCATGAGGCCTTTAAAATACTATGCTGAGTTTTTTAAGTTGGAATTCCGATTCTCAAGTTTGTAAGAGAAGTTGTGTGAGTCTTTCCCATTTTTTTTTGTATTTATAAAAAGTGTTAATGAGTGTGAGTTTTGTATATAAACCTACTATTGATTTGATTATTAAGCAATGCAAGACTTTAAGATGTATCGAAGCATGATTCTCCTCGGTTGAGGTTAAGGGAACTTACGAGTTTAATTCTCACCAACAATGTTAGTATTTCAATCTTAAGTCTCGCTGATAATGACTATAAACAATCAAATTATGTTTTTTCTTATGAAATGATTTTTTCTAAAATACAATAATTGACAAATAACTTTTTAATTTGTAAAAAATGGTTATTAATTTATTGAATTAGAAATTAAATATATCGATACACTTCAATTTATCATTGTACCATACAAGCTCCCTATGTATAAAAAATATGTTATATAGAGAAGGAATACTATTTCTTTTATCTAACAAATAGTAGCATACAAGTTAAATAAATGATACATCGACAAATCATAACTCAGCTAGCAATGATGCCAAAATTGTTAGGTTGGACGTCATAATTGGAGTTCAAACTCTGACTTCTCCACTTGTGTGTGTGTTTACACTGAATTTTGGTAAACAAGCGCTAGTTTATTTACTGGTAAGATCAACTAGTAAATCTTGGAACATGTTTGTGCATTTTATGATGAGAAAGCATTTAATGTTCATATTTTGGAAATACTGTTAAAAAGACTTGAATTTAAAGCAAGTAAATGGAAATAACAATGCAATAAATTGGTTTGCAGAAAAGTAAACTTTGCAGAAAACTTGAGTTTAAAAGACAATTGCAGAATTCATTCGAATGAATGAATCATATAAAGTAACGAGAAAAAGGTAAAGATTGTTGAAATATAAATTGCATTTGAAATGTAAACATTTACAAAGATAAGTGGTTCACAGAATCATACTTTTCCTTGTGATCACTCATTTCGCTCGAACGCATGGGTACTCTGAGTTTTGTAAGGATTTTGTATGTGAATTTTGTGACCCTTATTTTGACTACAAAATAAATATATATAGACTTCCTATTTCAACTACTATGTAACGGTTGCTTCTTGACCAAATGACGCATGTCTTTGCTTCTCATGCGCTGTCCTTAGTTTTGAACCGTTGCATCCGTTGCCAATTAGTCGAAATCGAAGTGAGTTAAATTTGAAAATCATTTAGAAAGTACTTAGACTTCCCGTGAAAATCCAAACTTCTTTCGATATAACCAGATTTCGATTTATATCAAAAATCGAATCGAAAGAAAAAGCTTTTGATAAAAGATTACAATAATTTTCAAATATACATATTGATAACATGTATGTTTTAACAATTAACTTATCTTTATTTCATATTTTGTTCCAAACAAAAATATGGAGTAACAAATTGCCCCCAAAATGCCAATTTCGATTTGAATGATTCGAATGAAATTGAGGAGTTGGCATTTTAAGATTGAAACGTTTACTTTTCCACAAAGAGTCTTCACACTTTCCTAAGACTGCGCTGACGTCATTAGCAGTCTTTTCAACTGCCATTTTCACCATTATCAAAGAAAAAATCCTGCTTTTTCGCGTGAGTGGGCCAGGTGGCAGTTTCGGAAGCTGAAATAAAACTGCATGTGAAAAGTGTAATTTCTTTTTGATTTATTTAATCCAAGATTTTATTCAAAATCTATAAATAGCCTTCTTCTTCGTCATTGAAACGTTTTCTGCAAACTCCATACAAACTCCTAAACTCTGAACTTTTCCAGAAAACTTGCAACAACGATTTTCAGTTTAAACTACTTCAAAAACCAACGCATTGTTCAAATCTGTTTAGATCTAAAACATTTCAAAACTTTCCAGAAAGTTTTAATCTTCTAAGCGTGATTTTCCAAAAGCTCTTTCTTTTTCAAAAATCAACCATGGCTGACGGCAATCGCGACGTTAAAGTTCCCTTCGCTGGTAAATGGAAGAATTTCATCCTTCACGAAGACAAAGAACCTATGGTTCCTCAACCACATGACGATCCTGAAAAGCTTGATATTTGGCATTCGGAACTGATGATTCCATACGCTGTGAACAAAAACGTTTATGCGTTTGGAGGTCCTTTACCAGATGAAGATGCATTAAGCTCGAAGGTAAATGCAATCTTTCCTTGCTTTAGAACATGTGAGCCCCCAATTTTTTCTAGTGAGACACGCCACTTAGGGTTTTTAAATGCGAAGCTATTTCGATCTGCCCCTGTTATTCCCAATACTAATCATTTTATCCCATGGCTAAATCGAATGGAAAAAGATTTTGGGGAATATTGGAAAACTTATGGAATTTATGATTTGATTCAGTTTACTCGAATTGGTCCCCAAGTACAACAAGAGTCCATTATTGCTGCGCTGCATTTTTGGGAAAAGTCTACCAACACTTTCCACTTTCCATGTAGAATGCTTACCCCAACTTTGTTAGATGTAGCTGCCCTAACTGGTCTTCGACCAAACGACGAAACATTTGATCCAGACAATACAAGTGAGAATATTGATTTTGACCCAACAGAACTGTCTTTCACTAGGTTTATAGAGAAAAACATCGAGAAGGGAGAAATTAGCAGTGTCGAACACGTAGCTTTTTTAACCCTTTGGCTGTCTTACTATGTTTTCTGTTCTCGTTCCTTACAAGTAGCAAAAATGTTTACTCCCATGGCCATCCAGATACATGAGGGTAGGCATTTTGGCTTAGAAAAATTAATTTTAGCTGTTTTGTATGAATCTATGGGCCTAGCATGTGATGAGATTAAGAAATCTACAAATGGCTCCTCGTTTTTAGTTGCTGGACCCATGTGGTTATTGCAGTTGTGGTTGAATGCCACTTTCGAACAAGAGTTCAATTTAAGGATACCCCAAGAATACGAAACTGAAATAGCTGATCGTCCAATCGAAGGAAGGAGAGTTATTCGATTAACCCCTCAACACTTAGAGACTGATCATAAGACCCTTTTCATGAGATACATGAAATTTTTTCTCAATTTTAATGTTTTCAAACCCCATCACGCTCCTTTTGCTACTAGGGAATTTGGTCCCAATTGGTTTACTGAGGACTTTCCAGCTTTCGATCCTGATAATGAAGATGAAGTGAATGAGGTATGGTCAACCTATCTGGATCCTTCTGTGCTATCTTGTAGGATAGGCACTCAAGCAAAACACTTTGGACTGGTGGGATACCAACCAAATTTGGTCTCGAGACAATTTGGGATGTCTCAGATTCGTCCCAAAAGTTTATTTGAGGATGAAAAGGACATGGTTTTAGGTTCGAGTCTTTCTGAAAAGACGTTTAGAGGTTATCTCAAGATATCAGAACAGAATTCATATAACCTCAACTCTTTTGATTTTAATATTTCTCATTTTTGTACCATGGACTTTGATAGTTAGTGGGAGAATTATTATTTGACTCGAACTAAAAGTGTTGAAGAAATTGTTCGAGGGTTGGAGGCTGGTCTGAACAAACCAATTGTCGAGAAGGCAAAGAAATCGAAACCAAAAGGTATTTCTTGCTAACTTTCTCTTTTAATCACATTCCCACATTATATTAATTGTTTCAATTCATACTATTTTTATAGTTTCGAAACAAGCTTTGGAAGATGCTTTGAAAGAAACCTGCAAAGCCAAGCCTACTGATAAAAAGAATGTGGAAGTGAAAATGAAGGTAAGTCCCCAATCTTTCTTTCTTCTGAGCATTTGCTTTTTACCATCCTGTTTACATAACTTTAGGCTGATTTACAGGGTTGAAAGAGAGCAAATAGTTCGACAGAAACTGGGAATGCTTCGAAGAAGACTAGACCAACTGTCACTATTTCCAGTGATGAATCTGTAAGTTCAAACTCATCTTCCATAATGCCTTTTGCTTTCGACTTTTGTTTCTTATTTTCTGAAACTTTTCCTATCGAAACAGGAAGAAGAAGTGGTGACTCCATTGAGAAGGACAAAGACTCCAAAGCCTGCTACTCAAGAGGTGAATCCAGCACCAAGTGCTGAGGTCGTTAGTCCCCCAATCGTTGAAATTATGGACGAAGAGATTGAAGGTGATGAAGGTGATAAAGGAAAGGATAAAGACAAGGTTGAAGGAGAAGACAATGCCCCTGTTCAAAAGACTAGTCCTGAAGCAGACGAAAGGGTGCCAAAGAAAAAGAAGAAGAAGAAATCCAAATCTAAATCTAAATCAAAATCTCCTGAGGGTGATACTCAAACACAACCCAGTGTTTCGACTCAACCTGTTGTCGTTGCTTCGACAGATACGTCGAAGGATGATCCTCCTAAGGTTGTGGAAGAAACAGACAAACCCAAAGAGGTTTCGATTGAAGATTTGGATCAAGATACACGCAAGGATGAGGTTGAAAAACCTAATGATGAAGTCACAAAGGTAAATGAACTTCGAATCTTTTTTCAATGTATTTGTCTTAACCTTTTTTATCTTTACCAATTTATCCTGTCTTTGTAGGATGATAGTGACAAGGCTGTCACTGATAAAGAGAATCTGGAGGCAGCTAACGCTGCTGCTTCGAATATGGAATTTGTTCATACAACTTCCAATTCTCTAGCCAACCCAGATTACTCGAATGAGCAAATGGACTTTGATGCTGAGTTCATTCCTGAAGCAGAGGAAGGTGGATCAGAAATTTTGCCAGAGTCTTCGACTTCGAAACTCTCGGCTAGCCTTGGCATGTCTGAAGGGGAATTTGACCATATGAGGAATTCGAAACCAGACCTTGCACTAAGACTTCTCATGGCTAAAAAATGGGAACCTGCTTCAAGCAGCGATACTGGCGATACTTCGAGCAAATCTGAAGCCAGTATTCGACAAAACGTTCGCCAGGATTCTTTGTTGCTCAAGTTTCATTCAGAATACATAAATGGTGATATGTTGAAGTCCATTGAAGAAAATACCAATGCTGCCTTTGCCCATAAAAATTTCTTGAACCAGCTGCATAATCCTCTCACTGATCAGGATACTTTGAGTAAAGTTATTCAATTCGAGTCGATAATCGAGCAATTTGCCAAAGCTGTACAGAAGAAAGAATATACTCTTGGAAGGATGAGTCATCAGAAACTGGCCCAAGCTATTGTTTTCGATAAAGCTAACCGCTCTGTCGAAAAAGTAGAGGCAATGAAAACCCAAAAAGCCAACTCTGGTGAAGGAGTCCAAGAGTGTACTTCTAATATTGACAAATGGCAAGAAGAAATTGCGGGATTGCGAGCAGAAATAGTGAAGAGAGAGCTCCTCATTCATTCTGAACAAGAAAAACGTAAACAACTCGAGGAAGCTGCCACTCAAGCTCATCAAGAGGCAATCGAGAAGGAAGCTCGAGAAGGTCTTAGGTACTTTAGTGCTTCTGAAGCTTTGCAGGAAGATGTTAAATCCCTCGAGAGCAATGTACATGTCATCGACGTCGAATTGGCTTTGCTTAAAACCCATTATGCTAACTTGAAATCCAAGGCTTGAATATGTTCATGGAATTTTTCTCTCTTTTTTTTTTTTTTTTTTTTTTTTGTTTCGAACAATTTGCTATGTCAAGTTCCAAGTTTTTTGAACAAGTTTTGAATTGGGTTGTAATATTAACAATGCCCTATTTTGTGGCCAATTTATTGTTTGCCATTTCGATTTCTCTACTTTCGATGTTCTCGAATTATTTTATAGGCTTTGCTAATCCAGATAACTTTTAAAACTTCAAATTTGGAGCTTTTTATAACAAAACCTCGGAATTCACAGCGGGAAAATCTCTTTTCCACTTCTTGATATGTGCAACTGACAAATATTCTTCAAAAACCGTGTTTGACTCTGTTTCCAAGACAGTCAAGTCAATCCAAATTTATTGTTTGCGAGAAATAAGGGAAAATCTAACTGCCAACCGTCCAGATTTTCTCTATAAAAAAGGAACGTTCTCATTGTGATTTTTCATTCCAAATCTCCTTCACTATTCCTCCTTTCTTCAACCTTCTTCCTTTCTTCAAGAAACCATGAAAGGAAGATCTAAAGGTGTTGTTTCTGTTAAGAAAACTAACAAACCTTCTGTTTCTAAACGCAAGAAATTTCAAACTCCCAAATCTGAACCTAGCCAATCTTCTCAAAAGATTCAAACAAGATCTCAACGCCTTGTTCAAGAACATGATGATTCTGGTTCAGATGAGATTGATTCAGACTATGCTGAATTTTTGAAAACTTACGTCCCAGAAGAAGATCTCTTCCAAGATCACGATGATTCCCTTACATTGGTTGAGAATCCTACCAACTCTCCTCATAAGAAAGAGAAGGACATTGAGTCCAGTTCTTCGAAGATGAAGTGAGGTGTAACGATCCACCTTACTGCTGTTGGGGATTGTTCTCTGTGTGGTGGAACTTCTCAACCAGTTGGGAAGGATTAGCAGTTGCACCTTCTTTCTTGCTTTTCTCTTTATTGTTTAAAATAAAGATGCACTAGGATAGATTTCTGTTAGGTCAAATAAAACCATAGATGGTTTTGAATGTAACCAATTCTTGTATTTTGGAATACAATTTCTATTATTTGATTGGTTTAAATAAATTTGTAATATTTGAGAATATCCTGTTTTTATGGCAATTTATTATTTTTTGCCATTTCGATTTCATTATATTTCTTATTCTGTGCTTATGTTTATTTCACATAATGTTGGCTTATATTTTTTCAAATATTTACCATTTATATTAAGAGTGCGCCTTTCAACAGTTAACTCTTCGATCTCGAATGCACCATTAGAATATATTTGTGAAATCTTAAAAGGACCTTTCCAATTGGGTGACCATTTTCCTAAAACCCTATCCTTTCGATCCATAGGCAGAATAGTTTTCCAGACTAAATCTCCAATGTTAAAGGTTTTAGACTTGACCTTTTTATTGTAAACTTTGGCTATTTTCTCTTTTTGCTGAGTTAACCTTTCCAAAGCTTGTATTCTCTCTTCATCTAAATCAACTAATTCATCTAAAATCATATTCCAATAATGGTCATTTGGTATTTCCATTTGCCTTTGGATTCGAATTGATTGCAAATGTATCTCGACTGGTAAAACTGCGTCGTGACCATATGTCAAACGAAAAGGGGTAGTATTAGTTGATTCTTTTGGAGAATTTCTGCATGCCCATAATACTTGGTCCAAAGTATTGTTCCAATTTCTAGGTTTTTGGGCAATGTGTTTTTTAATTAAGCCAATAAGGATTTTATTGGCTGCTTCAACTTGACCATTTGCTTGTGCATAGTATGGTGTCGAAGTTAGCAAACGGAAACCAGTTTGATTTGCAAATTCTTGCATTTTTCGACCAGTAAAAACTGAGCCTTGATCAGTAGTGATAGTTTCAGGGATTCCAAATCTGTAAATAATATACTTTTGAATAAAACTAATCACTGCTTCTTGGTCTACATTTTGCATGGGTATTGCCTCGATCCATTTTGTGAAATAATCCACTCCAACTATTATAAATCTTTGATTTTTTGATGAAGCAGGTTTTATTTCACCAATTAAATCTAAAGCCCATCCTCTAAATGGCCATGGTTTAATAATGGAATGTAATTCACTTGCAGGCACATGTTGTATTCCTGCATGTCTTTGACAATCTTGGCAACCCTTAGCAAATTCTATGCAATCTTTTAACATAGAAGGCCAGTATAACCCCTGTCGAAATAGTAACCATTTGATTTTGTGACCTGCTTGATGAGATCCACAAGCTCCACTATGCGTTTCAGAGACGGCTATATGAGCCTCTGATTCATTCAGACATTTAAGTAAGACTCCTTCGACAGTCTTTTTGAATAAGTTGTCTCCAATGATCACATAGCTTAAAGCTCTATATTTGATCTTTCGAGCAGTATCACTCGTTGGATTTTGTAAGTAATCCACAATTGGTTTTCTCCAATCAGTGTTTG
Organism: Trifolium subterraneum; assembly: GCA_951799995.1. NCBI lineage: Eukaryota > Viridiplantae > Streptophyta > Magnoliopsida > Fabales > Fabaceae > Trifolium > Trifolium subterraneum. Next base: position 42,697,084 of record OX637468.1, read on the forward strand.
CTAAATTGTCAATTGCCAAAATTTGAAATTTTTCTTCATCATGACATTTATTATCAATTGTTTCTTGAGGTATATTTGCCCCCACAAGTTTTGGCATTGACAAGCTTGGGAATAACAAATCACTAGATACCAATTTATCTTTGATTTCGATTAATTTATATAATTGTTCTTTTGACACTTTGTATCCTGAAGCGATTTGAGCTAAGTCATTTGCTTCTTGATTTTGCAATCGAGGAACATGTTCGAAATCAACAGTATCAAAACAAAGTAACATTTGTCTTGCAGTTTCAAAATATTTGACAAGATGTTCTTTCACACATTTATATTCTTGTGTTAATTGTTTCAATACTAATTCTGAATCTCCTTTGATTCTTATGTTCTTAGACCTGCTATTAAAGCTTCATATTCAACTTCATTGTTTGAGCAAAGACCATTTATTTTATACTTAAATTTAGTTGGGATTTTCAATGGTGAAATAATTAGTATCCCAATTCCAGTTCCAAACTTATGTTTAGAACCATCAAAGTATAAAATCCAAGGCTGAACCTCTACAACTTCTTGAGTCATTTTGATTACAGAATGATCAACTAAGAAGTCAGCCACTATTTGACCTTTTACCGCTTTTAAAGGTTTATATGTTAAAGCATATTCAGTTAAGGCCAATGCCCATTTTCCAATTCTACTATGTAAAACTGGTTTTAAAAGCATATGTTTAATAACGTCAAAATGAGAATAGACATAAACTTCAATAGGCTTTATATAATGCTTAAGTTTCATACAAGAGAAATATAAACATAAACATAGTTTTTCTATAGCATTATATCTAGTTTCAGCATCAATTAGAACCCTACTTAAATAATATATGGCTCTTTCGTCTCCATTTTCATCTTCTTGAGCAAGCATGCTACCAATGGTCGAATCAGATGCTGAAATATACAACTTCATAAATTTGTTTCGAATGGGAGACATTAGTATTGGTGGTTTCGAAAGATATAACTTGATATCTTCAAAAGCCCTTTGGTGCTCTGCTTCCCATTTGAAAATATCATCTTTCTTTAATCCGAGTAGTGGTGAAAAGGGTTGGGATTTACCACTTAGATTCGAAATGAATCTCCTCAAGAAATTGATTTTCCCCAGCAAAGATTGAAGTTGCTTTTTAGTAACTGGAGGCTGTGTCTCCATTATTGCCTTTGTCTTATTCTGATTTATCTCAATGCCTTTCTTATGTACAACAAAACCAAGGAAATCTCCTGCATGCACACAGAAAGCACATTTTAGTGGATTCATTTTTAATCCACATTTTCTCATTCTTTCGAATGATTTTCTAAGATGTTCCAAATGGCCATCATCAGATGAAGATTTGATAACAATATCATCTATATAGACTTGCATAAAGTTATCAATAAAATCATGGAAAATCAAATTCATTGCTCTTTGATATGTAGCCCCATCATTCTTTAAACCAAAGGGCATTACTACCCATTCATAAGTTCCTAATGCTCCTGGGCATCTAAAAGCAGTTTTATGAATATCTTCTTCAGCAATAAAAATTTGATTATATCCTGAATAACCATCTAATATACTTAAGTATTCGAAACCTGCTGCCGAGTCAATAAGCATTTCTGCTACAGGCATTCATCTTTAGGTGTAGCATTATTTAAATCTCGAAAACCTATGCATACTCTAAGAGTTCCATTCTTTTTAACTACAGGTACTATATTTGCTAACCATTGAACATACCTGGCAGTTCGAATAAATTTGCTTCTCAGCAATCTTTCGATTTCGCCTTTTATCTTGGACATTATTTCTGGCGCGAATCTCCTTGGTAATTGCTTGATTGGCTTCTTTTCTGGTTTCAAAGGTAACCTGTGTTCAACCAATTCTTTGCTTAGACCAGGCATTTCGTTGTAGTCCCAAGCAAAACAGTCTTTGTATTCCTTAAGGAGTTCGATCAGCTTTGTCCTGAGATCAGAATTGATGTTGGCACTGATGTAAGTTGGCCTTTTTGTTAGGCCATTTCCAATGTCTATTTCTTGCAATGAGTCTTGGGCTTGCATTTTATGATTTATATTTAAAGGATCTTTTTCGAAACCCAAAGGTTCGTCATCATAAATACAATCCAAGTTTTGCAAGTTTGGCATATTATTGCCATCTTCAAGATCATTGGCTTTATTTGCCAATTTTTTAGAATCACTGGCTTCGAAAGCCATTTCTTCTTTCATTGTTACAGCTTCTAATGCCGTATTTAATCTATTCTCGGCCATATAAGCCGAAATTCTTGCCCATGGGTTGGGCTCAGTCATTGGGATAGTAGAATTCACAATCCCACCCAGATGGTGGAATCACTCCATCTTCAGAGGAAACCTGATCTATTTCCTCTCTTCTCCAACAGAATCCATGAGTTGGGTGGAGTTTTACAGAGTGGTAAACATTTTCAGAAACCACTTTATCAAAAGCAGCGTCCTTATCGCCACATGGTGCAATCGTAGCAAGGTTCTTGTCGAAAGTCTGCTTCGTTATTTGGTATTGCTCGGATAGATAATAACTTTGGTCTGCTTCCACATATTCGACAATACCATCATCTCTCCAAATAGCCAAGTTTTGGTGAAGAGTCGAAGGCACTGCCCCCACTCCATGAATCCATTCTCTTCCTAACAGAAGATTAAAGTTTGCTTTGGATTCGACCACCAAAAATAGTGTTGGCCTAACTGTGCTTCCAATGGCAACTTCAACTTGGAGAGCACCCCAAGAGTGGCCACTTTTCCCTTCATAGTTCGAAAGGACTATATTGTGAGAAATAAGATCAGTGTCATATTTCCCTATTTTCTCCATTAATGTAGAAGGCATCAGATTCACAGCTGCTCCTCCATCAATTAGAACCTTGTTTATGCCAACATTGTTGACTTTTGCTCTGACAAACAAAGGCTTAAGATGATTTTTCATCCCTTCATCAGGTTTTGCAAAATTGGCGCATTGTTCTTCGATGCATCCATTATCCATTACATAGTAACAAACTGGTTTGATATCAACCAGTGGTGGTTCATAGCAGTCTTCTTCTCGATCAGAGAAAGACCAAACATCAAACTCTCGTGGTAATACAGACACCACATTACAAACCACATCGAAGTCATTTTCTGACCCAAAGTCATCATCCTCACCATCAAAACATTCCTCTTCATTTATTTTTTCATTATTTTCTTCTGGAATGTTTGGTTGTGAGAGTCTTTCGATTACAGGCCTCTTGGCCTTTTCTTGAATCTTGATTCCTTTCAAGTTGTTCTCCTGTGGAACATTTTGGAATTCTTGTTTCTTCTGGCGCTGGAACCTACGCCATTGTGTTCTTACCCTTATAGTTATTCTTATAAGAGTATTTACTGGCATCCATTGCCATAATAGGTTGAGCATCAATTTGCCAACCTTTACTAGAACTTCCTTGATGCTTGATTCTCTTGTCGAAAGCTGCATATCTACCATGTCCCCATTGACCCATGGGTATTTTTGTTGATGGTAAGAAAGTTTGTTTTCGACCAATCCTTTCATGAATCGAAGGATTTGGCATTATAGCTTTTCCTTTGTTAGGATATTGATTTGGTCCACTATTGAAGTTCAGTCTTCTGTTTGGACCATTGAACTTTGGCTTCACATAAGGCAGATAATTCTCGAGGCCTGCAGTAGCCTCTTTGTCGCATACAGCACTACACCTAGGGCATAGCATGACTTGATGATTCTTTGCTTTACATCTCATAAGAAAATCTAGCAAATCCTCTTCAGCCTTAGGGTAAACCACCTTAATTTTCTCGATATAATCTTCTTCTGGAATTGATTCGAGAGTTGTAACTTCCATAGCTTCCACCATCATGAATTCGAATGGTTCAGCAAACGAAGTATCATCAATCTGGAGAGGGTCAGTATCCACCTTCATTGGAGGCTTCGATTTCTCATCGAATTTTAATCTCCCCTCGTTCAACGCTTTTTGGACAAGATCCCTGAAAAGAACACATTGAGATGTTTTATGACTCACAAAATTATGAAATTTGCAATAACCTCTTTTCTTTCTTTGTTCTAAAGGAGGAATTTTTAAACCTTTTTGAACAATTATCTGGCCATCATTAACCAATAAATCAAAGATTTCGTCACATTTAGTAATATCAAACGTGTAGGTTTTTGCAACATATTTATCATTTTTGGGTTCGACAGGATTTTTTCCATTAGATGGCTTTAGTAATTTACACATATAAGGAGGGCCTGATTTTAATTCAGCCACATCTATCTCGCTATTTTCAATATTCTCACACTCGAAGACAGTTTCATCATCACTATCATAAGTTTCTATATAAGCAATTTTCTCTTTTTTATGAAACTTAGATGTTCTGGCTTTTTCGATCTTTAGCCTTTCGACTTGTCGAACTCTATCAGCCAATTGTGACATATCCCTTAGATACTGTGTATCTAACTTCTTCCTAATTGAATAATCGAGACCACCAGCGGCCATTTCGACTAATTCATGTTCAGGGATTGGTGTAAATCACCTTGCCTTAAGGATCCTAAACCTATTAAGGTATTCGTCAATAGACTCTGGCATCTTGCGCTTAACACTAGCCAATTCTTTAAGGCTAATTTTAGTCTGGCCCATGTAAAATTGCTCATGAAACAACCTTTCTAATTGGGCCCAATTATGAATCGAATGGGGGGGAAGAGTTGTAAACCGAGTGTAAGCGTTTTTGGTCAAAGAATTTGGAAAAAATTTCATTCTTAAATTCTCATTATTTGCTAAATCCCCACATTCTACTAAATATCGAGCAATATGTTCGACAGTAGATTCGTTAGTATCCCCAGAAAATTTTGTTAACTTAGGAGTTTTCCAATTCCTGGGTAATTCAGTTTGAAGCACAAATTCAGACAAAGCGGATACAAAGTTTGGCCTATGTAAACCAACATTAAGGCCATTTTGTGCAAGAATATTTTCGACCAAATGGGCCAAATTATTTTGTCCAGCAAAATTGTTTTGTTGGACATTTCTAACAACTTCGTTAGCATTTTGGTTTCGATTTACCAATATCACCCTTCGATTTTGATCTATAACATTTTGATTTATAATTTGTTGAGCCTCTGGGATCGGGTCTGGCCTAGGATTGGCATTCATTATAATATCCGACAATGGGTCTTGCCTTTGGTTAACATTTTCGATTTCATTAGGTAACGGCCCATTTTGACCATTAGGCCTATTATTATTTGGAACATTTGGTGCTCCAAAGAAGTCTGCCATCCTTCCCATTTGGTTGGCTAACAACTGATAACTATCGTTTGTAGTTTGTATCAATGGGTTGAAGACTGCCCCAATTTGTTGTGTTAACATATGAACCATTTCGTGATTGCTATCATCCATTTGCTGTCTAAGAGACATCAAGGATGTATTAGTCAAATTCTGAAATTGTCTTCCCTGATTTCCTACTGCTGAAGTCGAAGGGGAAAACATATTTGGCCCTTCATTACTAGAATTATGAAGGCCAGCCATAAGTTCTGGAGGCATGCCATATGGACGCTCGCTATTTGATAATCGAAACTGACGAAGAGGGCTTCTCTGATCGCCATTCATTGACTGTGAAAAATTTCCTCCACCTAACTACACAGATGGTGAGGGAATCGAAGGAATAGTCACTGGAACAATTGTTGGTATTTGTTCCAATATTACAGAAGGACCACTCGAACCTGTGGTACTCGCATTTTGGTTAAGGGTCGTAGACCCATTTCCAGAACCTATATTGGCATTACTGCCAGAAGGTTGCGATGGTTGTCCTTCTGGAATTGATTGATTTATGTTTAGACTTGTTGATGGTCTAACCATTTTCTTACGAGTTTTATAATTTTCGAAGTCTGGTAAAGATTTACCACTCCTACAATGCATACAAAACAACGGAAAAGAAAGTAAAACAAATCAATAGAATTTTTAAAGAAAAATGCACAAAACCAGTCCCACTGGGCGTGCCAATTTGTTTACACTGAATTTTGGTAAACAAGCGCTAATTTATTTACTGGTAAGATCAACTAGTAAATCTTGGAACATGTTTGTGCATTTTATGATGAGAAAGCATTTAATGTTCATATTTTGGAAATACTGTTAAAAAGACTTGAATTTAAAGCAAGTAAATGGAAATAACAATGCAATAAATTGGTTTGCAGAAAAGTAAACTTTGCAGAAAACTTGAGTTTAAAAGACAATTGCAGAATTCATTCGAATGAATGAATCATATAAAGTAACGAAAAAAGGTAAAGATTGTTGAAATATAAATTACATTTGAAATGTAAACATTTACAAAGATAAGTGGTTCACAGAATCATACTTTTACTTGTGATCACTCATTTCGCTCGAACGCATGAGTACTCTGAGTTTTGTAAGGATATTGTATGTGAATTTTGTGACCCTTATTTTGACTACAAAATACATATATATAGACTTCCTATTTCAACTACTATGTAACGGTTGCTTCTTGACCAAATGACGCGTGTCTTTGCTTCTCACGCGCTGTCCTTAGTTTTGAACCGTTGCATCCGTTGCCAATTAGTCGAAATCGACGTGAGTTAAATTTGAAAATCATTTAGAAAGTACTTAGACTTCCCGTGAAAATCCAAACTTCTTTCGATATAACCAGATTTCGATTTATATCAAAAATCGAATCGAAAGAAAAAGCTTTTGATAAAAGATTACATTAATTTTCAAATATACATATTGATAACATGTATGTTTTAACAATTAACTTATCTTTATTTCATATTTTGTTCCAAACAAAAATATGGAGTAACAGTGTGTTAGTTTATAAAGACGGTCATTTCGTCTATCTAAAAAAAAATTGCAATGTAACCGTGAGCATATAAGCAAAAAAATTATAGCGACATTGTCTGTAATGTGCAAAGATTGAGGTTCGAAACTTGTACATCCACATATTCATAAAAAAATGTGAATATAAGCAAAGATTCATTTTGCAAATTCATTGTATAACAAACTAGATCATCACCCACAAACAATATGAAGCTTTAGTATTTCCCAAAGTTCTCCCACAATACGAAGCTTTGGCGACTTCCCAGCGTTCTCCCATTGGTATTTTAGTTTGCTATTGTGACATGTACACAACGATACCAAACATAGACTTTTTTGTTAGTTGATATATAGGCCATTCATGGGTGTATATCATTGTGGTTTTGAAAGAGTTTTTTGCTAGATTTTGATGTAGGTATATCTGATCTTACCTTATCAGAACAGACGTGGATGATGGTGTTTCTTTCCAATAAGGTTGTGTGATGGTGTTCCTTTCCAATAACGTTATGTGAAAAGGGGTGGGGGTTGTACCTGAAGACACTCTGACGCTCAAGTTAGTTTTTGCGTGAAGCTAATGTTTTAGAGTTAAAATAGAATGTACTTAAGCCTTTTGTATGAGAATGATGTTTATAGTCCATATCCCGGAGCCAAGGCCATCAATGCATATCCACGCCATCAATGTCTGTTATAATAACAGGTGAAAAACCATGATTTGCAGTAAATGTTAATAATTCTGATGTTGGTTGGTTGTTATAGAAGGACTGACTTTTGTGGCCGTTGGGAAGGAATGTGTATTGTTGGATTAACAATGTATTTGGTTGAGCTCGACGTCCAAGTATGGCGAGCTTGATATTGATTTGGACTTAAGCCCGGTCCAAAACAATATCAAGATTTTGTAGTTTGGTTTTTAATGGTTTGTGTGATGAGAATTTGTAGGATTTAAAATAGGGTATTGCTAACGAGTTCCCCCGGGGCACTCTTTAATCACTCCATTTAACGAATCTCTCCATGTTATCAAAACGCTATTAAACACATTTTTTTAATGATAATTATTCTAGATCATGGACCACTTGAAGAATCTCTCCATGATAGGTGGTGGTGTTTGGCTAGAATCCGAGGTGGGTCATGTATATCTAAAACTTTTTAAAATGGGATCGAGTGTATGTAGAACTCTATCAAAATTCAAAAGAGATCAGGTATATGTGAAACTCTCTCGAAATGACTCAAGCATATGTGAAACCCATGAAAGAGATTGACTATATGTGAAACTCTCCCAAAAGGGACCAAATTGTGTTAAACTCTTGTAAAAATGATCGAGTATATGCGAAACTCTCCTGAATGAGATTGAATATATGTGAAACTCTTTTGTTAAAGTCGCATATAAATGTACACGTGAAATTCCTTTCTTGCACCATTTTTGGCCCTAAATTTCCTAATTTTATTCGATGAATTCTCTTTAGGCCTCTTAATATACTCTAAGACCCCTCAACATGCTTTAAAGTTTTGAGAGACCTTAGAGGCTTAAAGAAAATCCATCATCTTTACTCTCTCAATGAGCTCACAATGTGTTTGAATTGGGTTCTCAATCATGGAATAGTCCAACTAGGGCTGAGCAAGAACCCTTAACCTGACTCGAAACTAGCATACCTGCCAACATATGGAAGCACTCGGTCGGATGCGGGTTGGGTCTCAAGTCAATGATTGTAAAAAATTGGGTCGGATGCAGGCGGGTACATGCCTCTAAAAAATAATCCCTTCATAATTGAATCCAACCGAATAATTACTAAAAAGCCATTTTTTTTCTAGTTTCGAGCGTCTCTTCTCTCTCTTAATCTCTTATACTCTTCACTTTGTTATTTTTATCTATCTCTGATAGAGGAGAAAAATGTTATATTTTACAAACTTAAACTTGCAATATGTTGATAAAAGAGTTGTGAAAGATAATATTCTAGATTTATCTTAATTTTTACTTCTCATTTACTTGATCAATTATTATTCTTGTTGGATCTACAAATTTGAAACAAAAGAACTACTACATCTTTTCCAATCGTAAAAAAAAAAATACATCTTTTCCAATCGTAAAAAAAAAATACATCTTTTCAAGCTAACACATTAAAACCGACCCGCTATACTCGTCATCCGTATCACCGACACCCGAACAAACTAAAGATGTAAATTGTCAAAATTGAGTCTAAATTAAGAGATTGTGAATTTTATCGGTTTGACAATTTTCGACCCAAACCCGACCTTGCTCAGCCCTAAGTCCAAAGTCCCTAAAGTAAACTAAAGCGTCCGTAACGACGTCGTTTGAAATGACATTCAGTGAATCCCTCAATCGGGCATGTGGAAGCAAAAAGGCGCTACCAGTGTAAGTGTGTAAAACAAGATAGCGCGCGCACATGAATATCAACAAAAAACGACACCGTTTCATATCCATCACTTTCTCCAAACCCTAATTAATTCTCTTCACGATTCACAAAATTCGAGCTTCGCGATTCTCACCATGTCCTCCGATGACATCAATCTCGCTCCTGACCAGAGAATCGAAAATGGCCTAACCTCCCCACTCGTCTTCCAAGACGACACTCTCCGTTTCAACTGCGGCGGTGCACCACAGAGACAAGTCGGTGATCCGGTTCCTAAAACCCGCGAAGTCGGCGGTTTCATTGACGACAAGATGTTCACCGTCAATCGCGATCGGTATTTCACTTCCCAGGGTACAGAGTTCCGCCGGAGCGTTTTCACCGATCGGTCTGATCACAGGGATAGTTCAGATGTACTGAACTGGAGCGCGGAAACTCCAAGCAGTGATGATTCCGATGGGGAAGATGACGAAGATGATGACGAAGACGATGATGGAAACACCGCAGCAGATAGACTCGTTAGTATCGGTGACGACAGAAGCAAACGCAATTCCAATGTAATTATTGATGTTAATAATAACAATGGTGGTGGTGTTGCAAATGGGAAAGCTCAGCATCATTCTCCTTACGGTATGAACGAAGAAAAGTTTTGTTTTTGTATTTTTTTTCCTTCCATTTTTAGCTTTTGAAAATTTGTCATTTATGTTTGAGAATGAAACTTTTAGATTTTAAATTTGATGCATTTTTGGTAATTTTTTTGAATTGTAGTTTCTAGTAGAGAGATATTGGGAAAGGATGGTGAAATTGTACAGTTGGTGCATAACAATGCGAGTGGCGCCACTGGTGAGGATCAACTGCGAGAAAGATTAGGTAAAACTCAGAACTCTGTAACTGTTGCTGAAACTGACTGTGAGGAGTACTATTCGCACTATCTTCAAGGTGGGGAAGGATCACCTTCTGTGCAGAAAGTTATGGTGGATGACAATGGTTGTGGGTTTAGTGGAAGAAAGGATGCCGTGTATTCAAGCGAGTCTGGGGAGTCATTGAGGGCAATTCTTTCGGATCCTGTTACGTAAGTCTCTTTCAGTTAATGAAAAAAGGGTTTTAGTTGGTAATTGGATCCATCTTTTATGTTTTGATGTTGTGCCATATGATTTTCATTTTTTTATTGGTAATTGTTTCCAACCATTCTTTTTGTTGTGATGGCCTGTAAAATTCATGTTTACAACTGAACACCTATATTTTCATTCTCACCAATTACCAGCTTGATCCTAAAAATCATACTACTACTTTCTTTATCTATATGTTTGCCCTTTTATACTCTTTGCCAGAAGGTATTTTTAAAATTTGGGTTATTGTCCTACAGAAACGTGCATAATGATGAATAATGATAAGGTTAAGTTCAGATTATTTACAAAAGCACAAGCTTCCAACATATTGAGATTATCTATTGACATCAGTTGATCCCTCATGTAAAATTTTGTTCCTGGTCTATTTATTGGTTGCATTTCCTTGGAAAAAACAAACCTTTTTCTTCTTCCCATTTTCTCTTAATGAAGAATGAAAATCCGGTGATGCAGAACAGGAGAATCTAATGCTTTATGGTATTTTTACACCCCTCTACTTATTTGCAAGTATAGGGATCACATAAGTTGTATGTTTCTTGTGTTGCTTCTTCATACTTGTACTTTTTTATATTTGATTTTTTTTATCTTCTGAAAATACAGTGGAACGCTAATGGATGATGCAATGATATTACCTTGTGGACATTCATTTGGTGGAGGTGGAATTCAGCATGTTATTAGAATGGTGGGTTCTAAGCCATCAAAATGCCATAATTTTCAGACTGACCTTTTCTGTGACTAGTCATCTGAAAAATGTTAATAACTATGGACCTGGTAATTTTCAACCTCTTTTTCTCGTACATATGCCTCCATACAGTAGAATGGCAGGACAGTCAAAGCTACTAATGACATAATGAATAAGTATTTATCACAACAAATTCAAATTTCTTTTTTTGGAAATATGAAAAGTTATTGACTGAATTTTAATCAACACTGTTCAAATGCGAATAACACGCTCAACAGAAAAGGGGTAGGGAAATCCCAAAAATGGTTGGAACTTGGACTTTCTCACTGTTTCTCACAGCCTTCCTTCCCCCGCATACTCGCTCCACAATAGCTGAACTTCACCGGCTAGCTACCTCCTCCTGACCAACACTGGAGGAGGGAGGAAAAAGAATGGAGGTAGAATCACAAACAGTAGTAGTGAAGGAATAATACACAGTAAGAATAATTAATTAAAACATAAAAGAAGCAGCGGCATTGTTGAGACAAGTGGTGTAGCTTGGTTTTTTTTAATTGTGGGAGGCCAAATAATTATAATATACTGTATACTGTAACTTAAATACACGAACTTTATTATTGATTCAGAGGTAAGGTTTGATTGTTTTAATTGTCAAGACCAAGGTTCGAATCACATTTCCATCTTTTTTATAATGTCTGGCGTATTTTTTATATTTACTCGAAAAATATAACTAAAATGTTAAAAGCAAGACTCGGTCTCATGTCCTATTTGACGCAGAAAGGCAGGTTTACCACCTACACGCATTACGTGGCATATTACAGAATGTATAACATATATATACAAATATATTAATGCAATATATAAGGATCGGAAAATTTTGGGTGGGCCCTGCCGTGTCCACAGTATTAATTAGTTTATAAATATGAATAATATTAGCGTTGGCTGCTTCACGCTGCTGTCCGAGATTTAAAACATAGATTTTGTGTAGCTTTATTTCATACTCTTCCTGTTTACTTGTAAGAATCAAATTCTACTTATGGTTCTTGAGTATATTGGTAGATAATTCAAAGTTGACTTGGGAAATGCCTTCAGTCATATATGATTAATGGACTAGAAATTTGAATGACTTAATATTTTCATTTCATTTGCATATATGTTTGGGTGGTGGATTTGCTCATAGTATGCCTGTTAAAATTTTATATTTACATGTTGCATTTTTCAGAAGTGAAGATTAATGGACTATCTAATATACATTGTGATGCATTTCTTTCTTTCTTTCAGAAGGCTTGTTGTACCTGTTCTCAACCCACACTGGAGGAGTCAATATCTCCAAATCTTTGTAAGTAAATAATGTAGAAATTCAATTAATTCTATTCAAATATGATATGGTCTCATAAATATGAATACAATCATCTTAAATTTTTATTTTTGCTCTTTTAATTTTTTATATTTTTATATTAGGTGCTCTGTTGTGTATGGGTTGTTTTGTTTTTATGGTTGAGAGGAGAAGGGGTAGGTTATCAAGCTTTGAGGAGATGTCTTCCCCCCTCCCTTTTTTTGCTTTCTCTTTTGAAGTGCACTTCATATATGATATTATATCCATTACACTGAAAAGTGCAAATTATATTGTATTTTTTAATTTCGTAAATTGGAACTTCTGAAAAACTAAATCATAATGTATAATAGAAATATTTTGTTGCAATTTTCTGACTTTCTTTTTGCCATTTCTTGCTGTGTTCTGCGGACAGCACTTCGAGATGCTGTGCAGGCATACCGTCGGGAAGAAGAGTCACAATTTTACCGGTCATCCAAAAGAAAAAGAGAACGATTTGATCAGGTGTGTATCTCCGTTGCCCAAACATGTTTATACTTTATACCTTAGTAGAAAGACCCAGGGACACATTAAAGGAAAATCAGGAACCACATAGGCTGCTTAAGTTACTTATATTTTAACTTGACATCTCTCTTATTTTTTAACGACATACATTTCAAATAAGACAGGGTGGTTTTGGAGAGAGTGCTGTTGTTGAACCCTCAAGGAGTAGAGGTGTTCAATTTCCATTTGCTGTGACGGACCGGGTTATCATAAAGGTAGTGTGCAAAAAGGCTGTAGACTACTTCTGAAAGTTATCTTTACAATTTTTTTGTTATTTTTATTTACATATGAAATAATTTGAGAGAAAATGGATCAGGGGAACAAAAGGACACCACAACGCTTTGTTGGGCGTGAAGCTATTGTAACAACACAATGCCTGAATGGATGGTCAGTGACTTTACAACTTTTTCTCTTTTCTCTCTAGTAGTTGATATCAAATCTTGGTTTGCCATGTTTATTTATTTTTTAATATAGTAACATGGCAATTTATTTATTGACTAATAAAACTGACCTGATAGAATCTAGTGGAAGTGAACTTCATTGTTTTTTACTTAAAAAGAACTAAAAACAGGGAAATGCTAACATGTTTAGAAATTTAATATAGAAATGTTGTCTTAAAAGCCATGCATTCAATTCCCTAAAAGTTTATAAATTATTTTTTTCAATATAATTTTTTTTACTAACATGTATCCTTCGGGCACAAGTTTGCTTGACTCATAAAAATGTTGCCTCGTATTGTACTAGCATAGTGTTTTTGGGAGCTGAGTTGCAGAAGTTGAATTTATATTGTTATAGCTGGTAGATTTATTTGTTGATAAATTTCATAGCTGGTAGATATATCTAGAAATAATAGGGGATATTGATAATTAAATTTTCTTCACCTCTTGAACTTAACGGTATATTTGTGGGCAGAGACTTGGAAATAACTACATGCATTGTGATAAAAGTCTAACACGATTAAAAATAATATCTTCAGTGGAAACATGGTCAGAATAATTAGTCTATAAAGAAAATGGTCAGAATAATTAAATGGCTTCTGATGTGTACTTCCATGCCTGAAGGTTGTTTTCATGGAGCTATGTTATTCTTGCTTCTGCCATTAACAAAACACTTATTTATGTACAGGTATGTGGTGAAGACATTGGACAATGCAGAGAGTGTAAAATTACAGTACCGTTCCCTTGCTAAAGTTTCTGATGATCCTTCAAAACCTGTCTCCAGTAACATGGGACCTAATTGGCTTCAGATTTGCCGAACAACATCATAAGACGTGGTTGATAATTCATCTGCATAAGTTGCCACTATATATTGAGCATTATATTGTTAACACACCAAACAAAATTTTAGTAATTCTAGTATTGTATTCTTGTAAGAAAACTGTGCTAGCAGAGTTTGTAAATACAAGAGCCTTGTGATGTTGTATTTGTTGAGAGTATAGTATAGTATCTTAGCAACCTTTTGCTTCAGAGTCAGTAACAGAATTATATTTAAATGGAAACTATTGTAACCTACTATATTATTGTTATTCAATAATTGATTTTACACTTATAGTATGACATTCAGTGCTGTATCTTCCCCCTAAATCAAGAAGGGTTCAATAGACAAAAAAGTGAAGCTTCCTGGAAAATGGATGGGTCTTAAATTTGTCCATGCAAGGTGTCTAAAGGCTAAAGCTATAGCACCCAGACCAATAACTTGTTTATTTGAGAATGACTATTTTTTAGTGAGCTTTGATTTGGTAAAAGATTCATTAGTCAGAATAATACTAGTTTACTCCATGTTGAAAATCAAGACCATCTTTTTCAGACTTTGTCAAGATAACATTAAAATGCACTATTCAACTTTATTTTGTTCTAACAACAGGGGAGATAACAGAAAAGACAAGCAAATTCTAACAACAGGGAAGATAACATGAAAGACAGACAGAAGCAACTTGCTTTGGAAGATGTGGAGATCAATCTATCCATTAGTAGAACTCAAACAATAAGATGCAACCACAGTTCAAAAAAGAAAAATACTAAAAGGGATGATTTACACATTACCATTTCAATAGATGTTGAAAAAGCCCCCTCTTCACTATACATCCCTTTTAACCCTAATGAATCAACTATTGAGTACACAAGTTTTTCTATTTATATGTGACGAAAGATTTTTTTAGAAGTAGAATTATTTAGACTTTTGTTTGACTTTTCTACCTTACAAATTTGTTTTTTTTTTTGTTTTTAACCGTCTGATTCATAGGGAAAAGGGACCCTAGTAGTCTAGAGTTCGGTCGTCAGGTAAGTACAGCCTGACAAAAAAATTGTTCCACTAAAGAATTTAACATGAGTTTTCTCGAAATCCGTTCTTTGGTGAAACTCATTAACCACTTGAGCCCAAAAAAAATTTATAAATGTTTTTTTGACTATATGCCATTCTTTTGTTCTTATTAGAAAAATCTAAACATATGTAGCAATTTTAAACTTTTCTAGTTATCCTTAATACATTGTCACTTATTGTTATTAGAACATTAAAAATATGCATCAGTTTCTATTTTGTAGTTGCTCAAACAAGAATTTGTGAATTTATCTCCTCCTACATGCTAATAGAAATCACAATTCAACTTGAAAATGGAATCTAGCTGATCATAGGATTTTAGCTCGAGAGATTTTGGGTGCGTTTGTTTCAGATTTTTTTGGAAAAAATCTATTTTTTTCAAAAAAAAATCACTTTTTTATTTTTGTGATGTTTGTTTCAGATTTTTTTAAAAATCATTTTAGGAAAAAAATCTATTTTTTCTTTAAAATGAAAAGCTATTTTGAGTAGCTTTCTTCAAAATTTATTTTTTTGAAAATCATTTTCTAAAAAAATGGATTTTTATGATTGTAAACAAACGCAAAATAGCTTTAGATTTTTTTCAAAATCTCTACAAAAAAATCTCTAGATTTTTTTCAAGAAAATCTATTTTTTTTAAAGCTTAAACAAACGGGCTCATTGTTGGCCTATAAGCAATCGATGAAGTGGTGGCAATAACTTGTGGTGATGGATGCAAGATGTGAGGTGGGGGCCATGGGATGGGAGAAACACCATCTAGGATACATTTTGATTGGATGACCTCATGACCATGTGATGTTGTTGGATATCCTTTAACTAGTACTGTACTGTATTTTATTGTAGTTCCAAATGAGTTAAATGATTGAAGTCTTAAATTAGATCCCACACAAAAACTACAAGGTTTGTTCATACCTCTAAACGTGATCGAAACATAATGTTATTAGTTTATTCACATGAAAGGACTAAAATATCTTTTATTTTGTGAGACTAGAATGAAGTTTTGTGTTTTGTATTTTACGTGGGACATAAAATGAGATTTTCTTACTCTCAATAGCATTATGGAACAACAACAATACTTTTGAAGGAAAGTTGGTAGTTCAACTGGTTTAATTTGTTCTTTAGTATTTGGGTTCAAGGATCATTAATTTGAAGGATACTAATTTTATTGTTCACTATCGGAGAATCCATTTAAAATCATAGTTTTAAGTTAAGAGTTGCAAGAGACCAGGGGCGATGCCAAGGCCCGTGCATGCCTTGGCACGTGTCCAAGTTCTTCCAATTATAATGTTTTTTTAGGGTTCTTATTTTAATCTGAAAATTCAAATTTTTGAGTAAGAATTAATAAAAATTAAGTGCATATTCATAATCCTCGTGAAATTCTGAGCAAAATGGTATATTTAGATGTCCAATTTGGTACAAGAATAAAAAAACGATTTTTTGAGGTTTTGGTGAGCTTAAGGTTGAAGATAATGATAAGTAACAAATGCGTGTTTCTATACATATATAATTTAAGCTTTCTTACTTTGATATCCAGAGGACCTGGGTTCAAATCCCAGGCTCCCTTGTTTTTTTTTATTTCATTTTTTTTATTTGTTTATATATATTATTAAAAATTCCAAAAATATATATTTTTTTATAAAAAATACTAAAAATATCAACTTTGTTTCCTTTTTATATATGGTAAAAATATGTTATGATTCTACCTTATTTTATATGTTCTTTGTTTTTTACCCTTTTGTTTTTTTACTTCATTTTCATTTATTTGTTTATATACATTATTAAAAATATCTAAAAATTCCAAAAATATATATTTATTTGTTTTCTTTGTTTATATATATTATTAAAAATATCTAAAAATTCCAAAAATATTTTTATTTTTACTTCATTTTCTTTTATTTGTTTATATACATTATTAAAAATTCCAAAAATATATATTTCTTTATAAAAAATACTAAAAATATCAACTTTGTTTCCTTTTTATATATGGTAAAAATATGTTATGATTCTACCTTATTTTATATGTTCTTTGTTTTTTACCCTTTTGTTTTTTTACTTCATTTTCATTTATTTGTTTATATACATTATTAAAAATATCTAAAAATTCCAAAAATATATATTTATTTGTTTTCTTTATCAAAAATACTAAAAATATCAACTTTATATACATTATTAAAAACGGTGCGATCTGATTAAACCCCGATTCTAAAAGTTTAACCCAATAAACATTTGTACATTTACGGTTAAAATTGTGCCCAGGCTTAATATTTTTTCTGGCTTCGCCACTGCAAGAGACTGATGACCTGAATTTATATCATGATAAGGAGAAAATATTAACCTAACAACTAATTATTAATTTTGACAAAGTTACTAGATTTGGTATAGTGATGAACAATTTGGATAGTATGCATGAGGTATGAGTTCAATCCCCTGCTCCATCGTAAACAATTTTTTTTTTAATTAATTTTGAGAGTCTTATATTAGATCCCTCAAATGAAGAATGCTAATTAGTATCCTAATGACATTGGCTAAGAAATCAAAAGAAGTAACTTTGTATAAAACATATGTGCAAGAATTACATTGACTCACAAAAGTAACAACTTTGTATTTTTAAAATAAAATAAAATTTCTTTTGATAAAAAAATAATAATAAGTATCCTATTTTTTTCTGTTAAAAAAACTTTTAACCAAGTAAGTTTTTATTGTACAGTATATTAAGTATTAAGTTAAAATAAGTTTTTGTCCATAAAAATATAGTGAATTTTTATATATATAAAAAATATATATAGTGAATTTTTATTTTAGTACATAAAAATAAAAACATGTGCTATTTTTTTGTTTCACTTTTTGTCCCCGGTGAACATAATTTTGACAACTCTTTTACATTTTATGAATATATAAAAATTTGACATGATAGATAGACATAACATAAATTTTATTTTAAAGGTGAATAAATGAGAGTATCTGTCCAAAGATATATAATCATATTAATTAGAAATTTATTGGAAAAAGAAGCAATAAATTTATCTAATAATTTTATTTTATTTTTACTTAAGTTTTATATAAATAATTTGAAATGTCTTTATATTGGAACAAGTTCTTTGTCAAATATAAATGCTTATATTTAGAAATGTACTAGTTGAGTAGTTCATACCTCCTCCCATGTGATGTCTTGGTCAAAGTTTATACACTTTCACCTTGAAGTCCATGGTTCGAAGTTGGTAGAGGAGGAGATGGGAGAATCCAAGTTGAGTAGTCCACATATAAATATTCAACGTATGCAGTTGCTTAAATTTTATTTATTTATTTTATTGAGATGTAGGTATGACAACGCCAGTAAAGTAGTATACATTCTAATATTTTCATATTTGTAGTTTGAAAAAAAAAATAAAAATATCTGTACTTATATGGATATCTTGATAGCGAAAAAATTTATAGGTTTTTTTTTACCATTTTTAAAATGTAGGGACCATTCTTAACAATTTTACAAAATGTAGGGACTAAAAACATATTTAACCCTATTTTTTTTAGGAGATTGCTGTTTCTTATGAAGAGATCATAGCAAGAAAGAGAAGAATTGTACTGCTTTTGATTTGGAATTACCAAAATATCCATCATATGTTTTCTATATTACCATACTACCCTTGTATGGTAAGTTGTTTTCCACTTCGTCAAATTTCGTTTGTTTCCTATCCGTACTGTATAGCAGTGCTCTTTTTTTTATCTCATGTTGTTTTAATATAAATAAGTGATTTTCACATAGATCAAATTTTCTCTCTTGTGTTTTTTTGTGATTTCGTCGTCAGAGTGTGGTGTTCATTTGATTCCTATTGGAAGATCGACTTCAGTCAGTTACAAGTTCAATCAATGATGATATTCCGGTCAATTTAATTTTATCATATTATTTGTAGTATATATTTTGTCGTTGTATGTTATTAACTTAGATGCTTTGAGTTTGTTCGTAGATTCATCCTTTACGTTTTTAGCGATATTGAATATGTTTGTATTTGATGTATTATATCAATTCTGATGAAAGAATATTGTTTTGTTTTGTAAAAAAGAACAACATTTGTATCCGAATTCGTATCGTATGTATATCTAGATATCTACACCCGTTATCCATATTTTTGCTAAAAATAAATTAATCAATTATAAAATATCATATTTTTTAATAAAATTATAATTTTTTAAAATTTTAATGTTAATTCCTAAAAATTATAAACAAAATTATTATTAATCTTATGCTAATATTAATATTATAAATAAATATATATTACGTGGATATAAAATGGTGAGTACTAAAATATCCATCGCCACTCACCTCAACCAATAAGTCTCTTACTTAAAATGCAAATTTTTATCCTATTCATTTTAATTTTTTTTGCAGATATCCAGTAAATACAAGTTCAATTGTGATCCTGACGTAATGCTTAGATTTTTTTTTTTAATAATAGAAATTTAGGGTGAGAGGATGGTGCCCCAGTCCAAAGTAAAGAAGTCTTTATAGCTCAAATAACATTTACAAAGATAATTAGATTTACATTTCTGCAAAGATACTAGCGGGACTTAAACCCGAAAACTTTCGAATTTAAGAACTGTCTTTTTACCGTCGGATCAAACTTTTGGAAACAATGCTTAGATTATTTTTCACATTTATCATATTGTCACAAGAAATTAATTAAAAACACACGGGCGGGACATTCAATAATTAGCTAGCATATACCTTCCGCATTTTTTTTCGGTTGATTATACCTTCCACCCTAAAATGCTTCAGTAAAAAAAAAAAGAAATACGGCGGAAAAGCTGACGTGGAAAATAATATTCCAACGTGTCATCCACATTGCACTCTACCAGCCAAGCCTTACAAAAACCAAATGTCCCGCGTGTGCCCGCCTTCATAATCCATACACTTTCCCCGTGTAACCACGTGCATTTCTCATCTTCCTCTCATCACGTCACACTCCAAATCACCTACACCCACCCCTTCAATACCCTCTCACTCCAACCTCATCCACACCGTCCATTTCAATCAAAACCCCAAAAGTAATCACAACTAACGATCCTTTGAATCCGGACCAAAAAATTGTCACTCGTTTCTATCTCCTTGGCGTGTGTAACCCGTGAGGAACACATAAAGACACGTTCCCTTGTTAACAAACCTCGTGCCATTCGGATTCACACGTTTAAATTAAAGGTTAATCCTATCACAACAAAGCAAATAAGGTAAGTGAATCGTTTTGAATTGTAAACTAGTCCGAGTCAGCTTTCAATCATTGAATCGTGACCCTTCCTTTCATCAATATAACTCATTACTCTATTTATTATCCGCCATTAAATTTGAACACCTCACTTCAACAAATCATCTTCGTCATATCCTTTCATCTCTGTTCTGCTCTTTCACATTCTTGTTGCTTTTTTTATAATCCTTAAAAAAAAAAAACAGAATCATAAATCAAAAATCAAAACAGAAAGAGTACATAGCACAATTCCACTTACCTGATTCTGTTTTCTCATTCCTCTGTTCTTTCAAGTTTCTTTTCTCCGGCCATCCTCGATGGCTTCTTCGTCGTCTCTTGGTATCGGAAACAACCGTTTCTCCGCCGGAGTTGGTATCAAGAAAAGGTGCGATGTGAACAGAGTGTCACTTTCTTTTGTATCGATCGGCGATTGGAATCGATCGACGGTGAGAAAAGGGAGGGTTACGGCGGTGATGACGGGGAAAGGAGAGGAGAATCGGATGATTGTGGAACAGGGGAAGAACAGGGGAGGAACGAGAGATGCTGCTGTTGATGCTCAAGAGAAGCTTGATCGGTGGATGAAGGAATCAGTGGTGGATATTGTGAAGAATTTGAAAGATGCACCGTTGTTGGTACAAGTTTATTCAAAGAAGAAAGGTGAATCGAAGTTAGCCACGGAGAAAGAACTTGTGGTGGATGATTGGGAGTTGGTGAAAGAGAGATGGGAGAATGGTGAGACTCCAATGCCGGAGGGTGTTATATTTGTGGAGGAGTTGGGTGAAGATGAAGCGGAGAACGGTGGTGAAAGAGGGTTGAAAGAAAGAACAACGAAGGTTTGGGGAGTAGTTGTTCAAGGGAAAGGTGTCGGGTGTGACCCGGTTTGTTATTTATTGAAAACGAGTCGGGTTGGATCAGGACCCGGTACAGGAATGGGTGTTTTTTCGACCCACTTTTGTTTGGTGAAAGTGAAGAATTTTAGAGAAACTGCAGAGTCTCAACTTAAGAATTGTTGGCTTCAAAAGAGTCATTTGCTTCGAAAGTGATTAAATGATTTTGAGTTGATTAAATTAAATTAAATTCATCTTGTACAGTTTTAGGATGCAATTTTTATTCAGAGTTGCTACAATATCATAAATGGTGTGGATTTTGTATAGGGCTAAAGCCAATATTATTTGCACTTATTGGATTCATTGATCGATTGATCAAAACTCTGAAAACGCCACTTGTTTTTACTTAGTTGAATTATTTTTGCTGTAATTATTATAATTTAAGGTATTCAACATTTGATTAGTAAGGGTCACATTAGATATGTACACACTCGGACTTTATTTGGTAAAAAAAAAAAAAAGTGGATAATTGATAAACTAGTTTACTGTAAATGATTTAAAAGTTCTTCGGAGCGAAAGACTTCAGATTTCGACTCTTTAGGATCTGATTTTTCTAACTTCTAACTTCCTCAGGAGATTCCAGTGATCAAATCCAGAATCTGCCTTCTAGTTTTTGTGGTGTGTACATTTGAACATATATCAGCAAATCCAATTTGTTTTTTTAATAAGTTGTTGATATCAAAACTCTAGAGATAGTGCACAAAACCAATTTGTTCCAATAAACACTAATCTAATTCAAGGTTGTAACTTGTAAGAATATAATTTTTACATAACTCATTTTGGCTAAATGAAATCAAAACATAGATTTAATTCGTAATCTAGTAGAGTTTACTTCGTATTAGAATAAACATATATAATATATATTTTAATTTATTTAATTTTGAATGTAATATAAAATTAATTATTTTATTTTTAATTTAGAAATGTAAGTGTTATGAATATTAATTAAAGAAAATATAAAAAAATTAATATTTATTAATTTTAAATATCAGATAATTCACATTTAATTTACTTTTTCTCATTCTCATTAGTTGAATATGACTATAGTCACACATTAGCATTACAATAACATATAACGTAACAACTATATGCTCATCAATATATCTTGTAAAGAAACAATGTCTTTTTTTTTTCTTTTTCTTTCACGTATTAAATATGACTTTTTTAATCATGCATGACACGTGAGATTTCATATTATATATGATTGAAATACAAAGTGATTAATTATAAAAATAAATACAAATTGATTATATATTTTAATCCCTATTATTTTATTTTATTTTTGTGAAACCCCTGTCATATTATGTATATTTTTTTACAATATTTATGTATCTATTACGGTAGTATTTATCAAAACTTATTACATTTAACAGAAATGTCGAAATTGCTATGTCGGATACCATTTCATCTATCTACAAAAAAAAAGTCATTATATTTAAATAATCGCATAAAATTTTAAAATATTATATTATTTTGTCAAAATATAATTACATATTTGTTTTGTTTTTCATATAATCATTAACATATACTATAATTGTTTATATATGATGTTGTATTTATTATTAATATGATAAAATTGAACTTTTGAATGGACTAAAAAGAATTAATAAAGTTTTGGAATGGTTAGGTGAAAGCCCGCGAGTAAGTGATTTTACTGATTTTATAGGGGAGTTAAATCGTATAAATTCGTTTTGAGTTTCGATTTTACTCAAAATGAGATTAACTCTCATTTAACATGAAAGTCATGCCTAAAAATGTAAAATCCAATGGATTTATGATTTAAAACGAGATTTTATTTTAATAACTTTGATCTATCGTTTTTGTATTTTAAGAGTACGATTTGTATATTAACTCTTTCTCAATTACTCTTATATTTTTCAGTAAAATTAATTAATGCTATATATTTGGAAAACTAAAGTTTATGTTTTTTGGTACATAACATATTAAGGGTCCATTTGGATTAACTTATTTTTGAGCTTATGCAAACAACTTATACAATCTTTATGTATTATTATAAGTTTGTCAAGGTAATTTATGATAAAATACAATTTTCACTAGTGTGAACTTATAAATAGCATAAAACTTAATTTATATGCATAAGCTCAAAAATAAGCTAATCCAAATGGACCCTAATTTGTTTTTTGTATATAACATATTAAATTCATTGGAAAGAGAAAGTGTGTACAAAAGAATAAAAATTTATTAGTGAATTAAAATGAAGGTATAACAAGAAGAAACACACTTAACTAATTTGATGTTATTATTCCAAAACACTCTAGAAAATATGAATCAAGTATACTGCTAAGATTGTTTTACTTTCATACAAATTTTATCCTAATATGATACTACGAATCAAGAGAAGTGTTATTCATTCAAAAAATAAAGTAACAAAAGACTGAAAAATGTTATAAGTGAAATCCTTACGGTCTTTGCAATGTACATGATGTGTTTGTAGTACCACATTTTTTGTTTTGTTTTAGGTCAAAAGATATGCTAAGTATATCTACCTACTCAATTTGTTAAACATACCGTAAATATATATTTGACGGCATTACTTTAATGTCTTCATTTTGTCCTTCATCTATTTTACTTGACTATTTCACTCATATGCCTAGCTTTCAACAGTTATATAAGAGTCGCTCTATAACAATTTTCATATTATCATCCGATGTCTATAATATTCGCTTTATAGATACTCTATTTTTTTTATCACTGTTTTTACTCATGATGTTTTGTTAGTTTCTCTCTATATATCGACTTGTTCATGTGATTTTTTTTTTGGTTTGTGTTGATTTTTTATGGCTAAAAAAATTGTAGGCGCAAATTTACAATCAAGAATAATTATTTGATGATTGAGTGGTTAATGATTAATTTGTTGATTATTATTTGTTTAATTTGATAGTGATTCATGTTTATGATGAAAACCTATGATCGTATATCAATTATGTTCTGTGTTTTTACTTATCATGAACGCTGGTTTACATTTTTAACCGTCGTTTAAATGAAAATTAACCCCCAACAAAATACTGAACATATATGAAACTCTCTCAAAATTATACAACTAAATCAATAAGAAATATTAATAAACATGATTTGTGGACATAGTGGGGCGGGAAGTACGCCCCCATTCTCTGTTCGTTGTTCAAAAACACTGAAAGAGTCTCTCTCCCAAGACTCTGTAGCGACTCCATCAACAAAAAACAATTGTAAATTTTATACTAATTTTCTAATGAATATTAACATATTTTGAAGAAGGTTTATAGAAAGTTTAAAGTTTAAATTATTAAAAAAATTAAATAGATTATATAAAATAAAGAAAATTACAGTAATTTATGTTAGGGTTTCCATATATTTCATTAATTGGAGATAATTACAATAATGAAAGTATGGTGAACATACAATATAACAACTTTCACAGTCGAATTCAAATTTTAATTAGTCAAAGTGTATCAATAGTGGGTGGTGGGAAGTGTTTCTACACAACTGAAAAATTTCATATTATCAATCTATATAATATTTGAGTTTCTACAAGAAATATACTTATAATATTAGAGAAGCTCTAATCGAGTGTTTCTTAAAAAAAATGACATAAAAAAAACTTTTGATTATTATAATAAATATTGACAATCTATATAATAAGGGAGTTGTTATTATAAAAAAAATACGTTTTTTTTCCTACAAAAAAGGATCGTAGCTTTCATAAAATTAAAATATTATAAAAATTAGATTATCGTTGTCAATGAGATTCGAACCACATACCTCGTGCTAAAAGCTCCGCATAAGTAGAAGCTCAATAATAATGACACCTAGAATTTTTTCTTGAGAATACACGAGAGAGCTCCATTGGAATTTCATAATGTATATAAATATAAATATAATAGAGATCTCAACAAACTATAGATACCTTATCCATGAAAAGTAATTAAATAAACTACTTGTTCTTTTATCCCACAAAAAAAAATCAACTACTTTTAAAAAATACAGTGTAAATTAAGATTGTCTTTCCAATCGTTCTCTCACATTATTGTTTCAACCTGTTTTGTAGTAATCCAAAACTCCCACGTATATGAAAAATATTTTTATAGTGGTGAGTTAGAACAATTCCTTTTATATATAAGCTTATATATATCTGATGGTTTATTTTTGTTTGTTTAGTTTTTTTTTGTTAATATATATTCAGTTTTTGTTAGACCTTTTTTGGTTTTATATATCCGATGTGGGTTAGAGAAAATTTTCTTGAATAGATTTTTTTTTATAATTAGAACTTTGACCCGTGCGGTGTACGGATCTAATTAGTCGTAAAACGAAAAATAAGACATAATTTTTTTAACACTAACACGTATAAAAAAAGTCGAGTACCATTAAGGCTCTATTTGGGAAGACAAAAAAACTAGCTTATAGCTTTTAGCTTATAAGCTAAAAACTCTGTTTGGTAACGGTCATTTTAGGCTCTGTTTGGTAAAAATAGCGGTTAACTGATAAGCTAAAAGATATAAGCTACTTGAAATAACATTTGAAAATAAGCTATAAGCTAGTAAAATAAGCTATAAGCTCATAGTAAAATGACCGTTACCAAACAGAACTTTTAGCTTATAAGCTAAAAGTTATAAGCTATAAGCTAGTTTTTTGGTCTTCCCAAACAGAGCCTTACTATGAGTTTATAGCTTATAATTTATTTTCAAATGCTATTTCAAGTAGCTTATAGCTTATAAGCTATAAGCTAGCTTATCAGGTAACCGCTATTTATACCAAACAGAGCCTAAATATTAGTTCAACAATAAATTTGGATAAATGTCATACAACAAAAATTATGGTATATTACGAAATATTTTTTTGTAAATTAAGTTGGAAGTTTTATTCGTATTTCACCCTCATCGTCGATAATCAATATTTTTAATCATTCTCTATAAATAATTCTTGAAGTTGCAACATACAACTGACAGTGTAAAAACACAAATTCGATTTTTTTTAATATAATGGACCACATAAAAAAGAGAGTGAAAATGAGAGGGGAAAAATACGTTTAGGGTTAACATTTCAGAGCAAGCTTAGAATATAAAAGTTATAATAATAATAATGATAATAATAATAAATATTTAACATGGTGGGAGAGATATATAAAATTTCATATTTATTAGATGTTGATTACAAAATTATATTAAATGGATCGATATAGTGTAGTGTTAAATCGCACAAAATAGATCTTAAAAGTTGTGAGTTCGATTCTTTGTGAGGTATTTTTTAACATTTTATTTGAATTAATTTTAGTATAAAATGAGCGGGAAAAAATTAGGGTTAACAATAGCAAAACGGAAGAAGCTTTGAGCGGAAAACAAATTAGGGTTAACAATAGCAAAACGGAACAAGCTTATAATATAAGAGATGAGTCAAAGAATATACAATTGAATGCCACTTAAACAATTGTTAAAAATCAAGCTTATAATATAAGAGATGAGTCAAATAATATACAATTGGAGAGGCTTTGGGGCTAAATTGTGCGATTGATCTGGTTGAAAGGATGGGAATCACGAAGGTAATTTTCGAGATGGACTCTAAGACCGTCGTCAAAGCTGTTAAAGCGAAGGAAAGAATTCAGAGAAGCTGGGGGAAAGTTGTTCATCGCTGTAGAACTTTCATTGAAGAAAATCCTTTCTCAGATATCACTTGGGTCAATAGGAAAGGGAACTGGGTTGCCCATGAGTTGACTGTATGGGCTGAGAAGGAGCCCAATTTAGATTGGTTAAATTCTGTACCTCATTGTATTATACCCATAATCCAAAAAGATATGAGTTTTGTGTATGGTGTCTGATTTTGTTTTTAAATAAAATCTCCTTTCAAAAAATAAAAAGTACTTTAATTTTATGCCACCTAAGCAATTTCTAGTGAGAATGCACGAGAGAGCTCCGTGAGAAATTCACTATCTATATAATAGAGATAGAGATATACATAAAAAATATTAAATATGATTTTAGTCCCTATAGTTTTCTAGAATTTCGTTTTTAGTCCTGAAGATTTTTTTCACACTTTTAGTCCTGAAGTTTCTTCCGTCAGTGTTTTTAGTCATACTTTTAATCAAACTCTTGTATACTTTCATATTTTTTAATGATTTTTTTGTATTCATGTGTATATTATTATAAGAACATCTCCGATAAAAATTTAGAATTTTTTTAACATAAGATGAATTATTTATGAATTTTTATGTGCAAAAAACTAAAAAATTCATATTTAATTCATCTTTTGTTAAAAAAAATTAAATTTTTGTACGAGAGATTCATATAATGTACTAAACATGACCGCAAAAAAAATTTAAAATTTCGAATGATATGCACGAGTTGAATGAAAAGTAGGACTAAAAACACGGATGAAAGAAACTTCAAGGACTAAAAATGTAAAAAAAATTCAGGACTAAAAACGAAGTTCTGCGAAACTATAGGGAACAAACACATATTTATCCCTAAAAAAAATTTATTCAACAAAGATTTTTTTTTCTTGATACCTAAAAAGATGACAAAGATGGATATGAGAATTGGAGGTTTTTTTCCTTCTTTCAAAATAATGACGTGTCACATTTTAATTGGATGTATTTAAACATAAATTAGAGCTCTATGTACATACCTATCTAAGATTTTTTTCTTGACTGCATCACTTCACAAATTCCTAACTGAAAAGCCTAAATTCAAGGCTCAATATTTATAATTTCTTTTATCCTCATTTATCATAAATCCATCTTTTATTTTGTTATTTTGTTTGTTTGTTTTTTTTTTTTTTATCTTTCTCTTCAACCCTTATATAAGTAAGTGGCTTTATACTAATTCTAGTGTTATTATTTGGTCTCTATCATTGTTTAAGCTAGCTGTCTAAACATGGCTAGCATCAACCAAGAACAGCTCAAAAACGAGAATGTCAATTTGGTATAAATACTTCTTTTTTATCGTTAATTTTACTCGTGATGTTTTATTAATTTCTCTCTATATCGACTTTTTTTTTCTTCATGTTGATTGTTGATGGCAATTACTCGTGATGTCAATTTGATTTAATTTGTAATCTCATAGAGTTTATCTCATATCAAATAAACATGTATAATATATATTTTAACTTATTTAATTTTGAATGTAGTCTAAAATCAATTATTTCATTTTTAATTTAGAAAGGTAAGTGTTATGAATATTAATTAAAAAAATATGACAAAATTAATATATTTATTAATTTTAAATATCAGATGATTTACATTTAATTGACATTCTCTCATTCTCATTTGTTGAATATGACTATAGTCATACATTAATATTACAATAACAACTAACACAACAACTATATGCTCATCAATATATATTGTAAAGAAACAATATTTTTTTTCTTTCACTTATTAAATATGACTTTTTGAATCATGCATGACATGTAAGATTAAATGTCATATATGATTCAAATACAAAGTGCTTATATATTTTAGTCCATATTGTATTATTTTATTTTTATGAAACCCGGCCCTAATATATTATGTATATATTTTTACAATATTTATGTATTATCTATTAGTATTTATCAAATAACTTATTACATTTAAATGTCCACAAATTTTAGCTCAATTGACAGAAATGTCGAAATTGCTAGGTTGGACATCATTTCATCTATCTACAAAAAAAGTCATTATACTTAAATAATCTCATACACTTTTGCAATATTATATTATTTTATCAAAATATAATTACTTATTTGTTTTGTTTCTCAATTGTTTTCATCTATTCTATTTGCAATGTTTTATTTTTATTTTTCTCCGCACACATGCATTAAAATAGTAGATATTGTTCGAAACACACAAGTACTAAAATTTACTATCGGTATAACACTTAATGTACTCCTTATGTTCCTCCGTTCCCTTTTATAAGATTTTTTTATAATCTTTTTTGGATCATTGAATAATTGAAATATTGTCTATAATATAAACCAGTTAATCAATTATTCAACCACGATTTTTTTATTATAAAAAAGAACAAAGAGAGTATGTTATTATAAAAAATAATCACATGTGTAAATATTTTTTACTCCTCTAATTATTAACGTACACTATTATTAAGAAAAAATAGTGTCTCTATATATGATGGTGTACTATTACTAATACGATAAAATTGAACTTTTGATTTGACTAAAAAAAGTAACAAAGTTTTGAATTTACATATTAACTCCCGTTTAACATGAAAGTCTTACCGTCCCGTGAACTTAGCTCATTTGGTAAGGACATTGCACTATATGTGGAGGAGTCCGGATTCGAACCCGAGACACTCCACTTATTCACTTTTAAGATAGATTTTTCTAGCCATTGGATTTCTGATTTAACAGGAGATTTTAACAACTTGATTTCGTTCATTTTAAGGGTACGATTTATCAATTATACTCTTTGTCAACTACTCTTATATTTTTCAATAAAATCAATTAATAATACAAACAAAAACTAATTAACAAGCTTTATCTATTAATAATATTTTAAACAACGTCGCACACATAATACTCAATACGGTTGAGTTTCATGATTTTTTTTTTCGTGCTTAGCAATCTTTTGAATAATCATTAGCCTGGAGTTTGTGTTCAAAACATAGAGTATCCTCGTTGTGTTTATGATACAAAATTTATGCATTAGCATATTGTAAGGACATGTTCCGATGGATATTGTAACTACTAATATAAATTTATTGAAAAGACAAAGTGTATGAAAAAAACTAGAGAAATGTTATTCATTAATTTTTTTTAAATAAATAAGACCGAAAAGTGTTATAAGTTGAATCCACAGAGCTTAAGATGTACCTGATCTATTTCATGTTTATTTATTTGTAGTGTCACGGGTTTTTGTTTTAGCTTAAAACATATGTACTAATATATATATATATAGCTACGGTTACACAATACCTTAAATATACTTGACCGTGTAATAGCACGAAATTGGGTAAATAAATAGTAGCCTTTTTTAAAATGTATACCATTGATAATTGGGATGCAGCCTTTCAACCGTTATATAAGTCGCTTTATAATAATTCTCATGTAATGATTTGGTGTCTATATTATTCGCTTTATAAATACTCTAGTTTTTTTTTATAATTTTTTTATCATTGTTTTTACTCATAATGTTTTGTTAATTTCTCTCTATATCGACTTGTTCATGTTGATTGGTTTTTTTTGTTCGTGTTGATTAATTAGTTGATGATTGAGTGGTTAATGATTAATTTGTTTTTTTTGTTTTATAATTAATGATTAATTTGTTGATTATTAATTGTTTGATAGTGATTCATGTTTTTGATGAAAACTCAATTTTTTTTCAGATGTTCAATAATAATTATACTATGAACTCTTGACCGCGGTTTAAATGAAAATTAACCCCCAACAACATACTGCACATATATGAAATATGAAACTCTCTCAAAATTATACAAATAAATCTATAAGAAAAATTAGTAAACATTAGTTGTAAACTTATCACAAGTCTATCTATACAAATGTATCGAAACATATATATCTACTATAAATATAATAAACTTAATTATTAATTAATTCTCTAATAGTCTACTATAAATATAATAAACTTAATCAAGTCACTAAAATTGTACCCTTTTCCGTCATTTTGCGTTTAAGTTTGTTCAGATTTTATAATTATTGCTTTTTATTTTATTTTTTTATCGAGTAGTCTAGTGGTTAGAATTTCACTTTTTTAAGGTGAAATAGTGAGAATATCAGAGTTTAAACTCTGACCCGTATATTTTACATGCAATGTCCCAATTAAGCGGGACATTATTGCATTTTATTTAATTGGTAGTTTGAATTTGAATTAGCAAGTGAAGAAACATTTAATAATGACTTACATCTTCCAACACCAATAACAATTCTCCCGATAAACTAAACCAACTTTCATATTTTCCTTTTCCTCTTCCATAAAAAACTGTTCCTTTTTCTCTGGCTTGATTTTATCTCTTATTTTAAGAGATTGTTCTGTTTTATTATTTCTAATCCTAATTTTCTCCCGCTCATTTTTCTATCCATTTTACCATAAATAAATTAATCCAAATAAAATATTAAAAAATATAATCGAACTCACGCCCTTTAACATTTATTTTGTGCATTTTGCCATTATACTAGATCAATCAATCTGAAATAATTTTGTAATCAACATCTAATAAATATGAAATTCTATATATCTCTTTCATAATGTTAAATATTTATTATTATTATTATTATTATTATTATTAGCTTCCTATTATTATTATTATTATTATCTCTCGCACCAATATTGATTTCTAACAAGCACAATCCTAAAAAATACTTAAGCCTCCTAATTTTTTTTTATATATAAGTAGCAACTCTTATGCATCAAATATTCAAATTGAGCACCGTCTATTTGATTTTGGACTACTATCCGTCATCATTCATTATCATGGCTGACATCTATACTCCACTCTCCTGTAAAAAAAAGATTTGAAAGTGAAAACTCGTGTGAAAAATATTTGGGGCATTCCTGATAAACACAGTAATTTTTTTTGTTACATGATGAGAAAAGGAAAAGAAAGAAAAAAGAAAAAAGAAAAAAGAAAAAGAAAAACAACACCAGGAGAGACTACTCCTTGGTGAAAATTACACCATTAGCATATTCAAAGAGTGGTTTAGCCAAAGTTCCCATTTTAGCTAGCACATCCGCACACGAATTTCCTTCCCGAAGGGTATGAGAGAGAACCACCTCCCAGTCACGAGTAATAAGACGTCGAATGCTCAAAATCTCATTAGCAAAACGGTGATGAAGAGAAACCCCACTACGGATTAGATTAACTAACTGAAGCGAATTTGATAAACAATTAATCTTCCTGTAACCATTCTCCCAACAAATTGTTAAACCATGCAGCACAACCATTATTTCAGCGAAAAGAATGCTTTTAAGTGACGTTGTACCATAAAATCCTAATATGAATTCACCGTTGTGATTTCGCAGGAGACCACCATAGCCCAAATAGTTTAAAGAACCCAACAAGCTCCCGTCCACATTAAGGCATATCGTTCCTTCCATTGGCCTAGCCCACGTCACTAAACGAGGATTAGATGATTGAGTCACTGCTGTTTGAACATTAAGCATAGTCTAATGTAATATTTATCCAAATTTATTGTTGAACTATTGTTTAATGTTACTCAATTTTTTTCATATACCTTTCAACATTGCAATTTTCATATTTTATTTTATTGTTATATATTACGGTTAATTAGACCCGTGCACCGCATGAGTCGAAAATCTAGTATTATTTTACTACTACGTCAATAAACTTATTATTGATGTTTCTATGGGATGAACAAATGGCTTATTGATTGAATTTGAGTGAAATGAGAAAATAAGTTTGGAGAGACTAAATTGAAGAAAAAAACTTAAGAAACCAAAAAAACTCAAGGGACTAAATTGAAGAATATTAAATTTTTGCTCCCTATAAATATCTTAAATTTTATTTTAAATTCTTACTATAACAAATTTAGTAAGTTTTGCTCCCCAAAATATTTGACGTCTCAACTTTTAGCCTCTACTTTTAAGCAACTCATATGCACTCTTTATTTTTTTGATGAAGAATCACCCACTATCTAAGTATACAATCCATTGGGTGAGTTTTCCATTCGTATAAGGAGCAAATACCACCCTTCTTCTTCTTCTCACGTAACCACTTCCAAGATAGGGAGATGATCCCTTGAAAAGCCTCCTCAATCACCGGCACTTTAGAATTAAATATCACATCGTTTCTTACTCTCCAAATAGCCCATACCACCCCATGCCACACCACAAGGAGACCCTTAAGACGCTTTCCATTCCCCCTTATCATACTAAATTTTTGAAAAATTTCTAAAGGATCTCTAGGGATGACACCACTCCAACCAAACCAATTAAATATTTTCCGCCATAGTACGTGTATTATATATATATATATATATATATATATATATATATATATATATATATAATCTTTTTGTTTGTTTTTAACAAATTTTATGAAACAAATTATCATAGAAAATTAATTAAAGATGAGAGAAATACTAGTATGATATAAAATAACATAATCAATTACGAGTACCTTTTAGTTTACTTGAGTAAAGAAGTGGATAAGTTTACTTGAGTAAATAATATAGTCACTCTGTTGATAGAGACATTACATTATATATGTAGGAGGTTGAAATTCGAATTCAGATCATCTTACTTATCCACCTTAAAGACTGAAATTTTTAACCACTAAATTACTTGATTTTTTTTTTTGTTGATAAAATGTGTACATATGATCTGTGTGATGTCAGTCAAATTCGTCACCCATATCTATATATATATATATTCCCAAATTAAACACCATGAATAATGATATTGATTTTTTTTGGTACACATGAATAATGATATTGTAAACAATCCTGCTTTATATCTAATATCTCATGCCGGCCTTATGATTTTACTTTATGACAAAATTCTAAACCATTCAAGTAACAATCTTCAACTTCTCAGTTTTTACTTAACATAAAAAGCAGTGATGTCATTGACATTAGCATGGCCAACGACCTAATATAACGATTCGATATTAAGAAATTATTTTTTAAAAAGTTAAATAGTTGAATTTTTAATTTATAGAATATATAAATTTTATAAAAATTTATCATTTACCGTTTTTAAAGAGTGCTCCAAGACTATTTTAAAATCTCTCTCTCTCACACACACACACATTGGTTGAAGCCATGGAAATCGAAGTGTTTGTTTGCTACTCAGATTCCTTACACTGTACCAACTTCAACACAAGTCCTAATGTCAAGTAACATGTTTACACAGTATTGACCCAAGATATAAATGAGTTGCTTTCTCATAATAATGTTTCTCTTTGTCACACCCTTATTAGAGAGGAAAACCAATCCATGAATTTCATGTGAGCTGAATGCCTAATATGAGCTGAACACAACTCATAAATCATCATCTTACCACCCGCTTGAGTTAGTTTGGTGGTATTGGCTTGGAACTTTGGAGTGTATTCATCCTAAGATCTAGATTCGATTCTCTCTAGTGTCAAATTGTATGGATTAAATTAACTTATATTTGTGAAGATACATAAGCATACATGTCCCTTTCATGATACGAAAAACACAACTTCGCTTCTCAATTTTTTTTTTCAACCAAGAAAAGATGTGATGAATTAATCTTACCTATATCTCTTAATTTAATTTTTTTTTTGTTTTTGAATGACAAATATATTAATTATTAATTTATTAATTTATTTTATTTAACATCTCAATTTTGTATATGAATGATTTTGAAATACATATTGTTATGAGTTTGTCCATATTCTCGATTTGTCCGACTCTGATTTCTTAATCATCTTCTAAACAATTTTTTGAAGGTTTTTTTCTAATCATCAACTAACGAGAACAAATATATGCAAATTTACATGTGCAAATCCAAAAAATTGTTACAAAATACTTTCAAATTATGAAAGGTATAGTAAGCCGAATATAGTATTCAATATATATAGAATGACAAAATACAAAATGCATAAATTAATTGACATGAAGGATTTAAATTTGAAACATTGAGCAATTAAGTTTATATTTTGCTCAAAAAAAAAAAAAGTTTATATTACCAGTCTAACTCGTAAAATTAATAGATTAATGGGAATATATTTGAAAAAAAAATGATAATAAACTTTTTTACAATTTAAATCAAGACTCGATCAACGGTGAGGTGCACAAGGATGAAGAATGAACATATGTTTTTACTTTATGAGAAGAATTTGTTCAAAAAAACTTCTCAAAAAAGCGAAAAAGATGGATATATGAGAATTGGAGTTTTTTTTTATTTTTTTTATTTTAAAATAATGATGTGTCACTTTTTATTTGGATGTATCTAACAATAAATTAGAGATTTATGTACATACCTATCTAAGATTTTTTCTTGACCGCATCACTTCACAAATTCCTAACTGAAAAACCTAAATTCAAGGATCAATATATATAATTTCTTTTTTCCTCATTTATCATATGCCAATCTTTTTGTTTGTTTGTTTTTTTTATCTTTCTCTTGACCTATTTCGCTCATACTATAACTCTTTACCCTTCAACCATTATATAAGTCTTTATAATCATTATAGTAGTATTATTATTTGGTGTCTATCATCGTTTAAGCTAGCTTTTTGAACATGGCTAGCATCAACCAAGAACAACTCAAAAACGAGAATGTCAATTTGGTATAAATATTCTC
Source organism: Trifolium subterraneum (assembly GCA_951799995.1). Lineage (NCBI taxonomy): Eukaryota > Viridiplantae > Streptophyta > Magnoliopsida > Fabales > Fabaceae > Trifolium > Trifolium subterraneum. Next base: position 42,732,613 of record OX637468.1, read on the forward strand.
TCTTTTTTTTTTATCATTATTTTTACTCTAGTGATGTTTTACTAATTTCTCTCTATGTCAACTTGATTGTTTTCTTTTTCGTTGATGGCTAAAAATAAAAGTGTTGACGTAAAATTGTCTAATTTCATAGTAATTCATGTTTATGATGAAACTTATGACTATTAATTCTGTTTTTTTTATTATTTTTTGACAAATCATGAATGCTGATTTATATTTTTTAATTTTTTTCCAGTGTTCGATAATAATTATACTATAGACTCTTGATGGTGGTTTATATGAAAATTACCCTAATAACATACTGCACATATATGAAACTCACAAATATCGAAACTCTCTCAAAATTATATAATAAATCAATAAACAATTAAACAATTTTTTTTTTTGAGTGACATGTTTTGGCTAATTAATATTTTTCAGGTTTTTGTTGGATCAGTGCTTTGGCTAACTATTAGTGTTAATATCGATGTTCTAACTAATGTTTGATAATCAGTGGATCGTTATGAAACTATTTTATATCATCATATCTAGTGCGGCGGTGCACAATATGTGTTATTATGGTGTTATAAATCTATGATTCTACTCATAATTTTTTTTTTTTTTAACAATTTATCACTTAGTTAATTCTTATCTTCGGATTTATCCTATGCTTTAGCAAGAGCAACTTTATCCCATTCTTTCACATTAGGTTTGATTATATTTTCAATTATATCGCTACTTTGATTATGAATAAATAACCATAGGTTTGCTTGCGTCAAGAATCTTTGGATCTATATTTTAGTGGAAAAAATATTTTCTTGAATTTAATTGTTGTGTACCGTCGGTGTAATATTTTTTATACATACATCCGATAAAACACATGATATGTCGCATTCATTAAATGATGTGGCAACACATCATTCCATGCATATGCAAAAAACTTTTACACTGACGACGGTGCACAACAATTAAAGTTTATTTTCTTTGTCAATTTTTTATGCAATATTTTAGCTATCATCTAAATAGTTATAATTTTTATACAAAATATTTTTTTTTGGCGATTATCCCTCTTTTATTTTTTAAATTCAAACTACTTCTTCAATGTTCTATCATAATCCTCCTTTATGTGATGATTTTAATTACAATAACTGATTAACTATTTTTTGTTACATATAATTTATCGTAGAATTTTTTACTGTGTGATGTATATGTGGTTACTTGATCCAAAATGCAGCATACCCTAGAGTCTTTATTTGATCCCAAATATGTGATGATAGTATATGTCATTACAAATTTACCTATTAATATGCTAATAAGTCGTGTAATGGTAGTTCCACCTAAAATTGAATTGAATTATTGATTGCACGAACTCTTATGTGCACACCGAAATATTCATACATGATGTACACTATTTCTAAATAAATTTATTGCATACCAGGTGATATGAGTGTATATTGCTAACATATAAGAGTCGAAGGTAATGTAATTTAAGTATATTTCTAAGTCTAATCTTATTGATATTGTTTTTTGTTACTAGGAACAAATTCCATTGAATGAAGTGTTTGAACACCTGAAATGTTCAAGGGAAGGTCTCACTTCCGAGGAAGGAGCCAACAGGCTCCAATCATTTGGACCTAACAAGCTCGAAGAGATTAAGGATAGCAAATTTTTGAAATTTTTGGGTTTTATGTGGAACCCTTTGTCATGGGTTATGGAAGTTGCTGCCATCATGGCGATTGCTTTGGCGAATGGTGGAGGAAAGCCTCCGGATTGGCAAGATTTTGTTGGAGTCGTTGTTCTCTTGGTGGCCAACTCGACAATCAGTTTCATCGAAGAGAATAATGCTGGCAATGCTGCGGCCGCTCTTATGGCTGGATTAGCTCCAAAGACAAAGGTTTAATTACAATTCTCTTCACTAACTTGTCATTATTGTATTGTATCGTATCATATCATTTACATATACTATTTATAAAACACAGTTCACTTATCCACGTTGCGCCATGGAATGACGGCGTCTCCATATCTGTCTTATTTGTTTATCATATTAAATATAGAAAATAGAAACTTTCAAACTAGTTGATTTTTATTATTAACATTTGTGCAACTTCTTTTGCCACAAAAAAATTTAGGTGCTTAGAGACGGCAAATGGAGTGAGCAAGATGCTGCAATTTTAGTACCAGGAGACATAATCAGCATCAAGTTAGGAGACATTATTCCTGCCGATGCACGACTTCTAGAGGGAGATCCTTTAAGCGTTGATCAATCTGCTTTAACAGGAGAATCACTTCCTGTGACAAAGTGTGCAACTCAAGAAGTATTTTCAGGATCAACTGTTAAGAAGGGTGAGATCGAAGCAGTTGTGTATGCTACTGGTGTGCACACATTTTTCGGCAAAGCAGCTCATTTGGTGGATAGTACAAACCAAGTTGGACATTTTCAGAAAGTGCTAACAGCCATTGGTAACTTCTGCATTTGTTCAATTGCTGTTGGAATAATCGTTGAGCTTATTGTGATGTATCCGATTCAACACCGCAAGTATAGAGATGGAATTGACAATCTTTTGGTTCTATTGATTGGTGGAATTCCAATTGCAATGCCAACTGTTTTGTCTGTTACTATGGCTATCGGTTCTCATAGGCTTTCGCAGCAAGGTGCAATCACAAAAAGAATGACTGCTATTGAAGAAATGGCTGGAATGGATGTTCTTTGCAGTGATAAAACAGGAACTCTCACTCTGAATAAGCTTAGTGTTGACAAAGACTTGGTTGAGGTGTTTGCTAGTGGTCTTGATAAGGACCATGTGATACTTCTAGCTGCAAGAGCTTCTAGGATAGAAAATCAGGATGCTATTGATGCTGCAATTGTTGGAATGCTTCCTGATCCACTAGAGGTAAACATGTTGAATCAAAATAAATATCTTTCGATTAATTCAGCATTTAAGTCATTCAGCGGTTTTGATGAATGTTTACTAAAGAATTTTTTTGATAGATAGACTAAATTAATTAATGTTCTTTAAATTACGCTACTAATTGCTTGACTATTTCAATATCGAGGACCAAAAATGCTGATTTACTTGATCTATTTCTTTTGGACTAAATAGGAAAATACTAAAGAAATTATTGAATTTGAGATGTTGATAAAATTCAATTTAATGTTGTGATTGATCAGGCTAGAGCTGATATCAATGAGGTGCACTTTCTTCCGTTCAATCCAGTAGAAAAGAGGACTGCTCTTACCTATGTTGATTCCGATGGAAATTGGCATAGAGCTAGCAAAGGAGCTCCTGAACAGGTAAATATGAGTTTCGTCTTGTTATGTTTTATTTTAAATCTTATCGGTAGGAATTGAACTCGGTATCTTTGGTTTTAAACACTCGCACACACTAAGCACCAACCACCTGCGCTAGACTACGGTGGTTGGTATCTTGTTATGTTTTATAAGATGACTAACTAAGCCAAACTTTGTTTTAGATATTGAATCTCTGCAACTGCAGAGAGAATGAAACGAGAAAGGCTCATGCAGTCATTGATAGGTTTGCTGAGCGTGGACTTAGATCCTTAGGCGTTGCTTATCAAGTAAGTAAAGATGATAACATTATCAGCTATGTTTATTTTTCTACTAGAAAGGAATTCCCTTTTTTTTATTGTTGATTGATTTTGTGATTTGTGTAACAGGAAGTACCCGAAAAATCCAAAGACAGTCCTGGGGCTCCATGGCAATTCATTGGATTATTGCCCTTATTCGATCCCCCAAGGCACGACAGTGCTGAAACCATTAGAAGAGCACTCGGCCTTGGCGTAAATGTTAAAATGATCACCGGTAAGATTTGAGGCCATGCTTTCTTTTTTACATAGTTCTAAACTGCGGCAGCAATGTAAAGGTTATTGAGATAGTGCAACCTCAATTGTGGCTGATAATTTTGCCGCAATATCAAAGTTGGTAGCATAAGGTAACTGTGACCATGACCGCAGTTTAGAACTATTTATATTTCATACCATAAATTTAAGTTTTTAGCTTTGAAATTAATTGTGGATTCGGTTTTTATCTAGGGGACCAACTTGCCATCGGAAAGGAAACAGGCAGAAGGCTTGGAATGGGAACGAACATGTATCCATCATCTGCATTGCTTGGAGAAGGTTCTTCTATTTCAGATGTTCCTATTGATGAGTTGATCGAGAAAGCTGATGGATTTGCAGGAGTATTTCCCGGTATGTCCTTGTTAACATTGATTTTTGGTTTTTAAAGAGTTTCTATATATAAAACAAGACACTTCTCCGAAGTGCCGTGTTGGCGTGCCATACACGTTTGGACACCAACACTTTTTCGGGCATAATCATAACAGTCATTTATATATTAATCATTTTTCTTTGTTTGATATGGTAGAGCACAAATACGAAATAGTAAGAAGGCTTCAAGAGAGGAAGCACATATGTGGCATGACAGGTGATGGTGTGAACGACGCACCAGCATTGAAGAGAGCTGATATCGGAATTGCTGTTGCTGATGCTACAGATGCTGCTAGAAGTGCTGCAGATATTGTTCTCACTGAACCTGGTTTGAGTGTAATTATCAGTGCTGTGCTCACCAGCAGGGCCATTTTCCAAAGAATGAAAAACTATACTGTAAGTTTCCTTGCATATATAATTCAATCTTTTAACTTTACTTCAACTCTTTTATTTTTCTAATCACAAAATGTTTGATTATGTAACAGATTTATGCCGTGTCCATCACAATCAGAATTGTGGTATGTATGGAAATAAGCTTCACAAAAAAGTGTCACATTTTTTTAAATCATACTTAATTATGATCATTGATTTTTTATTTTTCATTTTGGCAGTTTGGTTTCATGTTCATTGCTTTGATCTGGAAATTTGATTTTGCACCCTTCATGGTTCTGATAATTGCAATACTGAATGATGGTAAGAAAACATTTTCATTACTTTCATGTTATTTTAATATTTTCTAACTATAGTAAAATCTTTAATTTAATGTCCTAAAATTGCCATATACATTTAGGTACCATAATGACAATATCTAAGGATAGAGTGAAACCATCTCCACTACCTGACAGTTGGAAACTGAAGGAGATATTCGCTACCGGTATTGTGCTCGGCAATTACATGGCACTGATGACAGTCGTATTTTTCTGGGCGGCTCATGATACCAACTTTTTCTCGGTAAATTAATTTACATTTCTTGTTTTTTTCTTCCCTCAATATCATCACACACTAGCTGAAATCCTAAGTGCGAATGACTTAAATATTTTGCAGGACAAGTTTGGTGTGAGATCTTTGAGAAATAATCCTAGTGAAATGATGGCAGCTTTGTACTTGCAAGTTAGTATCATAAGCCAAGCACTAATTTTTGTGACTAGGTCTCGCAATTGGTCTTTCTTCGAAAGACCTGGCCTTTTACTCCTCGGTGTTTTTTTCATTGCTCAACTGGTAAGTCCGAACCTCTTATTTTTTGTGAAGTCTTTGTTTGCACGCTAGGACTCTACAAGAGATCATCTATATTTATGTTGGTAACAATTGTTTGTTATGTAATTGACAGATTGCAACACTTATAGCAGTGTATGCTAATTGGGAATTTGCCAGAATTAAGGGAATGGGATGGGGTTGGGCTGGTGTTATCTGGTTGTACAGTTTGGTAACTTATATCCCTCTTGATTTACTCAAAATTGCAATCCGCTATATTCTGAGCGGAAAGGCGTGGAACAATCTTTTGGAAAATAAGGTAGTTTATTTTTCTTTCCGCTTATCATTTTGTTGAGATGTTGATAACGACGAGCCTTGGCGCAATTGTAGGGTTGCTGCCTCGCGCACTGAGTCATCCTATTTGTTGCATTTTTCATCTAATTGTGTTCATGTTTTTAAATCACAGACCGCATTTACTACGAAGAAAGATTATGGCAAAGAAGAGAGGGAAGCGAAATGGGCGACAGCGCAGAGATCACTTCATGCGCACAAATCACTTCACGGTGATCAGGCTTCTACCTCGAACAACATTTTCAATGAAAGCAGCAGTTACCGCGAACTTTCAGAAATAGCCGAACAGGCCATGAGACGTGCAGAAGTTGCACGGTAAGTCATTTGAATAGTAATGATTAATGTATGAATGAAACATGTTTTAGTGTTGGACACTTTAGATTGGTGTCCGACACTAAAAGATGCAATAGTTATAACTTATAGCTTATAGTCAATAACTTTTAATTTCTTAAATTATTATTAGAGTCTACACGTCAGTATAGTACTTTGAGTCTTTATATGTGCTTCATAGTTAATGAATCGATGATATACATAAAGATCCTAAAACGAATTTTGATGAAATGTGTTACAGGCTCATGGAGAAGAACACCCTGAAAGGGCGTGTTGAGTCGGTCGTCAGGCTTAAAGGTTTGGACATTGACACCTCCAGGAATAATTATTCAATCTAAGGGCTCGTTTGGTGGTCATAATATGATATAAAGACATGATAGGATATTGGATAGAGACAAAATATGATATAGACATGATATCATATTTTTAGTAACATTTTTTTCTCTCACAAGCTTATTGTTTATTTTTACTATCTTATAGCTTATTTGAATTAGCTGAAAACTTATAGTTTATCACTTTTTTCTCCTCAATTTTACCCGTCATCTCACTTAATTTTATGAAACACTACAAAGTCAATCAGTTAACTACTTAGCTTACCCGCTAAGTTATAGCTTTATCAGCTTATTCACCATATTTTGTCTAGCAGAGCTAAAATGTAAGAATAACCAAGGGAGATAAAACAAATACAGCTTGATATTTCTAAAAGAAAAAAAATCTAAAAACAGATAATTAAAGCTATAATTACACTTAGTGTCTAACAAAAGGTGAGATAGTGTACAATTTACCTTTCTAAATAAAGCAACTATGTACCTCCTAAACCATGAGAGCTTGTTGAAATTCAGCTATATACATTGTTTCTAAGTTTTTACAATTAGGTAAAGTAAAACAAACCTGCAATTAAGTAACAATGAAACAAATTAATGGCAAATAGAAAAAGATTAAGGGCAAATTTTGGAGAGACAACATTTTAGGCCCCTCCTTTAATCTTGGTTATTTTGCATGTTTGTTTACTGCGGACAAACTAGGCTACTTGATAAAATTTTTAAAAAAAACTATGACGTAAGGTATATATGGAACCAAACATTGGTTTAGAAGACTTGAAATTGGTTGACAAAAATTTGAAATGGGCAACTTACACAATATTTGGCATTGAATAATTAAGAATCATATGATAAATATTTTTTAGAAGAATTGTGGACACTAAAATTGGAATGGATTACCCAAGTGAACGGATCTCTTTTAGCTTAACCAAGATTTTGTGTTCGATCATTGGCTTAGGCATACAATAATATTAAATTTTTTAGAGAGATTTATCACTCATTTTTGTCCCACAAAGTTCAAGAAATTAATGTCTGCTACACGTAGAGGATACCCAATTGAGGGGAAATTTTTTTGAAATAGAATTAGAGATTAAGCAATTCACATGTGCTCTCATTGTAAAGTTTGTTTATAAAAAGAAGAAGTTGTGGTTATGACTCTTCATTAAGCATTTGCTGCACCTCTTTAATTATTGTAGCGTTTCTTGCAAAATGAAACAAAGCGTTGTACTAATTAAGCATCGTCTATTTAGTAATTATGAATTGTTTATGGGAATAATGGAATATAATTAGTAAAATTCTATAGTTGTGAGTTATAGAGTCATGAGTAAAAATACAAAACACTATGAGTAATTATTAATTGTTTATGGGAACAATGATATTTTGACATATTTTTTCTTACACAATACATAAATTAGGACATAATTCCAATAACATCAAATAAGAAGGAGACAACTCCAAAAAAAAAAAAAAGAAGAAGGAGACAACTCCAATAAAACAAATCTAACTCCGTACTTAAAAACTCATTGACAACTTCAACAGTTCTTTTGAGAAATACTTCTCTAGGCACGAACACAAATATGTGTTGTTAGGCACACTCACAATGTATAATAAAAAGTAAAGTAAAAATGATTATAGTAATATATTTGATGTGACAATTTTATTTTTATTTTAATTTTATTGATTTGTTGTGTGTGCGCCTAAATCATGTGCTCAAAAGCTTGTGCCCAAGCAAGTGTTGCTCAGTTCTTTTAGGTTTTAGGTCTTCCTTTATATAGCCTGAGTACAACATGGGCTCGATAGACAATTAGGCTAAACACACAGCCGATCCATAGGAATATTCGGCACACATATTTTAGAACCAAATCTTTTGTTTCCTTAAATGTTTTAACATCCTTCAGAAAACATGCAAGACATAAACTAGCCTCATAGCTTTGTGAATATATTTTTCAAATGAATCTTCAAATTACTTCACGTGTAAGACAAATCTTCCAAGAGCGCAAAATAAAGCACCCTACGATGTCACATGTCAAGACATTTGATCCAACATCTTACTAGAACATTGTTTTAACAAAATGTGGTCAATACAAAAGCCCAACACTTTCTATCCCAACATAAATATGCTGAAGAGATTATTGAGAGAGCTGTCATGTCATCTTGCAAACCACCAATATCTACCCCCGTGGACACTAAACAAAATTCAATGGACTCTCAGGTAACCCATATTATAACTCATATCACTTTCACACGACCTGATATTGCATATGTCGTTCAGCAAGTGTGTCTTTTTATGCATGATCCCCGCACACAATATATGATTGTCTTGATGCGAATTATTAGGTATATTAAGGGTATCATTCACCATGGTTTGCATCTTATAGTATAAGTTTGTCTTTGTCAGTTTCATTATACAGTAATGAGTATTTATACAATGATATCGAGTTGGTCCTAATTATTCTTTAAATAAATATAGAACATACTAATTATTTATAAAATTGATACAATTAATATTTTATATTCTAATAGTTAAATTAGACTCAACTCTCAATTTTAAAATGATATCAAAGCTCTTTCAACAATCCGCTAAATCACCTACTATCAAATTTCAGATCGAGTTACTCACTATTTATATTCGTGCACCAAATTCAATATTGTTGCCTGTAATAACTTTTTTTAATGGAGGGTCAATAATAATAAACAATAGCCCAAAATATGCAAACCGCATAGAGTACAAAATTGAGCTGGATATAAAATAGTACACTTTTTTTTCTAGTCATGGGGCCATGGTGGGTAGGTATTAAGTAGTACTTAGAATGAACGGTGGCGCTCGTGCCACCAACCGCATTGGTGGCTGAGGAACTTCTAATCATTCAAAGACAACCGTAATTGACTTGAAACGAAACGAAACAAAACAAAACAACATGCCAACATCAACATTCAAACCACATTCATAAACTCAACCCCATCTAATATGTAATAATTAAAGATATTCATTTCTATTGGTAGAAAAATAAGGTGGTAGTTTGCAAAGATGATTAGGTAGGACTAGGAGTTTATGTATGTTGTTTGTGACCAACATTAACATTTTTAATTTAAGTATCATACTAACTAATATTTCGGGACACTAATTAAGAAAACAAAAAGATAAATTCTACATTAAAAAAAATAAATTTTATACTTTAGAAATGTTGACTATACAAATTTCAGCATAATTTTACTGTATTGATATTCTTAATCAGTGCCCTATAATTTTCCTTAATTTAATATTAACCACAAAATGATACCACTTGAGAGAAAGTCACAAGTATGTCAACTCAATCTACCTACCACCTTAATTTATATCTCAAACAAACAACCTTATATATTGCTTCTCTCTACCATTCTTACAAATCATCCTAAGCTTCTCTCTTACCATAATTCATTCTCTCTACTTCCTTTGTTTCTATCTACATCTCCAGCAACTAACAAGTAGGAGCTACCTCTCTTTTAATCAAATATATGTTACTTATAACTGTTGTTTATTGATTTTAATCATAGATTAATTAATTGTTTGTTTATGTGAATTTATTTAATTTCAGTGGCTAGTGAAACGGTTTTGGTTGATGAAATCTCTTACCCTTCCAAGATCACTACTACCAAGCCTCTTTCTCTTCTTGGTCATGGTAAGTTACTTTGCTTATACATGCATGCTCCTCTTGAAATTTTTCCAAATACTTTTTCTTGATTTGATTTTGGAGATATGGTATATAATATATGATCTACATTTGTTAATTAATGTTTAAATCTAAGTATCAAAAGTCAAAGTTACTAATTATATGCTAATATATGCATATGCTTCTCTAGATTTTAGTTTAAGATCAATTTAAACTTGATTTCCTTTTTTTATTAGGGATTACCGACATGGAGATCCATTTTCTGCAAGTGAAATTTTATGCAATTGGGGTTTATTTGGAACCTGAAGTAGTAAGCCACTTGCAACAATGGAAAAGTAAACCTGCCAAGGAGTTGGAAGGCAGTGATGACTTCTTTGATGCTCTCATTTCTGGTAACTTCTGATCCCTTTTATAAATTATAATCCAATACTATCTTAATTACTGTCTATGGTTTTTGACAAAGCTTTGATAATTGATATGAACTCATCTATTTATTAATTAGTATTAGTATCAATTAGTTGAACAACAATGTTAATCATATCATAAATGTCATTTGCATAACAAAAATGTTGTCCGACTATATATACTTTTTTTGGTGTAAATTGGATATCATTGATTAAACTAGAAGAGACCTGTGTCATCTCATCTAAACGCTGTTAGGTGTCCAAATAACATCGGTCTAACTATATTGCCAAATGATGATTAGTAATAAAAGTGAATGTGTATATGTGCAGCTCCTGTGGAGAAGGTAATCAGACTTGTGGTGATTAAAGAGATTAAGGGTGCACAGTATGGTCTTCAGGTTGAAACTGCTGTGAGGGATCGTTTGGCAGCCGATGACAAATACGAGGATGAAGAAGAAGAAGCTTTGGAAAAAGTAGTTGATTTTTTCCGGTCTAAGTACTTCAAGAAAAATTCAGTCATCACATATCATTTCCCTGCAAATTCTTCAACTGCTGAGGTAATGTAGTAAGCAGCATTAAGCATGAACTACCTTAATTGATCATATTCATTCTTAAAATTAGTTGAAGTTGGTTATAGGTAGTTACGAGTTTGTTAGTACTAATTGCGACTTTTAAACGAAAAAATGATGGAAAAGGGAAATTATTATTAATTATGGTGATACTAATCATCATTTTATGACTGTCCCATTTGAGATTTGAAATTTGTCCCTTGACGTTACAAAGACAAGTTCTTACCACTGAATTGACGTTCTGTACTGATTGTAACTTCTAACCACCTTCACCAACTTCAACTAATTCTAACAGAGATTGAGTTTAACTAACTAACGGCATGGTTGTTTGTTGTAATACAGATTGCGGTATCTTTGGAGGGAAAAGACGACACAAAGTATGTAATAGAGAATGCCAATGTGGTAGAGACAATCAAGAAATGGTATCTTGCTGGCTCAAGGGCTATATCTCCTTCAACCATTTCATCTTTGGCTGCAAATCTCTCTGAGGAATTGTCCAAGTGAAGAAAACTTTGTGTTGTGTAATCATGGGAATCTATGTTTGTTGCCAATATGTACTAATTGGAACTCTCTTTACACTGTTTGCGGAATTCGGCTTTTTTTAACTTTTTGGAATAATGTTAATCTTGTGAGACATGCTAAATTGCTGAGTGTTGTGTAGTCTATACTTTGTTTTCTTTAATAAGTTAGAAATCCATAGATTCTACTAGACACATAAATATAATAAGCAGTCCCAAAAGAATATAAAATACCTTAATTGTTCTTTCTTTGCGAATATGGTATGACCTATTGCATTGGCCGAGCATCTACCAAAACTGTATGCGAACCGAATTGAACTGGTTTATTTATTTATTTCATTAGAACTGAACCGAAAATGAAATTATATAATGTAACAATAATCATTATTTAGTATTTATACTTACAACAAAATCATCCTAACATAAAAATAAATAGAAAAATCGCGGCAATGCAGTTATACTGGTACAATAATAAAAAGTTCCACATTGAACATTCAAGATTTTTTAAGTCTCCACAACCGCAACTAAGCCTGTTTTGTTTACATGTAATCATGATTCTCTGTAATAAAAAATATCTCAATGTGACCACGACCGTTGATTTAAAGCCGTTGGTTTGTGGTCCTTACGGTTGCCGCAACATTCACAGTTACAGATGAAGCTTCAGAGCTAGTTGGATGCTCAAGCAAAGACTGTCTACAAGTAGGACAAGAGGAGTGTGAAAGCAGCCATTTATATATACACTCTACATGGAATCCATGGCTACATTTTGGCAATACTCTAACTTTCTCACCATCCATAAACTCCCCAAGACAAATTGGACAATCTGTGCCTACAAAACTAGTACTAATATTATTACTACCTGAACTGAAAACAACTATAGGGATCTTATGCAATGCACTACCTAAACTAGTTATTCTTTGAGCTCGTGTCGCAGAAGCATGCCTGCGACTATTTATTCGAGCAGCCAACATTACAAGTAAGAAGTATAATACCAAAATAAGTATGAAAATTGCTAACATAATCACTGCCACTGTGTTAAAAGTTTTGTCATCTGTGTCTACGGAGATTTGCTTTGACATATGCATGTTACCTGATGCAGTTGTTGAAGTTGAATTTCTGTCGAGTAAAAGAGGGTGGAGGCGTTGACAGGGAGACATTGTGGATTCTACTTGTCAAATACGCTTAAAACACCGGTAGTTTCCGATCCAAATTAGACAATACCTGGAAAAAGCAGTGAGGCAAACTTGAGGTTGGAACTCAAGAATTATTGTGACACATAAGTATTGGTTATGTTGAAGTGTTGTGGCTTTAAGAAATTCATAGACAAAGTTTTATAGGCGTTCAGAGTTTAGAATAATAGGAATAAATCTTTGAAGATTTTAGATTTAAATATATTTTAGATTTATGTTTAAAATATGTTATAATTAGGATTTATTTAGTAAAGAAGAAAAAATATAATTATGATTTATATTTAGAATAGGTTAAGATTTGTTTTTTTATTTAAAGATATGATATGACTTAGGCACAAAAAAATTGGAGTATTTCTCCACATATAAAAATATTTCTCTTCTTCAAATAAATATATCCTACCTAAATTTCGTAACATCGGAGCATCATCAATAGTATCAGTTTCCGCTATAAAAAAAAAATCAAACAGACCATAGATTTTTTTTTATAAACAGGACATAGATATATTTATGTTAGGACATGAAAGCATGACAAGTAATTAAAATGAGTTTAATTATGTCAGTACTTACTTTTATTTTATTTTTTATTTACGATGCATCTGAGGATCGAACTTAAAATCTTTAATATACCACCTAAATCTCTCATTGCTAAACCAAATTTAGTGATTTTTTTTATTTATTTTTATTCTCATCCATAGGCATGGGCGGGGCGGGGGCGGATTTTGCCCTCCCCAAACCCAAACCCATAAAGTTCGGGTTTCCCCAAACCCATTCAAATTCCATGCGGGGATAAAAAGTATAACCCCAAACCCCTACCCAACGGGGTTTGGGTATCCCGTTACGTCTCTTTCCACATGAATTATGATTGTATTTTAGTATTTTTTTATTAAAAAAAAAGCTTAAAAATCTAAAATTATTTTGTTTTAACAATATTTTTTAAATAAATAAAAGAAATAGAGAAAATCATTTGTTTATTACTCAAATTAAAAATAAACAATAAACATATGAATATAATTTAAGAGATTGTTTAAGAGTTTCTAATTTCAAAGCGGTAAAATCTAATTTTAACATAAACGGGGCGGGTTGGGGTGGGTATCAATGTCTCTGTTACCCGCCCCAAACCCATCTTTTGAAATCGGGGAAAACCCATACCCAAATTCAAACCCAGTCAACTCGAGTTTTCTCTGTCAAAGCGGGTATGATTTGAGCGGGTACCCGCAGGTATGGGTTTTTTTTTTACAAAGATTTCATGGTTCTATTTTTCAATTACTTAGAAAATATCAAAGAATGGGATGGTAAAGACTTGACGAAGGTTGCCGTTCAAGTTCGAATTCGCAATCTTCAAATTCTCAAATCTCAACATTTAATGTGTCAGTTTTGTCACTAAACTATTAAAATCATAAATGGGATGGTAACTTCCGTCTATGTACTAAAAAAAAAAATTCATCAAGACAAAGATGATATCTATTGACCAATCGTTAGTTAGTTTAGCGGTGGTTGACGTTGTACTTGGTTGGGAGAACTATAGTTCAATCTCCGCAATTGCGATTGAGACGGGATGAAACGCCCGAACCAGATTAAGCGGTCTGTGGACCGGATACTGGTGGTGAAAAAAATGATGTATATTGCAAATTGTAATAGGAGAAAAGGAATGGGCACATCATGGGTCACTGCCTAACCCCCAAAGGAAATTGCTCTTATTTCCCCATATTGTCATAACCCCTAAAATTATCAATTTTATAATTTTATCCTTGCACAAAGATCGGAATTTATGTTCCGATTTGTAAGTTAGTTTTGGAAGATATGTTCCGCTCGCTATGTTTCGAAGGATAGAATCCAAATTGCTTGAAATATATGACAGTTTGTTACTCTTTGTATTATAAGTTCTTCAACACCAATTCTCTCCAAAGTTGTGAAAGGAGTGATGTGTATAAAGAAACCAAAATTAGAAGAACAAGTTGGAAAGAGAATACACATTTTCGAGAAATCATCATCATTCAACAATTTTTTCCTACTCTTATATATACATCTATATCTTGAATTCTTCATAAAATGATACAAAGTGAACCATAAATATAAAAAGTTTCACATTGAACATTCAAGGCTACAAACTAGGATTTCAGAAAAATGGTCCGCGAACGCAATTTAGGTTTTTTATGTCTCCGCAACCATATCACAACCACAATTGGGCCTATTTTGCGTACATTTAATCGTGATTCTCTGTAATATAAAATATCTAAATGCGACAACAACTATTGACTTAAAGCCGTTGATTTGTGGTCCCGACAGCTGCAGCAACAATTACAGATGAAGCTTCAGAGCTAGTTAGATACTCAAGCAAAGACTGTCTCCAAGTAGGACAAGAAGAGTGTGAAAGCAGCCATTTATCTATACACTCTACATGGAATCCATGGTTACATTTTGGCAATACTCTAACTTTCTCACCATCCATAAACTCCACAAGACAAATTGGACAATCTGTGCCCACAAAACTAGTATTAATACTCTTACTACCTGAACCATAAACAACTATATAGGGATCTTACACAATGCACTTTTGTTTAAATCCTTTGATGCTAAATGAGCTATTCGTTCATCGCGTGTCTCAAAAGCATTCCTGCGACAAAAATAAGTGCTAAAGCTGCTGAGATTAACACCATCTTTGTGTCAAAATTTAAGTTACCTGTAAGTGCGAAATTTTGCATTGGCTTAAACATGTTACCTGATGCAGTTTTTGAAGCTGAATTTTTGTCGAGTAAAAGACGGTGGACGCGTTGACGGAGAGACATTGTGGATTCTCCTCAGTGCCGCGAACTTGAGATCGGAATTCAAGAAATATTGTTAGGACATGAAAGCATGGCAACTACTTTGTTGTGTCTTCTTCCATCTATTATTGAAGTGAGATATATGATAGTATATGACATTGAAGATGGTTGCTGATTTTAGAATCAGGGTAGAGAAGAAATTATGGCAACCGATCCCACCTAATTAAAATTAGCTTAATTAAGTAAGTACTTATTCTCAGCACCAAATCCTTTCCCTACACTGCCACTCAACCATAAATGTAAAGTTGAAAACTTATCTGTTCCTTTCATTTATTTTTATTCACATCCAATGTTCATTGTTAGATTGTGATCAATGCATTATTTTAAACCATAACAACTTAAAATTCTAAAGTTATTTGCATGGAAGTGTTTGATAGTTCATTGATTTTAATTTTCTTTGGCGTTATGTGGATTTAACTTGCACAATTAGTCCAAGTTAGGAATGTAACAGCACATTGTTTTGAATTACTTAGGAATGTAATTACTGTACAAATTTCATGGTTCTATTTTTCAATTACTTAAAAAATTATATATGAATGAGATGGTAGAGGCTTTAGGAACATTTGATATGTTGGAGTTCAGGTCGAACTCGCAATTTTTCACTTCTCAACACTTAATGTGTGTGAATTTTGCCGCTAAACTATTAAAAATATATCAACAAATGCGATGGTAACTTTCATCAAGGTAACAATGATGTCTATTGCAAATTTTTAATTAGGAGAAAAGGAATGGGCACATCATGGGTCACTGCCTAACCCCAAAGAAAATTGCTCTATGTCCCCATATTGCCATAGCCCCCAAAATTACCAATTTTACCCTTGAACAAAGATCAGAATTTACTTCCCATCTGCAAGTTAGGTTTGGAAGATACATTTCCCTCGCTATGTTTCGGAAGATAGAATCCGAACTGTTAGAAACATATGACTGTTATTACTCTTTGTACTATCAGTTCTTCTTCAACACTCATTCTCTCCAAAGTTGTGATTTTTTCACATTTTTTTGGTCTCGAATCAATATCGGTTCATTCATAAAGGTTTTCTATACTTATTTGGTGTTAAAGAAAATGTAATGTGTCTTTTTAACCGATTGCTTTATTTATTTAACGTTATAATGTTGAGATAATTTGATTAATTGACTTCTTTGTGAAGTTGCAAATGTGGGATTTACCGTGATTACAGAGAAAATCATTTTTTGTATTGAATTGCGAAAGGAGTGATGTATATAAAGAAACCAAGAAGAACAAGTTGGAAAGAGAAACACAGTTTCGAGAAATCATCACCATTCAACAGTTTTTTCTACTCTTATATATACATCTATATCTTGAATTCTTCATACAATGATACAAAGTGAACCATAAACACAAAAAGTTCCACATTGAACATTCAAGGCTACAAACTAAGGTTTCAAAAAAAAAAAAAAGGTCCGCGAACACAGTCTAGGTTTTTTATGTCTCCGCAACCATATAACAACAGCAATTGAGGCTATTTTGCATACATTTAATCGCCATTCTCAGTAATATCAAATATCTCCATGCGACCATGACCATTGATTTAAAGCCGTTGATTTGAGGTCCCTACAGCTGCAGCAACAATCACAGCTACAGACGAAGCTTCAGAGCTAGATGGATGCTGAAGCAAAGACTGTCTACAAGTAGGACATGAAGAGTGTGAAAGCAGCCATTTATCTATACACTTAACATGAAATCCATGGTTACATTTTGGCAACACTCTAACTTTCTCACCATCCATAAACTCTCCAAGACAAATCGGACAATCTGTGGCTACAAAATTAGTACTAATACTACTACTACCTGAATCATAAACAACTATAGGGATCTTACTCAATGCACTCTTCTTTAAACCCTTTGATGCTAAACGAGTTATTCTTTCATCTTGTGTCTCAAAATACCTGTGACTACATCTTAGAGCACACCTTACAATTGTGTTGAGTCCTAATACTAAAATAAGTGTACAAAGTAAAGCTGCTAAGATAAACACCATGTTGGAGTCAATATTTGAGTCACCTGTGATTACAAAAGATTCCCTTGGTTTATTCATGTTACCTGATGCATTTGTTGAAGCTGAATCTGTGTCGAGTAAGAGACGGTGGAGGCGTTGATGGAGAGACATTGTGGATTCTCCTCGTCAACTACGCTTAAAACACCAGTAGTTTCTGATCCAAAACAAACAATACCTCGAAAAAAAATAGTTCAGTGAACTTGAGGCCGAACCGTTTTGAATAGCTAAACTAAGAATTATTGGGACACATAAGAATTGATTGTGTTGATGTGTTTTGTGGTTTTAAGAAGTTTCATAGACAAAGTTTCACAGGCAAATAGGACATAGATATTTATGTTAGGAAATGAAAACATGACAAGTACTTTGTTGTCTCCTTGTATCTATTATTGAAGTGAGATATTGAAGATGGTTGTTGATTTTAGAATCAAGGTAGGAAAAAAATTTAAATTATGGTACCTGATCCCACCTAATCAAAAATAGCTTAATTAAATAAGTACTTATTCTCAGCACCAAATCCTTTCCCCACTCTTCCACTCAACCATGCATAAATGTAAAGTTGAAAAAAACTAATCTATTCCCTTCATTTATTTTTATTCTCATCCAACGTTCATCTTTGGCATTATGCTGATTTAACTTGCACAATTAGTCCAAGTTAGGAATGTAACAGCTCATTGGTTTGAATTGGACGATTGCGAATGAGGTTTACATATATGGTTGTAAAAATTAAGTGTACCAATTTCATTGTCGTAATTTTAATCACTTTATAAAAATAATCAACGAACAGGAAAGTTACGTTTAATCACGAAAAGTAGGATGTTTATCCGTTTGTGTGTGTCATGCCAAGGAGAAAAGGATTGTGCACATCATGGGCCATTATCTAACCCCAAAGTCAGGGTAAGGACCACACCAGGGCAAATAAAAGAGTCCACCATTGCAGTTCACCTCCACATTTTAGCGACTGTTTGGAACCGCGGTGGGACAGAGGCAAATGCGCGGTGGTAGCGAATTAAAACCAAACAAAACTTTATTAGACTTTATATAACTTGGAAAGGTTTTAAAGAGCTTTAAAACATTCTTCATTCTGAATTTTCACATGGTAAATATTCATTTATTTTGATAGTAGGATCTAACTTAGTATTGATGAAGAGAGATAATTATAAATTCATAGTGAGAAATCCACTCCCTACACATGTTCCTTCATATGAGATTGTGAAGATTCTCACAAATTAATTGCCACTGCCACAGCTAGTACACATGCAAGTTTTCCATCAATACCATTAACAATAACATATTCTCACCTACTTTGTTAAATTGCTGGCCTCACATGTTTTTTGTGACGGGAATTTTTTCTATCTACCTTAATTAATAAGTGGACAGTGTTTGGTACATACATAATTTATGCAAATGAAGCATTGCCTTTAAGGTAGCATTGCATATTTTAGACGGGAGGAATAGACATTGGAAGCAGGCAACGTCAACTACACTTATGTTAAGAATCAAAGTTGATAGAATAGAACCAAACCAACCTATGCAGATAACATGGTTATTAGTTAACATAAGATTAATGGGTGAAATCCATGATTATGCCTGCTGTGAATAACATGGGTATGTCACTGACTTGAGGACCCCAACCCACATGCTTATATGTTAGGACTTAGGACTTACTAATGAGTCGTGCCTTAGTGGAAGTCTCAGCCCAGTGCTCCTGTTAGGCCACACTTTCATCATTTTGTCTATTTCTTTCTCTAATATATATACCAACTAGTATTTTTTTTTCTTTCGTAGACCAGGTATCTCTGTACGCAATTGTAGAAATTAATCTCTCAAGTTTTGTAGGATTTAAATGGGCGGTAGATTTCCCCCAAAAGTTTTAATGTTGTTACATGTTCAAATCAGAGATCAAACTCAAAATCTTGGTTAAATATAAGAGGTGTTATCTAATCTAACTTTAAATGACAATGCATAATTTTAGAGTTATTATAAAATCATGTGAACAACACTTACTATGTGCATTTTCTTGTAAATAAAAAGAGATATGTTATTGGAACAATTTTTCTTTAACAAAAATACGAAGTACGGAATTAGATGCATATAATAAATATTAAAAAAACAAAAAAGTTATAGTTATTATATAATAGTTAGAAAATGGTTGTTTGAATAACATTTTTGAAATAAAAACACTTACCATCTGAATTTTTTTTGTAAGGAAAGGAATTCCATGTGAATTTTATTAAAAGTTCAAAAAGTTAAACATTGCATTCAATTTTTGTTACACACATATATATTTTAATATTATACTTTTTGCCAAATAACTTAGTAATTAAAGTCACACATTTTAAGTGTAAAAAAATGGAAGAATTTAGGGTTCAAACTTCAAACTCTAACCCCTTCAATAATATCATAGTAACCATCAACTTATCTAAGCTACACTTATGATTTTTTTTATAATAATTATGATTTTTTTTAATGTATACTAATATGTTGCATCTAGTTTTTACTATTATTTTACTAGTACTATTATTATTAAAATTTAATTTATATAGACAAAATAGAAAAAACTATTTTACACTATTTAAATCATGTCAATGTAAATATTTGATTATATTTTACACTATCATATAATTTTATTGGATACAAAAATATTACTCTAGTATTATTAAAAGGAATAAAGCTAATATGATTTCATGTAGATTATTATTATTTTAAAATATTAGTATCATGAAAAGGACTAATAAAGCTAACTAAAATGAGAGGGAGAGGGAAATTACCAGAAATAAACAAACAAAAACAGCAGTACTAATAATGTTATTATTATCATGGCGGACTTTTCATTAGTAATTAATCAATTCAATCCTTTGTAGACATTTCCCTCTGAATCTCAAACCATTTTTTAATTTTTATTATTAGAAAGTAGAAGACGAGTGTTAGAAAAGAAGAAGAAGAAAACGGGATTCAAACCAGATCGGAAAACAACAAAACGATGTCGTACCCGTTCCACCGTCGATCTCAATCAGAGGTACATTTCCGAGTCCCCGACGATTTCGACTTAGAAATGGATCCCTTCGACTTCGACGCTTCTCCGATCCAATTCCAAGATCCACCACCACCACAACACGACGATCTTCTCTCTTCTTACATTGATTCCGACAATTCCGGATCCAAACTCAACTCTCCTACCGCCAATAATGCAGATACCGCTAGACCTAGTCACCGCCGAAGCAATTCCGCCGATACTTCTTCTTCCTTGTTATCAGAAGGAATCGAATCTAAGAAAGCTATGTCTCCTGATAAACTTGCTCAATTGTGGACCGTTGATCCCAAACGCGCCAAGAGGTTTTTCTTTTTATTTTTCTTTCTATAATAAATAATCTATCGCAACGTTTTTCTGTTTTTGGAATTTCACATTCGCTTAATTTCCGTTTTTGTTTTTTTTTTCCTAAATAAAACGAAGTCGTTTCATGATAGATCGTGGATTTAATGCAGGATTCTGGCGAATCGTCAATCTGCAGCGCGGTCGAAAGAGAGGAAAGCTTGTTATGTGGTTGAGCTTGAAAGAAAAATTCATACTCTTCAAACTGAAGCAACAACTCTTTCTGCTCAATTAAATCTTTTTCAGGTTCTTACTTATTATATCATTTTCTAGGTTGAATAAAATTATTGCTAGGTATTGTTATTTCAAATTTAACCAGCTATAGTAAGATTGTGTTGTTACTTGTTGATACTAATATTCGGTTTTTATGCAAATACATTATCTGGTCAAGTAGCTTAGTAGCTAGAAATTCACCTCTTGAGGTGAAGAAGTGGGGGGATTTTGAGTTTGAACCCCGGCCACTACATATAAAATGCGATATATTTACCAACTGAGTTATACTTACGGGGACAAGTTCATATATTGTTTGTCTGTTGTGTATAATTTAAATATATGAATATGAGAAATATTAATAGACATTGTGAAATATTTATCGATGTTTCATATTGCTTTGAAGTTCAAAGTAGTTGTGTAGTCAGTGTCAAGGATAGTTTTCCTATCCTTTGGTGATTTTTTTTCATTGGGCTATTGGTTTGCTTTTCACTCTTCTTCAAAATGAAAATGTTTTTGTTTCCTTTGATTCAACTTGGTTTCCATTTTGTTAAATTCCTTATATTACTGGTGGGCTTTCATATTATGCTTTGTGAGACTTATTCATTTTGAAACATCTTTTCTCCAGCGAGATACAAGTGGTCTGTCTAGTGAAAATACTGAGTTGAAGCTTCGGTTACAAGCAATGGAGCAACAAGCTAAGTTATGTGATGGTACGTCCTACCATGCAGAAATGCAAACTATTATTTCTCTGTTTCATCTTGTTTTGCTGGTTTTTGTTGTTGTTTTGCATCAGTATATTATGAATGCCTAATGATTTAGTTTAACCCAGGAATTAATGAAGGTAATTAAAATTTGATCTCTGTGGTTTGGCAGTTGGATGATTTTAGCTTTTATAGTTTCTTTTAGAATGTGAGAAAATATCTTTAATAGATTTATATTATGTTAGAGTATATTAGTTATCTCGTAGGATTGGTTTCTAACCCTCATACTTTTCAATCCAATGAACTTAGTCCAAACTCCAAACAATAAGGTTTTGCCTAATTATTAATATTTGAGCCGGCGTGGATGATATTTTGTGACGTGTCAACTTTCTCTAATGACATGATAGTCCATTTAAATTTTAAAGTATACATTCTATATCTGATTACAAGAATAATTAGCTGGCATGGATAAGATGCTACATGACAGCTGCCTCAGATGTCATAGGAATCCTTTGTGTGATGCCATGTCATCTCAAGTTGGTGTGCTGCATCACAAAATATCATCTACATTAGCTTACATTCTTAGTGATTGAATGGTATATTAACACTTGGACCAGACTTCATTCATTTGAAAAGTGTGGGGTGACTTGATTTAAGCAATTGAAACTGTAGATACCAAAATCACCCATCTACCAAACTACAGGGATAAAAAATACAATGAATCCTATAGTACCAAAAAATAAATAAAGATTGCAGGAATAGGAAAGAGTTGCATTGTATAGCGTTAGATTATTCTAAGTCAAAAGCACATCAGCTGAACAATGAAGCCTATAGCACCAAAAAATAAATATAAATACAGTGATTGAAGCGATTAAATTTTTATATAACTCGATATCTTATAAATTTAGCTCAATTTACCACAATATATTATTCCATATTGAAACCATTTTCATTTATCACTACTTCAACTATGCTGAAACAAATGAACCATGAATCAAAACCTTCACTACTTTAATGACTAGTCCAGTTTTCAAATCATTGCACATGATCAATAATAACCTACAACTAGTGTTTCTATTTTGTTAAAATTTCAGCTTATATGTTGTTACATAGAACTCTTTACATGACTTAAACCTACAGTTTACAAAATCATTATAATGAAATGTACAGCTCTAAATGACGCATTGAAGAACGAAGTTGATAGGCTCAAGCTTGCTACTGGAGAGGTAACAACCCATGCTGATGCCTATGGTTTGGGAATGCATCAACTTTCATATTCTCAACCTTCATCCTTCCTGCACCAACCACAACATGCTCTGAGTCCGAACGAGCTTCAGGCCATGCAAATGCAGCAGTTTCATTCAGTCTCATCTAACGCATCCACTCCCCACCATCCTCAGTTTGATCTACCCACTCAATATGATTTGTCAGAAATGTTGTCAAGTGATTCTATTGGCCAGTTTCAGGGGCTGGACATTGGCCACAAGGTTTCTCATGTTCTGATGCCCGATGGTCCCCCCATTTCTGTTAATAAAACCAACAACGCCTTTTGATGCTAATTTGACTAACATGTCACCACCCTGTTTTATTGGGTTGTTCATAGATTAACATGAGTGAGACCCAAAGGTATTAATTTTTTGTTTTTCTATTGATTTATTTATTTGATTGAGGGTGTATGTGGATTAGCTTATCTTGAAAAAGGACTTCATTTCACTGGTTTTTGAATTTTTTGAAAAAAAATAAAATTCCCTAAAAATAAATTGAAACAAATATCTTCAAGGATCTTTTTTTTTCCTTTTTGTTAGACTTGAAATTAATTTATGGAGATTAAAATGTGATTGATAATTGTGATAATATTTTTTCCAAGAGTTTTTCGTTAATTTTCTGTACTTAATGGCACCTATTTAACATTTCTCAATATGTATATTCATTTCTACATCGGGCACAGACTAGCAGGTCGTTGTACCAGTTCTCATTTCCACCTTGTTGCACAAAATAACCTTTTGTCAGCAATTTCAGTTGCTGTAGACTGTATAGTTCATACATGTGGACATGGTATGCCATGGACACAGACCATTGAGTTCATTTTTTGTGTATGCGAAATGTAGATGTACTTTGCTGTTTAACTGTCATGTCAATTTTTTGAAGAAGCCATTTGATCGAGCATCCATGTTTAACTGTACCTTATTGGTTTTGTCTCGTGTACTACGCGGGAAATAAATGGCAAGCACTTGGTGTTGTCATTGTTCGGCACTTTTACCCTTCTATTTTCATTTTCATCATCTTCTCTGGGAATTTCTGTGTTACATCAGCAAATATGATTGCAGGAAAGAGCTGCATTTTATAGCGTTAGATTTATTCAAAGCCAAAAGCAAATCAGCTGAACAAGGAAAGAATAGAATGATATATTTCTCTCGTCTAGGCCGAGTAATAATGTCTACTAACGATTCAGACTGGTGGTATTATCTGTATTTTGAAGGGAAAAAGTGAAAAATATGCCTGATAGCTGAGGCAACAACACTGTCTGTAGATGTATGGGTAAGATTAAGAGTGGAGTATAGATTTAGTAGAGTTCTTAAGTAATGGTTCAACCTTTGTAAGTCAAAGGGAATAAGAAACAATTAAATGTTGGTCTTAAGTAGCAAATGATCAAAGGGTGATGCTTGTTGTAGAACCTTAGATGATGATTAGCAAACACTACTGTTTAAGGGCTAAGGAAAAATGCACTCTTCAAATTATTATTTTTATCACATTATTTATAACCAAATAAGAATCAATGTTTGCATGATTCAGTAGATTTCACTTTATGGAATACTACCTCCGTACCAAATTATAAGTCAGTTTAAGAGAAAAATTTGTAGTATCAAATTATAAGTCGCTTTACATTATCAATAAAGCATTTAATGCTATTTTTTCTATTATACCATTAAATATTTATTACTATTTCTTCTTTTAATTCTTAAATTTATCTTTCTTATACCATAAATGAAAGACAAATTTGTAAACTAACTCATAATTTCTCTTTTCCATATAAAATTAATTACATATTTTAATATGTGTGATTTGATCAAAACGACTTATATTGTGTTAAGGAGGGAGTAATAAGAAAGAAATGTTAAAAACTATTACTAAAGATGATATTGAGCTCTAAGAGCATCCACAATGGAGCTCCCCAAGTTTGAGTTCTTAACTGGGTTTCACGTGTACATATCACTCATTTATTATTTTTTAATAATAGTTCCTAATAAACTCAACACATCTTAAAAAGTTCTAAATGGATCCCTTCAATAACAATAATCACAATAACTTATTAATTAATAATTCATATTGAATATATAAAAGTCAGCGGGTCCCATAAAAAAATATTTTACTCCCTCCGGTCCTAAATATAAGAAGAAATATATTTTTTAGATACATTAGATTCTCAATGTATCTAAAAAGTAGATTTCTACTTATATTTAGGACTAGAAGGAGTAATGAAAACCAAGGTGGACCCCAAAGGAGAGAGTTCTTATTTAAGAATTGGTGTCTATTAAGAACTCAAATATGTATTGCTTTAATGGTAGTTCCTATTAAGAACTGATGCTTAAAAATATAAGAACCATCATTGGAGATGTCTAAATGGCTTCATGCTTTGTGCTAAAACTGCCAAAATGGTCTAAATGGTCGCGGGGGCAGTCGGGGGATTATTTACATTGGACTTAAGAACAACTCTATAAGTTAATTAGACGCCACACTCATTTGCTACAACAATCTTCCGCTCAAGTGTCGTCGTTGCCGACGCACTCAACGGGACATGCCGCCCGATACAAGGAGTCGGTTGAATCCTTCGTCGAGACACCTTCGTCGAGACATCAACTCTGATACCACTGTTGGATCACGAGGGGGCAGCCGAAGGATCATCCACATTGGGGTTAAGAACAACTCTACAAGTGAATTAGACACAACACTTTAACGCCTATAAAAAAAAGACACCACACGTTAACCCAAAACCTTAAGGCGTTATGTTTATGAGTCTTATCACTTATAAAATGTTCAACCTCCACTTTTATAAACAATGTAGAACTTAACTCACTCACACTTGCCACAACAAACAAAAAGTTTGTCCAGGAATCACTTGAGTTTTGAAATTTTCACTCAGTTAATTACCTGTATTGTTATTGTCTTAGGTTAGGTTCACTACCATCCCAATCAGGAAAAAATGCACAGCTTTTAATTTCTTCTGTTGCCCGGCCATGATGAAAACCGTTTCCTTAATTGACACTCCACACCTATTTTCAGCTTCATATCATAACATCCTCTACCTAATACTTCAACAACTTCAACTACACACAAATCCTTGTGTGATATGCAGGTTGAGTTTTAAAAAACATTGAAAAGCAATTTCAACGGTTCAACTTCTTTTTTTCTTCTTTCTTTTGAAAAGACCAAAATTTTATTAGAGAAAAGTTAACCTTGTTGTAGCACAAGGTGCACATGACACAATAGATGTATCATGAATATTTTGATTTCTTAATGGCACACCCATACGCCCCTTTTACTGGTAGCACTTTCTTCCCAACACATCGACACCAATGCCTTATTCCCAATGATCTTAGAACTCATTTAGTCAAAGAGCAACTTCAATGTTATGTACTAGATGTCAAGAACACATTATAACTGTTTTAGTTTTTGTGTTGCATTGGAATAGTGTGATGTGGATGGACACTATGGAGAAGTAAGAACATTCTCTTATAAAATAAAATAAAAAAGTAGGGAAAAAATCTAAAAAGTTGGCCCATTATGAGTTGAATCTTATTTGAAAAATACTAAACTAGTTAGACTCACATTCGTCAATGGTTCAACCTATTATTTTGAGGTGTTTAAGCAATTGATTTGGCAATGAGACCCACTTATTTTTATAACATATTTATTATTCCGTTCTACTTTTAAGTACGCCACATCATGTTTGAAGATATTTTCGTTTTGGGCCGTATGTGTGAACGAGTCACAAGTAGTTGACTTGGATGGAGAAGCTTGAGGCAGATATATGTTCTTCAAGCGGTGGTTCACAGTGGCGAATGTACTTGCAAAATACGTTAGTACTC
Source organism: Trifolium subterraneum (assembly GCA_951799995.1). Taxonomy (NCBI): domain Eukaryota; kingdom Viridiplantae; phylum Streptophyta; class Magnoliopsida; order Fabales; family Fabaceae; genus Trifolium; species Trifolium subterraneum. Next base: position 42,759,550 of record OX637468.1, read on the forward strand.
TGACGCACAAGTTAGTATGAAATTACATTTGAGTGAAAGTAGAGTGTGAATGAATCGTACCTTGACACGAACTACATCGCACTTTACTAGACAAGGAATGTGGAGAGCTGTTGAAATCAATCTAACGGTCCAAAAGAGTACTTGAGGAACAAATTCGTTGTGATGGGAGTACGGTGTACCCGGTGTGCTGCATAAATGAACCTCCACTCATTGTGAGGAATGACGACATGTTGGGTTGCATCATTGATAATTTGCCTCTTGTATTGGGCTTTAGCCCAATCTGAAACATTTACCGTACATCCATGCAAAATGTAAGTGTGCAACCTCTTCTAAACCTACGTTTTGCATGTACACGAAAGGTTTGTTACTATTGTAATGACGCAACACCAACAAATGATTTTTATAATATATAGTAACTGATTTTTTCGGTATCTAAATGATGTTTTTCGATCTAGTAGTTGTAGATCAGTTATCGCATTATGAGTCTGGCAAGAAAGTTACGTTACTATTATAATGATGCAACACTAATGACTTTGCTTCATTTACTATCATCCATTTATTGTCTATTTAAGATAGAAATACACGCAATTGAAAGATTAGTGCAACCTATCAGTGAAATCTACTTGTTAAAATAGATCTTATTGATTTAGCTCTGTTGTGAATTCGATTAACTCACACCAATACATTTGATGTGTGTGGAGCAAAACAGTTGAGCAACCAAAACAAGCGAGACCGGCAATAATAATACTAACAAAAGTAAAGAACACAATAGAATTTGTTTACCCAGTTCGGCTAAACCACCTACTCTAGGGGAGAGAGTTCTTCATTCCACTATCGATAGAAACCTTGGTTACAATGAGATTCTCACAAAGAGTTACAAGAATTAGCAAACCCTAATTCTACCCTTGTCCCAAATCTCTTCCCGTGACCAAGAGATTTAATCAATAAGTATTTCCCGGTGTTACAAAGATTATCCCAACCCTAGAGAAACCCAAAAGGAACCCCTTTGAACCCTAGATTCATGTTGGTATAAAACCCCTTTGCATAACCCTACTTTTCCTCTCTCTTGCGGTTGGAAACAAAACAGAACAAAATATATAACACGCGCGATGCGCCAGAGCAGCTACGCGTTGCGCAGCCAACAGACACACCCCAACCACCACGCAGTCGATTGCGCCACGCGCAGGACCAACGGCGCGACGCGCCAAGGACAGAGGCAACTTTGTTTTCCTGTTTCTTCATCTTCATCAATTCTCAAGGCAAAATCCCAACAAGCACTATGTCTATCTCTCATAAATGAACGACAAGTGGGAGATAGGTTTAAGTCCTTGAACTTTTACAAAATTGCAATTTGATCTCTCAAACCATGGACATCAATAGTCAATTTTATTGAAGTCATCTAGACCGGCACCACAAGTGACTACTCTTACTCTCCCGTTTGTTAGAAGTAACTTCAAAAGAGACATATGGGGCACCAAATTTATAAGTTGTAACCAATTGGTCACTTGCAAACGGTTATGGATGACCTACTAGATTACAGCCCCCTAGCACCCCATTTAAATCCACATGGTAGGGTTTGGAACATGTTTCAATACAATGTAGTAGTTTGAGCTATGCAAGAAACTACCTCTTTGAAACACTTAATTTGTGTTCTACATATGACCATTGCATTTAACTACTACAAGAAAGTGACACATCACAAGTGTTTGTTAATGATCCAAGTTCAATCTATATTCTGAGGTTTAATTTTATTGTTGCTACCCAAGTGGGTCTAGGGGACAACCCTTGTGGACGCCACTTTCATATATATTGGTCCCCTAGACATAAATCATATGGAATTAATTTACTTATCCATTTATGTGGATCATATTTCTATTGTTGTTCAGCCATTCCCTTCAGGGGATTGTTTGAATTTCTTTTTTGTTTGATTTTTCAAACACTAACATGGATTCTTATCTACATTTTTATTTCAATTGTTTTTTGTCATTATTTTCTCCCTTTTTATTGTAGACTCATTTAAAGAAAAGGTGGAATGTTGCATACATGGGTCATAAATGTTTGGCTAAGGAACTTAATTGTTTTCCCTTTTGGTCTTTTTGCTTTTTAGACATAATAGTTTTCATACTCATAAAAACTTGTATCCATTGTCTATTA